>CAMZMU010000065.1:48128992-48549214 GCA_947311845.1 Poa pratensis
TATCTATAATTTTTGATGTTCCATGCTTGTTTTATACCAATTGCTACATGTTTTGCATCTACTTTATATCACTTTTATACATTTTTTGGGACTAACCTATTAACAAGATGCCGAAGTGCCAGTTCCTGTTTTCTGCTGTTTTTGTATTCCAGAAAAGCTAGTCTGGAAATATTCTCGGAATTGGACGAAACTACACGGGGGTGCCTATTTTTCCAGAACACACCTGACGGAGCGAAGGAGCAGCAGAGGAGGGCCACCAGGGCCCCACACGCCAAGGGCGGGCCCCCTCTGCCGCGCCCTGGGTGGTGTGGGCCCCTCGGGGGTCCGCAGCCGCCGCCCTTTCGCCTACTTATTCCCCCCGACGCGAAAACCCTAAGTACCTGAGCAAATATCCACGAAAAGTTCCAGAGACGCCGCCGTCGTCAACCCTAGCTCGGGAGGGTTCAGAACCTCTTCCCGGCACCCTGCCGGAGAGGGGAATCGTCCGGAGGCTTCTACATCGCCATGCCTGCCTCCGGAGTGATGCGTGAGTAGTTCATCCTTGGACTACGGGTCCATAGCAGTAGCTAGATGGTTGTCTCTCCACTTTGTGCCATCATGTTTAGATCTTGTGAGCTGCCCTACATGATCAAGATCATATTATTGTAATGCTACATGTTGTGTTTGCTGGGATCCGATGAATATTGAATATTATGTCAAGTTGATTATCAATCTATCTTATATGTTATTTAAGATCTTGCATGCTTTCCGTTACTCGTAGATGCTTTGGCCAAGTAGATGCTTGTAACTCCAAGAGAGAGTATTTATGCTAGATAGTGGGTTCATGTCTCCGTTTAACCTGGGACAGTGACAGAAAGTTCTAAGGTTGTGGATGTGCTGTTGCCACTAGGGATAACCTAACGATGCTATGTCCACGGCATATGTGTTTGTTTACATTACGCACTTTACTTAATGCAATTATCCGTTGCTTGCAACTTAATACCAACGGGGGACTCGGATGACAACCCGGCGGTGGATTATTAGTCATAGATGCTGTTGGATAACGATCTATGTATTATGTCGTAATGCCCAATTAAATATCATAGTAGTCAACATGTCATGTATATGCATTGTCATGCGCTCACTATTCGTCAATTGCCCAGCTGTAATTTGTTCACCCAACATGTTAGTTATCTTTTATGGAGAGACACCACTAGTGAACTGTGGACCCCGGTCCATTCTTTTACACTGATTAAACAACCACAAACTGCAAACTGTTCCTTTTTCATTCTCTGCAATTTAATACTCATTTTCCACACCATACGTTTAATCCTTTGTTTTCAGCAAGCCAGTGAGATTGACAACCTCACTGTTTCGTTGGGGCAAAGTAGTTTGATTGTGTTGTGTGCAGATTCCACGTCAACAGTCCAGACTCCCTGCGACAGCTATTTTTCTGGCGCCGTTGACAACCTTCTGAAGAGTTGCTGCTCCTACTGGTTCGATAACCTTGGTTTCTTTCTGAGGGAAAACTTGCTGCTGACTACATCATACCTTCCTCTTGGGGTCTCCCAACGAACGTGTGTTTCACGTCATCAAGCTATTTTTCTGGCGCCGTTGCCGGGGAGTAGAAGTTCTTCAGGAGCTGTCTGTCTCCCGTCAACAGCACTATTTTTCTGGCGCCGTTGCCGGGGAGACAGCAGTCTTCTGCAAGGGGAGTTTCACGCTTCCAATCTCTTTACTTTGTTTTTGTCTTGCTTAGTTTATTTTATTTTATCTTGTTTGCTTTCAATTATCAAAAACACAAAAAAATTAGTTACTTGCATCTAGTTTACTTTCAAGTTATTTTCTGTACTGTTTTTATTTCTGCTAAAATGAGTACTCCTGAGAACACTAAGTTGTGTGATTTCACTAGCACGAACAACAATGATTTCATATGCACACCTATTGCTCCACCTGCTGCTTCAGCAGAATTTTATGAAATTAAACCTGCACTTTTAAATCTTGTTATGAAAGAGCAATTTTCTGGTGTTAGTACTGATGATGCTGCTGTTCACCTTAATAACTTTGTTGAACTTTGTGAAATGCAAAAGCTCAAGGAAGTAGATGGTGATATTATTAAACTGAAACTTTTTCCTTTCTCCTTGAGAGGACGTGCTAAAGAATGGTTGCTATCTTTGCCTAGAAATAGTATTGATTCATGGACTAAATGCAAAGATGCTTTTATTGGAAAATATTATCCTCCTGCTAAGATTATTTCTTTGAGAAGTAGCATAATGAATTTTAAGCAATTTGATAATGAACATGTTGCTCAAGCATGGGAGAGAATGAAATCATTGGTTAAAAATTGTCCCACTCATGGACTGACTACTTGGATGATCATCCAAACCTTCTATGCAGGATTAAATTTTTCTTCGAGGAATTTATTGGATTCGGCCGCTGGAGGTACCTTTATGTCCATCACTTTGGGTGCTGCAACAAAGCTTCTTGATGATATGATGATTAATTATTCTGAGTGGCACACCGAGAGAGCTCCAACAGGTAAGAAGGTAAATTCTGTTGAGGAAACCTCCTCCTTGAGTGCCAAAATTGATACTATTATGTCTATGCTTGCAAATGGTCAAACACATGTTGATCCAAATAATGTTCCTTTAGCTTCTTTGGTTGCTCAAGAAGAGCATGTTGATGTGAACTTCATTAAAAATAATAATTTCAACAACAATGCTTATAGGAATAATTTTGGTAATAGCAATTATAGGCCCTATCCTTCTAATAGTGGCAATGGTTATGGAAATTCCTATAGTAACTCCTACAATAATAATAAGAGTGTACCCTCTGATCTTGAAGTTATGCTTAAGGATTTTATTAGTACACAAACTGCTTTCAATAAAACTGTTGAGGAGAAATTTGGGAAAATTGATGTGCTTTCCTCTAAAGTTGATAGTCTTGCTCTTGATGTTGACTTATTGAAACTAAAGAACATGCCTCATGATGTTAAAGAGAGCAAAACTCTCAATGCTATACAAGTTAAAATTGATAACAATGTGAGGATGTTAGCTGAATTGCATGCTAGATGGGAAAGAGAGGATGAAATTGCTAGAAAGAACAATATTGCTAGAGTTTATACTATTACTACTTCTGAAAATGCTTCAAACTCAAGTGTTAACAAACCTCCTACCATTAATGGCAAGATAGTTGGTGTTGGTAATGTTTCCACTTCTATTGCAAAATGTCCTAAATTGCCTGATAACTCTGAAACTGTCCTTGATAAAGATGCTGAAATTTCTAGCAATAAGGAAGAGAATAATTCCATTACTTTTGATGATAATGACTTTGATTTTGATGGTTGCAATATTTCTGAAGTAATTAAGTTCTTGCAAAAGCTAGCTAGAAGTCCTAATGCTAGTGCTATAAACATGGCTTTTACTAAACATATTACTAATGCTCTCATACAAGTTAGGGAAGAGAAATTAAACATGAAGCTTCTATCCCTAGGAAGTTAGAAGATGGTTGGGAGCCCATCATTAAATTGAAATTGAATGACTTTGATTGCAATGCTTTGTGTGACCTTGGTGCTAGTATTTCTGTTATGCCTAAAAGATTATATGATATGCTTGATTTAGCACCTTTGGAAAATTGTTACTTGGATGTTCACCTTGTTGATTCTACTATTAAAAAACCTTTGGGAAGAATTGATGATGTTCTTATCATGGTTAACAACAATTATGTCCCCGTTGATTTTATTGTCTTGGATATTGAGTGCAATCCATCATGCCCTATTGTGCTGGGAAGACCTTTTCTTAGGACTGTAGGTGCTATTATTGATATGAAAGAAGGGAATATAAAATATCAATTTCCTCTCAAGAAAGGTATGGAACACTTTCCTAGGAAGAAGATTAAGCCACCTTATGATTCTATTGTTCGAACAAATTACAATGTTGATGCTTCTTCACTTGGTAATACTTGATGCATGCTTTGTGCCTAGCTAAAAGGCGTTAAAGAAAAGCGCTTATGGGAGGCAACCCATTTTATTTTTCTGCAATTTTTCTTTTATTGAGTCAAGGAGTTTGTTTACTTCTGTAGCAACTCCTTTGTATCTTTATTTTCTCGCATTGTTGTGCCAAGAGTAGCCTCTAATGATAAGATGATGCTTAATTTTGATTGCTGCGCAGAAACAGATTTTTGCTGTTCACTGTACGAAATTCCTAAAATCACCAGATTGTTAAAAATCTGAAATTTTTGTGCGTAATCTTTATGAATGTCTGAAACTTTCATTAGTTCAGAGTTTCTCGATCTGAGCGTCGTAAGTGCCTCGAAAAAATTCGTCTTTGCGGACTGTTCTGTTTTAGACAGATTATGCCTTTTTATTTTTGCATTCTCTCTTTTACTAGTGTTGAGTGAAATTCTTTTTTGGGTGGAAGAGCTTCACATAACATCAGTGGCTGTAGCTAATGTTTAAAGTAACAAATCATATTGCGTCTTTACAGAACATGTGAATTTTTGATTATGCACTAACCCTCTAATGAGATCTACTTTGAGTTTGGTGTGACGGAAGTTTTCAAGGGTCAAGAGAGAAGGATGATATAATAGGATCAAGAAGAGTGAAGAGCTTAAGCTTGGGGAGGCTCCCATGGATCTCCCCAGCATATTTCAAGAAGACTCAAGCGTCTAAGCTTGGGGATGCCCAAGGCATCCCCTTCTTCATCGTCAAAATTATCAGGTCATCTCTAGTGAAACTATATTTTAATTCTTTCACATCATATGTGCTTTTCTTGGAGCGTCTGTGTGCTTTTATTTTCAGTATTGCACTTTTATTTTCAATAAAGCTTGACTGGACCCTAGCATTCTTGATTGGGAGAGAGACACGCTCCGCTTTTTCATGAGAATACTCCTATTCTTCACTTATATTTGTTGAGTATTCATATCTAGCGCTGTTCAGCTTTTAGCTCTTGTTTTCATGTATCTCTTGTCAGAGCTATTAGCTTTCTTTTGTAGAAAGTACTCTCTTGCTTCACTTATATTTGTTTGGAGAGTTGATGAAATAAATTGATTGGTGTTTGGTTGGTTCAGAAAATGTTGCATGTGGTAATTGGTATAAGGAAAAACTTGCTTAATCTTGTAGATCACTAAAATGGATAACTTGATGCTTGTCAATTGTTTTGAGTTAACAAGTAGATCATGATTAAATTGTGCATCACATGAGTTAAGCCTATTAGTGAAGAACTACCGTAAAGCTTGTTGAAAATTTGGTTTGCATCGGTGGTACCTCTAAGGTCTAGATATTTTCTAATAACAGGGTTTGGTTAACAAGGAAGACGGTATGAAGTCTTATAACGTTTGCAATATGTTTGTCATATAAAACTTGGTGTACGGGTTGATATTCTTGTTTGCTTACATAACCTTGCTAGCCTAAACTCTGTACTGAGAGGGAATGCTTCTCGTGCATCCAAATCCTTGAGCCAAAATCCATGCCATTTGTGTCCACCATAACTACCTATATGTGGTATTTCCTTGCCACTCCAAGTAAATTTTTCATGTGCTACCTTTAAATTATTCAAAATGTTATTATTCCCTTTTTGTGTCAATGTTTACTAGCTCATGAGGAATTAGTGTGGTTATTCTTTATTCTATTTGTCGAGTGGACTTTTACACCTGGACTAGTGGCATATACATCCGCTTATCCAATAACTTGCAAAAAGAGCTGGCAACGGGGTGCCCAGTCCCAATTAATTACAACTTTAACCAATTAATTCTCTTCACACTTTTGCCCTGATTCATCAGTAAGCAATGACAAACAGTGAAATACCTGAATGTGTGTAAACCAAAGAGAAAGAGGGATGATCTGCCTTGCTGGTAGAAATAACGTCCTTCATGGGAGCCGCTCTTAAAAGTCCGTTCGACAGGTAGAATACTGTTCTCACCCGCTACCATTCGTTGACAATTAACAAACACCTCTCAAAAATAGATACTCCTCCATGGTATGTGATTGATGGAAGGCACCCGAGGATTCGGTTAGCCATGGCTTGTGTTAGCAAGGTTGGGAGGAGTATCAAATATTTTATGCAATCTCTATATGCTTTCAAAAACCTAAAAGCTCTAGCACATGATTTAATCCCTGCTTCCCTCTGCGAAGGGCCTTTCTTTTACTTTTATGTTGAGTCAGTTTTCCTATTCTTTCTGTCTTCCACAAGCAAACACTAGTGTCAACTTTGTTACAACATGCGTTATATGCAATGTATTGGACTTGTTATACTACTTTGTGTTGACAATATCCATGAGATAAATATGTTGAAAGTTGAAGCAAATGCTGAAACTAAATTCTTCCTTTGTGTTGATTAAATACCTTTTGTTAGAAACTATTGCTTTATGAGTTAACACTTATGCAAAACTGTTTGATGCTTGTCTCGAAAGTACTATTCATGAAAACGTTTAGCTTGTGTGATTCATTGTTTACTCATTATCTATTTGGTAGCAAATTATAGACCATTGACTTGGATCACTTCATTCATTTACATGTGCCTTGCAATATTATATGATCAAGATTATGATAGTAGCATGTCACCTCAAAAATTATTTGTTTTTATCGTTTACCTACTCGAGGACGAGTAGGAACTAAGCTTGGGGATGCTGATACGTCTCAAACGTATCTATAATTTTTGATGTTCCATGCTTGTTTTATACCAATTGCTACATGTTTTGCATCTACTTTATATCACTTTTATACATTTTTTGGGACTAACCTATTAACAAGATGCCGAAGTGCCAGTTCCTGTTTTCTGCTGTTTTTGTATTCCAGAAAAGCTAGTCTGGAAATATTCTCGGAATTGGACGAAACTACACGGGGGTGCCTATTTTTCCAGAACACGCCTGACGGAGCGAAGGAGCAGCAGAGGAGGGCCACCAGGCCACACCAAGGGCGCGGGCCCCCTCTGCCGCGCCCTGGGTGGTGTGGGCCCCTCGGGGGTCCGCAGCCGCCGCCCTTTCGCCTACTTATTCCCCCCGACGCGAAAACCCTAAGTACCTGAGCAAATATCCACGAAAAGTTCCAGAGACGCCGCCGTCGTCAACCCTAGCTCGGGAGGGTTCAGAACCTCTTCCCGGCACCCTGCCGGAGAGGGGAATCGTCACCGGAGGCTTCTACATCGCCATGCCTGCCTCCGGAGTGATGCGTGAGTAGTTCATCCTTGGACTACGGGTCCATAGCAGTAGCTAGATGGTTGTCTCTCCACTTTGTGCCATCATGTTTAGATCTTGTGAGCTGCCCTACATGATCAAGATCATATTATTGTAATGCTACATGTTGTGTTTGCTGGGATCCGATGAATATTGAATATTATGTCAAGTTGATTATCAATCTATCTTATATGTTATTTAAGATCTTGCATGCTTTCCGTTACTCGTAGATGCTTTGGCCAAGTAGATGCTTGTAACTCCAAGAGAGAGTATTTATGCTAGATAGTGGGTTCATGTCTCCGTTTAACCTGGGACAGTGACAGAAAGTTCTAAGGTTGTGGATGTGCTGTTGCCACTAGGGATAACCTAACGATGCTATGTCCACGGCATATGTGTTTGTTTACATTACGCACTTTACTTAATGCAATTATCCGTTGCTTGCAACTTAATACCAACGGGGGACTCGGATGACAACCCGGCGGTGGATTATTAGTCATAGATGCTGTTGGATAACGATCTATGTATTATGTCGTAATGCCCAATTAAATATCATAGTAGTCAACATGTCATGTATATGCATTGTCATGCGCTCACTATTCGTCAATTGCCCAGCTGTAATTTGTTCACCCAACATGTTAGTTATCTTTTATGGAGAGACACCACTAGTGAACTGTGGACCCCGGTCCATTCTTTTACACTGATTAAACAACCACAAACTGCAAACTGTTCCTTTTTCATTCTCTGCAATTTAATACTCATTTTCCACACCATACGTTTAATCCTTTGTTTTCAGCAAGCCAGTGAGATTGACAACCTCACTGTTTCGTTGGGGCAAAGTAGTTTGATTGTGTTGTGTGCAGATTCCACGTCAACAGTCCAGACTCCCTGCGACAGCTATTTTTCTGGCGCCGTTGACAACCTTCTGAAGAGTTGCTGCTCCTACTGGTTCGATAACCTTGGTTTCTTTCTGAGGGAAAACTTGCTGCTGACTACATCATACCTTCCTCTTGGGGTCTCCCAACGAACGTGTGTTTCACGTCATCACTCCTCTTGAGGAGAAGATCCCTGCGTGGATATCAAGGCTCCGCTTGTAGTTGCGATTACTTGCTAATCTTTTCTCTGTGAGTGGCTAGATTGGATTGGTTGGATTGACCAATTGGACAAACAATCTTAAGAGTAAGGTGTGCTTGGGAGAGGAGGATTGGGGGCTGCCCACGGGGATTTGTTACCAATCGAGTCTTGCCGGGTTGCTACTTGCTATTTACCCTTGTGTGTTGATTTTCCCATTTTGTGTTTTTCGTTCATCGCGTGTTCTTCGTGTTCATCTTTCTCTCCGCACAAATCCGTGAAAATCGGGACCTACCCACATCAATCTCCCAGGAGGGTGTGCGGGGGGCTGCTAAAACAGTTCGCTACTCCAAGGAGATTGAAACCCATGACAGTATGAAAGGAATGAACATGCACAGGACTGGTCGCCAATCGTCCTTGAATACAATCTTTGGCGGTTATAATGTTGCTATGCATTAGCAGAGTTCGACCGCATGACTACGAAAGTCAAAAGTAATTTGGAGGACAGATGCACCTGCCATTTCCTTCTAACAGGTGCCAATGGCTTTGAGATGTCCTGGAATTGTTTGGCTAATGTGGGATTTGTTTCAGGAAATTGAGAGGAGTCTTTGTATTAAGACACTCGTTTTGATTTGTATTATCTTGCATTGTTGAGATCTCCAAACGTGCCCCGCTTCGTGGGTATGTTTATTCGAAAGAATATCATGTTCTTTTGGCTGCTTATTATCATGTTCCCGCGTCCCAATTCAGGTGTTGTTGAACATATTAAAGTTGGAGAGGGAATCTGGTTACAGTGGTTCTCTCGTTAGATGGGATTTTTTCTGGAACATTGTCGACACACAATTTAAACAAAAGACAAAACTGGGGTGTTCTTTACTACTAGAACTGATCAACACAACACTTGTACATAAGGAACATGGGCCTTATTTTTTCTTTCCTTCTTTTGCACTGGTGTATACATGGTAATATGGCATCGTTACATGAAAGAAATGGCAGAGAAAACACAGAGATCGTACCGCATCTCAGTCTCTTGCCTGATAATCGTGCACTGGTTCCACGACTGGCTGGGCAATCACTAATCAGGCGATGTATGCAACTGCCATCCTGCTTAGCCGGCGTCGGGCGTTACATAGAAGAACCAGTGAGCAGTGAGCTGCCGGTTACATGTAAATGCTTAACACTGCCCCGCATGAGATCAAACTTGATGCGAGCGGATCCTTGCACTTCAGGATCCCATTTGCAGGATTTTCATTCACAAGACAGAGAACTCTTCAGTTAGAGAAGATCTATGACCAGGCAATGTTGAAACGTGCCTACGTCGTACCCTTGTTGAATTCGAAGGTGGTGCTCGAAGCTTGGCTTTGTGGATAAAAATCCTGAGGCCAACCTATAGTTGGACGCGCCAGCAATGAACCAATCTTGAAGGCTTTGCGTAGACGTTGTATATATTGCGTTCATTATAATTAACAATAAGTCAGTTTGCGGGCCCAGTTCATTGAATTGAACGTGACTGAGTAAAAATATCTACTCGTGGACTGCTTATGTTAGACTGTTGCAGTTGCTGCCGCGAGGCAGATGAGACACAACGTCGCTTTGTTTTACCTGACATTTTTGAATAATGAAAAACATACCGCTACGTTTCTACATAGGAGGTATTTCCTCTTTTTCCAAAAATTAAAACAGAAGTGCCGGCCAACCAAACAGAGCAAAACGCAAGTCAGTTCTGGTGCAATTGGATTAGATTTCAAGCACGACAAGGCGATCTATTTGCTTTGATACAATGGTCCAGAATATTGTGGTAACGATGTGTTTTTTTCACCTTAGCGACCTCGAAGGTACACACAAAAGTTGGATTAAACACATACATAATCCTCCATCCTAAACTATAAGGCGTATCTTTTGCATGGTCTTTTTTTTGCGAAAAACAATATAACGTAAACGCTCACATACACGTGCATACTCACCCGTATGAACACACGCACACCTTTACCCTATGAGCACCTCCGAAAGAGTGTGCTAACGGATCAGGTCTTGAGATTGACGAAGTTATCATAAGTGTCTCGTTGTTGACAGGAACATCGCCTCGCATCGAAAAATATTCCGCCTAAATGAGAACATCAACGTCAAACCTGAAGTTTACTCTGATGAGCTGGAAGTACAACCACTTTTCTAACTATCCTACCACAGTCCACAAGTAGATATTTTTACCACTAATTGGAGTATATATACTAAGTTATATGAATTGGTAACGTATAAATGATATCGTTAAATTTGTCTTGTAAAATTCCTTTCATATATCTTTATACTAATTTTGTGGACATGTTATTGTATAAATCATATAATCAAACTTATTAATTTTCTAGCAGCGAAAATTAAGAGCATCTTATGCTTTGGGCTTGCACGGAGTACAATGCATGCCGTTCTTATGCAAGAAGTACGTACAACGTGATAAGCCACTAAGACACCGCCTGGATTGAGTTTAACTTTTTGGATCAGACGTACAAACCATACAAGAACCCAAACTTCGGTTAGGATACAAACGCGCATTCAAAGTACAACGAAATGGATTCTGTTTCAGCGTGGATGTCGGCCAGTTGACATCCGAACCAATGTCAGTTGGCAGCCCGAAAGGCCGGCTCACTGCTAGCTAGTGGGAGTTTAGTTATGTCGTGGTTCTAAGTTAAATGCTAGTGCTACCACATAATTATCTCGGACAATGGAAAAACATCCGAGCTTGACACTTACCGTCACGCCACTGCCTACCGCTGATTCCGAATGCAAGTGTCCCATCTCCGAGAAACAACCTCATTTCCTAATTCAACTTGAGTGAACTATGATTTAGATACCTCAAATAAAATAAACAACGGTTGAAGAGCTAAGATTTAGATACGGATTCAACTCGTTCTAGTATTCATTTTGTTTGCCTTGGGTTCATTCCTCTTAGCATGTTTCTCTTAATTAATATCAAGCATGGCTGTTCCAAGTAACCTTTTTTTTTTTACATACGCCTCCCACAAGGGAGCCGGGTTCCATTATAAGCATAACAGAACAACGGTTTTTACACCCCAAACCGAAAAGAACCAAAAGAACCGAAGAACTTAAAGAGTAGCAACCACGGAGCTGGCTCGACCATGCAGGGATCGAAACACCAAGCTCAGAAAGTTTAGCAGACTTCCAACCTACACTCCAGCGAACTACGGTAGTTTTACGATATACTTACAAAACCAAGTCTGGCCAAGCCACAGCCAAATACTTCCAAGATCCTTGCTTCCAACCTTTCTTCTCCACGCAACTCAACAGCAGCTTGCTTAAACCGAGTCGTCAGCAACATCCTCCACTCTGGCGGTACCCGCACGCCCCAGACTTGCACTCCCGAGCTTGACGCCAGCGCCACTTGTTGTATGCGAGAAGCACCTTCGATCAGCATCTCTTTCTCCACCTCCTTCTTCTGCAGACCTGTCCAATAACGCATAAAAGCACCCATGTAACAAACCAGTTCCACTGGTGAAGAGATTAATTTCCCTTCGAAACAAGCTCTGTTACGAGTTTTCCAAACTGCCCAACATAAGGAGGCTATCCACACAACATGCAGATTAGTATAACCAGGCAAAATTTTCGCAATCCACCAAAAATACTGGGTAAAGCAAGTTGGCCTATTGGAAACCCCTAGAGCAGTACTAATAGTACTCCAGACAAACCAGATGCAGGACATTTGAAAAACAGATGAGAAATAGTTTTCATCTTCTGGGCAAAATCTACATTGGCCCCCTAAAAACCATATTGGTTATTCCCTACTTGAAGAACCTTTTTTTTTTCACAACACGCAAGAGCTTTGTGCATTTTTCTAGTGAGGATGAACAAAGAAAGCTTGCAAAGTCTGCTGTCCAGGATTGGTTGGCTTCTAGGAAAAAAATCAGAAGAGATGTCGTTTTCCTGGGAAATCGTATATATTTACAAATAATTGATCAAGAGTCTGTTGCATTTATTTTTGTGAGGGTATGAAGAAGTCAGCCGCGTGACAACGTCTCTGGTTTTTGACGCGTTTCCGACGCATCGTTGCTGACAAGAGCTTGTCGTGTGTACTTATACCCGCGCGGTGTTTAGCTGTTCTTCAGACAACTCCTGAAGAAATCTACAAAGCTTTGGTGCTCTCGGTGTCTCAGGAAAGACATCTTCTGCTCGAGAAATACTGAGCTCCTTCGATGTTTCAGGTCAGTTTATCAACATATTTTCCAGAATGTGTTTTATGATCAGCTTTCCGTTCCTTTTTTTCTTCCCTTTAATTGCATAACAAAAAGTTTAGTTGGCTAGAAAACGAGAATAATGATTATTTATTCCCAAAGCTCTGAATTGCTGAGGCCCCAGTAATTTCCAAATGCACGTACGCAGTAGCTATCAAAAAATAAAGTCTACACGCTTGCGTTGTGACCTATGAGTAGGTTCCCAAAGGAATAGCTAAGTCCTTCGCAGAACATGTTTTTTTCCCATAAGGTACTCCCAGAACAAGCTTTAATAACTAGGGATGATTATGTTCTCTTCTTTCACAGCAGATCCTTCTTTTGTTAAGTTGATCCTGTAGCGAACTTATATTTTATGTTGTACCCACTCTACCTTGCTCTATGGAAGGTGGACATATATAACTTGTTCAAAGACAGAAGGAACAATACACTGAAATACAACAAAACACAAAAATGTGCAACCTGGAGATATAAATATATAAGCATGGCACTACGGGAAAAAAGATATACGCCGACGGCAAAATATCGGGGTTGTCGGCGTAAGAGATGGGTTGGACAGCAGAAAAAAAAGCCGACGGGCAAAATTAGCCGTCGGCATACTGGGCTACGCCGACGGCGCATTGCCGTCGGCATATGAATACAGGGATACGCAATGCCGTCGGCATATGCACTTAGTTTTTTTCATTTAATATGAAATAATTCATATATTTCAATCTATAAATCGAATTTAATAAATAAAATGTCTAAATCGATTAGAAAAATGAGAGGAATCCAGATATGACAACCATATCATCTTTTGCGTCACGGAAACTCATTTAAGTAAGCAACATTGCTTTGAAAAATCGACATAACCTCAAAATCGCCACCATGACTATTCATCGAAAGAGGTCTTTTTTTCTAAAACTATCGATGGTTATGTGATATAACCACTAGCTGTGTATCTTAAAATAATTTTTTACAAAAATTTCCGACCAAACTATCAAGCACTTGTAGTTCAAATTTGGATTACTTTCGAAAAATCAACATAAACTCATTTAAGTAGGCGAAATTTGGTAGAAATCAAGAAAACTCATAATCCTTTGGGATTGTCCATCAAATGTGTACTACTATTTGTGAAAATTCGATGGGTGCCAATTTGCATCATATTTTTTGTACTTGGTTCATAAAAAAGTCTTTTTAACACTTAAAAAATGGAAAATGATATTTATAAAAATAATTTGAAAAATTCCTTCGCATGATTGTTTCCTATACCAATATGCATCTATTTGTGCAATATGAGAACTTTATCACAAACTATGTCATGGAAATGGCCATAACTTGATCATTTTGTTTGAAACTTATAGATGTTCATACATGATTGAGCTTTTTGTGAAGACCTTTTTTAGAAATTTGGTCAAAAAATCAAGTTTATCATTTTTCATAGCAACTAGTACACATATAAGGACCTCATGCCAAAGGATATTCTTTTTTGAGGTGTTTATCATTTTATTTCATTTTTTCGTAAAAACGATCAAAATGGCACCATGACTATTCATCGAAAGAGGTCTATTTTTCTAAAACTATCGATGGTTCTGTGATATAACCACTATGTGTATCTTAAAATGATTTTTACAAAAATTTCCGACCAAACTATCAAGCAATTGTAGTTCAAATTTGGATTTCTTACGAAAAATCGACATAAACTCATTTCAGTAGGCGAAATTAGATAGAAATCAAGAAAACTCATAATCTTTTGGGATTGTCCATCAAATGTGTACTAGTCTTTGTTAACATTAGATGAGTGCCAATTTTCACCATATTTTTTGTACTTGGTTCACAAAAAAAGTCATTTTTGACACTTAAAAAATGTAAAATGATATTTATAAAAATAATTTGAAAAATCCCTTCGGCATGATTGTTTCTTATACCAATATGCACCTATTAGTGGAATATGAGAACTTTATCACAAATAATGCCATGGGAATGGCCATAACTTGATCATTTTTGCTTGAAACTTATAGATGTTTAAATATGATTGAGCTTTTTGTGAGACCTTCTTTGGAAATTTTGTCAAAAATCAAGTTTATCATTTTCATAGCAACTAGTACACATATAAGGACCCCATTCCAAAGGATATTTTTTTTTAGCTGTTTATCATTTTATTTCATTTTTTCGTAAAAACGATCAAAATGGTCACCATGACTATTTATCGAAAGAGGTAAGATTTTCTAAAATTATCGATATTTCTGTGATATAACCACGAGTTGTGTACCTTAGAATGATTTTTTCAAAAAATTCAGACCAAACTGTCAAACAGTTGTAGTTCAAATTTGAATTACTTTCGGAAAATCGGTATAAACTCATTTAACTAGGCGAAATTAGGTAGAAAACTCCTAATACTTGGGGATTATCAATCAAATGTGGACTAATCTTTGAGAAAATTAGATGGGTGCCATTTTGCACCATATTTTTTGTACTTGGTTCATAAAAAAAGTCATTTTTGGCACTTAAAAAATGGAAAATGATATTTATGAAAATAATTTGAAAAATCTCTTCGGCAAGATTGTTTCCTATACCAAGATGCACCTATCTGTGGAATATGAGATCTTTATCACAAACTATGTCGTGGGAATAGCCATAACTTAATCATTTGGCTTGATACTTGTAGATGTTTATAGATGATAGACCTTTTTGTGAAGACTTTTTTTGGAAATTTTGTCAAAAATCAAGTTTATCATTTTTCATAGCAACTAGTACACATATAAGGACCCCATGCCAAAGAATATCCTTTTTTGAGGTATTTTTCATTTTATTTAATTTTTTTGTAAAATCGATCAAAATGGCCACCATGACTATTCATCGAAAGATGTCATTTTTAAAAACTATCGATGTTTCTATGATGCAATAGATGATATGGGTGTCATATTTGGATTCCTATAATTTTTCTATTCGATTTAGAAATTTTATTTATCAAATTCTGATTTCCGGATTTAAAGATACAAATTATTCCATACTAAATGGAAAAGGCAAAAATAAATTAAAATTTATTTTATCATTATTTATTTCAATATTATTATATAATAATTGTTGTTTATTCAACTAAGTTTTTGTAATTCAAACAATGAAGAAGTGTAACATCATGACCGAGTGGTTAATATGATTGATAGGATATTAATATCAGCAAGTTCTCTGTTCTCACTTGGTATCTAACTTGGAAGGAACTCAATAGTTAAGCATGTTTGGTTTGGAGCAATTTGAGTAGTTAGTGATGAAGTGTGTGAGTTAGTGGGTAATTAAGTGTGTGACTAAGTGAGAAATTTCAAATTTTCAAAAAAATAATAATAAAACTTTAAAAAAATTCAAAAAAAATGGAAAATCATAGGCCGACATCATTGTCGTCGGCGTAGGAAAAGATAGGCCAACGGTGTTGAATAGTCCGACGGTCAAACCCGTATACGCCTACGGGGCAGTACGCCGATGGACCATACGCCGACGGCTACCCCTCGATCCCTCGCGTTCCTCCGGTGAGGGGCGGCGGGGAACCCTAGATCACACCGCCCCCTCCGGCCTACCCCTCCCTCGCCGCCACCGAATGGTGCGGCCGGCAAAGCCTACTCAGTGCCGAAAGCCGGGGTGTGTGCACGTGTGTGTGGGTGGTGGGGGGGAGGGCTACACGACAATATATGGAACACCTAAAGATCCTTCATGTTCTTCGTCTTGACTCTACACCCCACGATTTAATTGTAGTTATTAGTTTACACACATTTATGAAGATCTACAAACTGACATATGTTGAAGACAGTACAAATATGTTACCGAGGTGCCGTTGGCTGTGTTTGGCTTACAGTTGTGAAGATCCATTGGTTATGATTCCTTGTCGAAATGTAACAGATTGATGGCTATATGTTTTGTTGTTTAATGTGGTTTTCTAATACATACATGTTTTTCCTGTTATTTTTAATGTGCTTTGTATGTTAAATTTTTCCTGTAATCTGGTGGTGACATAGATCGACGTATATGATATGCTACATATTTACCCCCAGTTCGGCACACCAATACAGCGACGAGCCAGTATGGCTAGATGCGATAGACTGTAATTTGTGTATGGCCTTAAACTTCTATCATACCAGTTTGGTATTGATCTATACTTCTTATAAAGCAAAACCTCACTAAGATGCATTAAATTAGTCTATCTCTACATGCAAGGTGTCCACATCACCCACTATTTGAGCCAATCATTTATCCATGTCATCACCATCCACTATTTGAGACATTTATTTATCCATGCCATCCATATTTTTAATGATATTCATCAATACATGCAAGTTATTCAGGTTATAAATTCTTTTAGCCGTTCAATTTTCACATCATCAATTTTTAGCTTTTAAATATTGAACACTCCATATTAATTAAATTTAGATCGTCGACTAATCAAATCCTCTATATTACCGAGAAATTTTTGCATCAAATATTCTTTCTTCGTACTCTTATAATTTCTTTTAAGGTCCCTGCTGCACCGTGCGGGATATCTTTCTAGTTTACTTAACAGGGCATGTTACTTATTTTGCAGCCCAAGAATATGCAGGTGTTATTGCAGCTTGTCTTTGGTCTCGTACTTATTGTAGCACAATATGCCTCTGGAACCGCGGTTCCTAGTTCACGGTGCCGAAGGCAGTGTGGCAGCATTGAGATACCATACCCGTTCGGTATTGATCCAAACTGCTCACTCCCCGGAGGATTCGAGCTCAGTTGCAGGCTCCAAGATGGTATCTACAAGCCATTTAGGAACTCCTTTGAAGTGCTCGACATTTCCTTGATTCATGGCACAGGCCGAGTGCTCAACAACATATTGGGATACTGCTACAACAACTCTACAGGGAGCATGGAACAATTTGGCCGTAATGTGGAGGTCGAGGAAAATAGTCTGCCTTCCCCTTACCGGCTCTCCGATGTCCAGAACAGGTTCACAGTTATTGGGTGCAACGCTCTCGCCTCTATTGATGATGAATACACAGGTTACAATGGCTTGGGTGTGGCAACATGCCGCAACCTCTCTGATTTGGTGGACGGATCCTGCTCCGGTATCGGATGCTCCCAGAGTACTATACCAAAGAAGATGTACTTCTACGGAACAGGCTTCTTTAGCTTGGTCAACACAAGTAAAATCTGGCATTTCAACCGGTGCAGCTATGCGGTGCTAATGGAGGCAGCAGCATTCAACTTCAGCACTTCGTATGTAAGCAGCAACACGTTCAATGACACATATGATGGGCGGGTGCCCATGGTGATTGATTGGGCTATAAGAGATGCCAGGTCATGTGATGTCGCACGTTTGAATAATACTAGTAATTATGCATGCCTCAGCAGCAACAGTGTGTGCATAGATTCTCGCAATGATGATGGATACATGTGCAACTGTTCCCATGGCTACCAAGGAAACCCTTATCTTCTGGATGGATGCAAAGGTATTACATTCAGTTTCAGATTGTAGGTGCATATACATAAATGATGCCAATCCAAATACACACTATGAATGTATAAGGTTTGTTATGTTCTTACAATGCTAATATTAGTTTGCTCATCTTAATGTAGATATCAATGAATGCAGTAACACCCTTGTCCTTCAGGCGGTGTTTGTCGCAATACAGCTGGAGGATTCCGATGTTCTTGTCGAGCAGGAAGAAAATTCGAAAACAATACATGCAACCTTGATACCCGACTAATTATAGGTAAGCCTAGAAATAGATTATCTTAGCTAAATCATTACTTTTTATCTCATTCATGTGCAATGAAAAAACAGTAGATGTAAATAAGATAATACATCATGCACCAATGCTAACCAAAACGCAAAGTATGTGTGATACTCTCTCTCTCTCTCTCTCTCTCTAAAACATAGTTGTCTAATGGGATACCGTTATGCAGGACTTGCAGTGTCATCTGTCCTTGTAGTGATTATTATCACGATCACTGTCTCTTTGGTACAAATGGTAATCCAAAAGAAAAAAATGAATGATGTCAAGCAAGAGTATTTCCACCGGCATGGAGGGGTGATTTTGCTAGATCAGATGAAAGCACAAGAAGGTCTGGGTTTCATTGTATTTTCTGAAGCTGAACTTATAAATGCCACGAACAACTATGACGATAGCAAAATACTTGGAAAAGGAGGTAATGGAACAGTATACAAAGGGATAACGAAGAACAACATGACAGTTGCAGTTAAAAGATCCGGATTAGTTGAAGAAAGGCAAAAGAAGGAATTTGGCAAGGAGATGCTCATTTTGTCCCAGCTCAATCACAAGAACATTGTGAAAATCATGGGTTGTTGCCTTGAGGTGGAAGTTCCAATTCTTGTCTATGAGTTTGTTCTGAACGGTACACTTTTTGAGCTTATCCATGGAAAAAACAAAGCATTACAAATACCATTCGGTACTCTCTTAAGGATTGCTCATGAAACAGCAGAAGGACTCCGCTTCCTACATTCAGATGCTTGTCCTCCAGTAATTCATGGTGACGTGAAAACATCCAACATCCTTCTTGATGAAAACTACATGGCCAAAGTATCTGACTTTGGAGCCTCCATACTAGCCCCATCAGACAAAGAGCAGTTTGTCACAAAGGTTCAAGGAACTTGGGGATACCTTGATCCTGAATGCATTCAAACATTTATATTGACAAATAAAAGTGATGTTTACAGCTTTGGTGTTATCCTTCTAGAGATCCTCACTGGACAATTGCCAATGAAGCATGAAGGTCCAGAGAAGCAAATATGTCTCTCCTCGGTTTTCCTTTCTGCTATGAAGGAGGACAATCTAGATGCAATGTTGGTAAGCCACGTGAAAGGCCAAGAGAGCATGGAGTTGTTGGGAGGACTTGCTAACCTAGCTAAGAATTGTCTAGCTATGCCTGGTGACAACAGGCCCTCGATGAAAGAGGTCGCCGATGAGCTCGGTAGATTAAGGAAGCTTTCATGGCATCCTTGGGAACCAGTCAATGTTGACACGGGTGCAAAACGTCTTCTTGGTGGAGAATCTACAAGTGGTTATGAAACAGAATTCAGTAGGTATCCTATGGGCGATAGGGATGACCAACCCATAAATCCAAGAAGTTCTTACTAGACAATGTGAGTAGAATATGCATAATAATATGTTAAAGTACTATTTGCAGATCCAAATGTTTCTTAGTAAACCTTGTGACCATGTGTAAAGTATTTTGAGGCTTTTTTTTCATTTGATCTAGATGGGCATTGTTTGTAAAAGGTCATGTAATGGTTACAATGTTCAAATATGTTCTAGTGCATTAGATGTTTGTTCAGTAATAAATGTATTTTATATATAAGATACATGAGTTTTATAGGGGTGCCTTCAATGTTCCAATCCAAGAGACTGTTCTTATCGAAACGTAATGACCATGTTGTTCATGATGTTTGTGACCAGCGTTGTTTCGTAGCTAAAAGGCATAAGAGTGTCCAACATTAAATTAATCCCGTATGGTGAGTTCGCATGGTAAGGGTAGCTACATGTTCAGGTAACCAGCTTACAAATAGGATAGAATGGCCCACGGCCGAAGTATGAAGTTCACACTGAACATACGATTACATACCATTCATAAGCGCAAAACATAACAACTAGAATCTAGGCATGGCTGGGGACCCCTAGAGCTTAAGTAGAGGTAGAACATGTGTTCCTATAGAGACGGCGAAGCTCTGAGATCATCTTGTCGAGATACCTTCATGTACTTAGATTTGGAGAGAGGTTTCCATTGCTGCAAGATAATGCCAATTAAAAACAATCAGCAGGATGTCTAGTAAAAGTAGCCTCAGTCGCAAATTTATTTCGAATGTTCCATAAAGCCCAGCACCGGGCCACAAAGACAAGCCACATAAACTTCATGTGTCTTTGCTACATAGCGATAACATGATGACCCCAAAACTGGCCAGGGTTGTCATGCACTTATTATTATGTAATTTTGTGTGTTCTTGAGACATGGGATGATCCCTAGGTAAAATTATGAACGTCGTTCATGCTTAATTTATTCCTTATCAAGCTTTTCTTGAAAGTGCTTATGATTTTTTTCAACAAAGGTGTTTTTCATTAAACTCAAACGTAGCTGATACAATAAATAATCCACATCGAGTCTCTTCATAGCTAGAATGTACATATACGATGAAAAAACTGGAAGATAAAAATCAAATACAAAGTCATAAATGACTATGAATGTCAACTGCACTTTCACTTGCCTTTTTGAACACAGATGTGAGCACAGTTGAAATTGCTTAGACGAGAATAAATTGCTGAATTTTCTTTTCGAAAAGGGAACCATAGATAGGATAGGACTGAATAATAACGAAACTAAATGCTCACACTACTCCCTCTGTTTTCTTACATTACATTTTGGATTTAGTCAAAACCCATTTTTGTCAAGTTTGACCATGAATATAGAAAAAAAATCAACATCAATAATACCAAATCCACAAGATATGAAAATATACTTTATGATGATTTCAATACAGATATTTACCTTAAAGATATTGATTTTTTAAAATATTTATAAATTTGACTTTGACTAAATCTGGAACTCAAAATAATTGTGAACGGACGGAGTAATATAATCTTGAGCTCTACAATACAACAACACAATATAATAAGAATAATTGTACAACTATGTGTGTTCGCTGTTATATTCATATCCGGGGCTGGTTTATGGGGACTTGGGGAGTCAGATTTCAGGAGCCTAGGGCTGTTATGGAAGGTGTGATCTGGTATCTAGGGTGATGTTGTTATCACTAACGCCAGGGCGTGGATGTGGAGGCGGCGGGCGACACCGGTTGGCGAAGAGGGCGTGGAGGAGACACTGCTGGTAGAAGATGAGGCGCGGAGGAGGCGCCGCTATGAGCGATTTCAGCAGAGTAAGGTTTTATTTTTTTAAAAAAATACAGCAGTGGATTTTTTTTCCTAGAAATGACAATAAAATACTCACACCGATACGTAAAAAGTGTCGCCCATCGTGTACTAAGCTAGTACAAACTTTGTACTAGACATACGGGGCACGGCCCAGCTTAACCCAAACTCTGTCTTGTCCACCGAGACGCGACGTATGCCACGAGACGACGAGGCTTTTGCTTTGCCGTCGAGCACGCCGCGAAGATTCCTCCTCCACCCAGTCCAACCCTTGCTCGCCGCTGTCTCCGCCTAGTTCCTCCCTCCCGGCCGGCCGCGCTAACAACACCGCCGTTTCTTGTTCGATGCTTCCTCCGTGGTACGGATTTTGCTCATATTCCTTTCCCTTTTCGAGCCGCCTCGGTTGAGCCAGCCGAGACAATATCGATTCTTCTGCTGTACATTGTTCTGTTAATGGAATTACACTATGGGAGCAAGTTTCCTGATCCACGGAGCCGTGGCTGCAACCCAGAACATCGTTGGATTTGGAACGCTCATGATGTGTGGGAAACTATAAAATTGCCATAGGTAGCAGTAGCACGCGGTACACCTTTTTTGAATACTGAACCAATACTCCTACTTGTGGGATGACCGATGCTCCGACCAAATCCCAGAAGTATATTATTGCATTTCTTAGGTAGGCTTGTCGGACATTGTCTTCTAGGTTTTAGTATACAGAAGAAGCAAAAAATGGATGCTATTGCACATGTAGAATGAAGGAATGATGGCTAACCATTTCATTGATTAGCCTCACGAGGCTCTATTTTACACTCATTCGCGTGGGATCGAGACACTTTTCATGTGTTTTTCCTGTGTGTCATCCAAACGACCATTCATGTAGTCTTTCTCTTTGGTCGATGCACAAGTATTTTCCGTTCGTGGTCCACCTTACAACGGGAGGGTCATCGAGGCCTCTTTACGGAGGCATGTGCACGTTTGGAAGAGGTGGCGAGGGATATTTTTACCCGGCATGGATGGTCGCATGATCACCGGATTGGTCCTCCATAGGTGTTCGCGTTCATCTTCAGTGCTGGCGATCTACTCTATTCATTTCATGATTGTAATTCGTCTAGTACTACACTCTCTTTTTATTCTTTTGTCACTTGGATTGCGGCTGTGTGCATTGATATGCAGAGGCCGGGTGTAATGCTTAAACTTTAAGTAATAAAGCCCTTTATCTAAAAAATGTAGTCTTTCTCTGTTTTGCAATCCTCAGTTTTGCACCTGCAATCCTATCAAAATTCTGTGTTTTTCCAATTCCTCTGTTTTCTAATCCTGCGATCCAAAGAAGCCCTGAATATGTCGTAGTAGAGCTCTATTATAAAACGTATTTCTGGGCACGTAATTGCAACCGTGGGCATATCTGAGGTGACAAGTTAAGGGTTGGGAAACACAGGAATTTCACAGGTTTGTAAGTGTAAGATAGAGGATTGCAAAACACAGGAATACTGCAAGAATTGTCGTTTGGATAGAATGAAGGAAAAACACAGGAAAAGTGCCTCGATCCTAAGCACGTGAGTGTAAAAAAGAGGTTGGAGTGGATGTTCAAATTCCTATGAAAATAAAGGCATAGGAATACAGTCCATAGGATTTTGGTAGCACTATTCTTTTAAACCAAAGGCAATCCATAGGAAAAAATCCTAAGGATTGGAATCCTATAAAAATTATTTAAAATTCCTACAATCCAAAAAGGCACTAAAATCCAGTGGCACTCAAAATGTGTAGGGCTGAAACTGCTTAATGCAGATTATGCGTTCCGATTTAAATACTCGTCTTTTGTGTGTCTATGTTTCTCCTTTTTTTTGTCTGGCCCTTGCATTTGGCATGTGGCTTCAGACGTTGTATACTTGTTTGGATAATTCGGGTTTTTTAGCAACTTGAGAGAACTCTTCCCGTGTAATGACAGTCACTCCTATTTGTATTATCTTTGCATTGTTGAGATCTCCAAACATGCGACGCTTGAGGGGTGTTTTGATTTCGAAAGTATATCATGTTCTTTTGGCTGCTTATCAAGTTCCTGCATACCAATTCAGGTGTTCTTGAACAGTTGGAGGGGAATGTGCTTATGGTGGTTTCTGCATTACTCCCTCAGTATCAAAATATAAGATGTTCTATTCAAGATATGTCTACATGTATGTGGACACATGAATCTTGCACTAAGATATGTCCACATGCATGTGGTCATATCTTGGCTAGAACATCTTATATTTTGATAGAGGGAGTAGATAAGAATTTTCTGAACATAGCCACACAAATTGAACAAAAAGAACTGGCAAAATTACTGCATTATTTATTAGAACTGATCATCAACCCATGAGCACGTATGAAACATTACAGGGTGGAGCTGCAAATACAGAACATAGGACTTTTTTTCACTGAATGTACAAGGTGAAATATCATTGTTACATGAAAGAAGGTGAGATGGTGTCGCATCTCAGCCTCTTGCTTGATGTATTCCGGTGTAGTGTACGAAGCGTGCCACTAGTTCCACTGCTAGCTAGGGAATCAGGCGGATGTATGCAACTGCCATCCTGCTTGGCGCCCACCGGATGTTCATGTCAGGCGTTACAGAGAAGAACCAGTGAGCTGCCGGTTAGACGTAAATGGTTAACAGCGCCCCACACGAGATCAAAATTGATGCTGAGTGGATGCTTGCACTTTGGGTTCCCCATTTGTAGGATTTTCGTTCACAAGAAGAACTCTTCGCAGAGAAGATCTGCCATACGATCAGACAGATACATGCTGATGTACAGTCTTTCTAACACTTGGGAACCGATCTGCCCAGTGCCTATAACCTGCACCCAGTACAAAAGCAAAGTTAGATAATGATGTCTCAGATCACACATGCTGAACATTTCTAAGATCGACATATTATCGTGTTTACCTGATACAATGATTTGCTTTTGGTTGAATGTTCCTGGTCGTCGTCGGGGATTTCCTGTAGGACAATACAGAAAGCCACCATCAAGCAAACACATCCAGAATTGAAATAATGAGAATAGGGCAAACACATGCCAATGCTGCATGATAAAAATCATTTTTAGAAATAATATTCACGAAGGAAACAATCTCACGAAAGAGATTGATGTCATAGTACCTGATGCAAACTTCTAACAATGAGGTCAGACAAACTCCCAAGGGTCTTGGGGTCAAAATCAGAGCAGCTAAAGAGGAACTCTTCTGACGTCAGCTCCATCACCGTCGTGCATAAGCTGGAAGCCGTCATGGTGATTGATGAAGCATCTGTAATTCCTATAAGCAATCAAACATATTCATAGTTATTGATCAGCTCACATTCAAGAAAAACAGTTACTGATCTGCTCATGAAGATAATCAATTGAAAAATAATCGTCATTATTGAATATCATGATTTTTAGGTATGGATTAGTTCAACCCTCCTCGGTTACTGACAGTCTATAGATAGTATCCCTTTAGGAGTATGCCAAATTGCAGGCAACCGACAACAGGTAGAGCTTCAAGCAGCTATAAAATTCTTGCCATGACCATGGTTCAGAAACCAATGCTGGGTATTGCTGAAAATTGGTCAATATATGACTGATCATGTTTCAAAGATAGGATCATAGGACTGGTTAATGACCTAAATGACACACATTGAGCCCCTTTTTAACCTCCAGAGATATCAAATTCTGGTAGAAAATTTCGTCACTGCCTACTGAAGTAAAATAAATGCGAGAATCAAATATGAGAAATGCCTAGCACTGAGAGCCACCCTACAAATAATGAGAGAATTCACATATATCTATTTCATCTTGTGTAAAGAAATTAGGAGCAGAACATACCAGCCCATGTAATAAGTGCTTGCAGGAGATGGATGAAACATGGCTCCATTTGAATATGGGAACTCTTCTCCCTCTACAATATGCTATTAGGATTAACTCATGGTAGGCAAAAGACTATTTTGAACAATGTAGATACTTACATTTGACATAACGTTTATGATAGTATCGCATGCCAAAAACATGCTACCATTGTCGATCATCATTCCATTCTGCTCAGTCATTTTAATGAGGCAGTCTATAACCTGTAAACAGAAAACAAACATATCAGCTGTACCGTCCCAAGAAAAGACTGAATGATAAATGGCAATTTCTTATGCAAGATTTCTATACCAGTAGTTGGCAAATCATAATGCTACCATTTTATTTTCATGGATTCACTTCAAATAGTATACCTCACGTCAAATGTGATTAACACCTAGACAGAACTAGTAAAGATATACAACGACACCCTATAATTTAAGCATCCCTGTAACAAAATGCAAACAAAATATCTTTGTATGAACAGTATATATTAGCTCTTGCTAGCAAGCCGGTGTGCATGGGGGATGGTCTGCCTACTAGTCAGTTTTGAAATTTTAATACCACAGATATTTGTCTTCACGAACGCATTTGTATTGTAACCTACAAAAATTAGCAAATAGAAAACCAGAAAGATACCCAGAAATTCAGAGAAGATTCTAAATGATTATTATCTTCAAACTGGAAACTGGGTATTATGATGAACTAGTATAACCAGCATTTAAATAATTTCGGGGCAAAAGAAACAAAGGAGTCACAATTCTTATATTGTTTGTACCAAATATGCCACTTACTACTTTATGGCCTCCAAACGACACCAAAGTTCTGCATCCATCAGCTGTCGCTGTTATTTGGGATAGCATTGGAAGCATGAAGCGGAAGAATAGAAGGGCCTGTGTGCAAGAATGTTACTTCGTTCCATCAATATACTGCACTACAAAGGATGATACTAAGTAACGTACACCTGCTGAGCACAAAATGGCTAATAACTACCTTGATTCATCTTGACCTTCGATAGAGAAGATAAATTCCAGTAAGTGTCCAGTCTTCTCTTGGCAGGCATATGGCGTCTCTGCCAGATAACTGCAACAGAGTAGCACACAAATGTAGGAGAGTGAATAGGTTGAACACAGGTACATGCATAGGTATCACAAAACATGTGCGCGCACATGAGTTTCGTGTTCAAATTTCTTTTCACTTTGCCCCCGCAAAAAATAGAAATTTTCGGTGCTAGAAACATACATAATGAGACATATTTGTGTCTTTTTAACACAGCCCGAATTAAAAGTCGTTTGTCCGCAAAACTTTCTAGGCACACATAAAACATGCAGATGTACGTGCACAATTTTTTCTGATTTTTTAAACATTTAGAAAATGGTTTTTGAAAACAGGTTCATATGTACCCGTGTTCAAACTATTTTCCACAAATGTAGCTTCTATTTAAGGAAAATTACAGGAGAGCTTGAAATACTTCACTTTTACAATAACCTTGTTTAATACTCCCTCCGTTTTTTAATATAAGATGTTTTAGCTATTGCATATGTTGTCTAGATACACACAAAAATGAGTGAATATGAATACTAAAACATGTCCAGATACATGTTTAGATATGTGAATGTGGAAAAAGACTAAAACGTCTTATATTAAAAAACAGAGGTAGTAGCTATTAAAATGATGTTCATAGAGAAATATAAAGTGGCCAAAAATGCACATGAATTTTTTTTTTGTAATGGTCAAAAGTAGTAAATCACGTTGCGAATCACATCAAACTGATTACAAGGAGGAGGAATTAGTATTTAGAGATGGGACCACTAAAGGACCCTTAGCATACTGCTAGTTCATGATATCTTCAAGGAGCAGCAGTTCTTAACAGCAACAAAATGCATACAAATTCCAAGATAAGAGACAATAATAAGAGGCAGTAGCACACCTTCCCACTATTCTCACAGCTGCCAAAAGATCATCACCTTTCCTCTGCCCATGATCCTGACATGTTTCGTTCTGTAAGATATCTTCGAATACTAAATGTTCATAACATCAGAGGAGTAAAATATGTACCTTTGCATCCTCCAGGAAGTCCAACACTAAACTGATTGTCTCGTTTAATCCCTTAATTGCCTGCATTATGGTCCTTTCATGGATAGTTTGATTTGGTTCACCTGCATAAAGTTTAAATAACTTTCAAAGGAGAACACAGGATGACAACAGTAATCAGTGTGTGTAAAGCTTGCTATCAGCTAATGACAAACTTCCATCAAAGACAAAAAGGTGAAACAGAAGGTTATAAAACATAAATAAAAGGGGAAATGAAAACATATTACAAAAACATTCCAGCCCATGGAACCAAAAAGGGTGAAGGAAATGGTGTACATACCTTCACCACTAGTAGCATCTGATATCATTTTGATTATTCTTTCTATCAGTGAAAACAATATAGCCAGGTTTCTTTGTTTCTGGCTGATGGCATCATCTATCTGAGAACTTTCTGATGACTCATACTTTGAAAAGGCAAGTTCGTTTAGAAGGACAGCAACTTCAACTCGTGAAGATTCTAGGACAAGCAGGACAAATCTACAGAAATCACAAGTTGTTACACAAAATGAAAAGGATACATCCAATGTGATGCAGGAGATGGTGTGAAACTTACTTGTCGACGGACATAACATTCTTGTTATCCAGGATTTTATGATCTTCTGACAACCAACTCTCACCAAGCATAGACATCATGCACTCCGCCAAAAGAAAGCTTGCAGCTTTTCAGAGGATACTGGACAGTGCATAAATATTTAGTACTATCGTGACCATCTCAAAAAGGAAGGGAAATACTAACGGTAGTTATGTTTCATTCTTCTAAGGACAGACCCAGTGCACAGAGGCTCCCATACAAGGTGGGGTCTGGAGAGGGATTATAGGAACCTAGTCTTACCCCTGCAAAGTGCAGAGAGGCTGATTCGAACTCAGGACCTCTTGGCACAAGCGGGGAAGACCTCACCACTGCACCAAGGCCTGCCCTCTTATGTTTCATTCTTCTACCCTACAAAATTTCTTCTGGAAGTACGTTTTACCTCCCTTTAGTTGGCAAATACTACAGTTCGTTGCCCCCAAACAATCACACTGACTGACATGCAGCTGAAGGAAACTCTGAACCAGTGGCGAAGCTGGTGCAGAAAACCATTGGGTTCATCTCTTATTGTGATAGTGTAGTATTCTAATAATTAGCAATATCACACTCTAATTTAGTGAAGGTTTGATGGATTTCATTGGGTTCATGTGAACCCAATGGTTCTATACCAGCTCTGCCACTGCTCTGAACCAAATGTACTGCCTACTGGCACCAGAAACAAAATGCTACACTCCTATGATAAAAGAGAGAGACACCAGAATAGATGCAAAACAAATAGAAGGTATTGATAGATCTAAGCACATATCAAGTTATAGTTTTAGCAAAGCAACACATATTAGCACTTTCATCCTGGGTAAATAAATGCAGCTGATCATTCTCAAACCTTGATGTAGTCTATGTTATCTACTTTAACCAATGAAATGATGGATTATAACTTCACAGTAATAATCGCAAACAATTAATGTATCATTTTATATATAAAGCATGGACATACCAACACGGTTTTGAAGAACGTCTATAATCCCACCACGGATATGAGATTCCCAGATTGTGGACGGCATTGATCTCAAAGCACCATGAAGTGGCTTTAGTGTTCCAAAAAAATAAACAAGGAATTAAACACTGACCTCTCCACAGTGCAAATAAAACAGATGGGAGGGGGGAAGTTACTCTTACAGATTCTTTTATGGAAAGAAGGGTGGTAAGCATGTGTAGCGATTCAAATTTAACTGCGGTATGAAGAACGTTGAAAGTACAGCAAGAGATGCCACCTGAATGAGAATAGAAACTGTAGGTCAAATCATCGAATTAGCAATGCTGACATATGAAGCATGGAAATTTTCAAGCAAAACAATCGAGCGTGCCATACTGCCACTCATACCATGCTCGCCATGCCTTGCAGTTTCTCTACACTCATGTTGTCTGCTCTGAGTTTATGAACAAGTAACTGCATTAGATGAGTGACTAGCTCTAAGCTCCTTGAACCTACAAATGGAGCAACCCTATAAGAATCCAACCTAACTCTGGACAATATAATGTGTTACTGATTAGTAATACCAAACGGAATCCAGAAATCAACTTATGTAAATACTTCTAACGTGCGCACCTATTCAAGATACCATGCTACTTATCCTAGGTTGCACTTTCAAAGCAGAGTATGCAAGTTACCGTCAGACGCCCAGGTGCACAAATTTAAAATGTCAGAGCAAGTGTCGCTGCTAACATTTCTCGGTGGGATGAAGGAAAATGGAGAAGCAAACAAGAGACTGGCCAGGAAATTTTAGTACCATCTGGGAAGTTGGAGATTTTACTGAAGAGCATGTCGACAACTCCAGGCTCACAAAATTTGTGTGCTCCGTCTTCTGAGGCTATGGCAACGAGCGATAGAAGTTCAAAACATTCTTCAGTAATTGTCAGGTCAGGCCTGCAGATGATTTGGCAGTCATAAGCAAATGTGATTTGCAAAGCAAGCATCCAAATTTTTGGTTACTATAAAAGCATAACAGTTTGTCTAAGCTAGATTCGACAGGATCGCACATGTTTGCTCAATCGGCGAGCACTGTGAAACTAAAAAGCATGGTTCAATGCATTCAATTTGTATATCAGTATAACGGCCGCAATGAGTGTCAGAACGCAACAGAGCGAGAGTTCTTACGATTTGGAAACAACCTCGGCGACGAGTGGCACTGTGGAGACGACCCCCTCGTCGGCGGCGACCTCCGGGACGCGCGCGAGCCCAGAGAGCACGGTCACGGCGAGCCGCAGGTACGCCTCCCGCTCCTCCTCCTTCCCGCCCTGCACTTTCCCCAACCCTGCAGCGGGCGCACGAAGCAAAACAGAACAACCAGTGAGACACCGGCCGACAGGGGGACGCCGCAGACCACGAGGCAGGCACGCGCCTCTTACCTGTGTTGAGGAGGCGGCGGAGGAACCGGGGCCCGACGGCGCGGTAGACCTCGGCGACGGCGGCGGCGTCGCCGGCGCGGCAGACGTTGGCGGCGATGAGGAGGCCCGCCAACTTCTGCTCGTCGCGGTCGCCACGGAGGAGGCGGAGGCAGTCTTCGAGCGGCGGGGCGGAGGCCGCGGTCGGCGCGGCGGCGGAGGAATCCTGCGGGAGACGGAAGGGGGAGAGGTGAGCGAGACGAGTGACGCGCGAGGGAAAGGGGGTGTTAGGGTTTGGAGCTGGACCATGGGGCGCGAGGGGAGCGGCGCCGTGCGTGCGCGGGAGAGGAGAGCGCCGTCGTCGGAGAGGAGAGCGGGCGGCGGTGACCGGAAGCGTCTGAAGTGTTCGAATTTGTGAGCGGAAGGCGTGGAAGAGTCGGCGCAGGTTTTGTGCGAGGTTTGGAGAACGGTGCGGAATTTGGCTCGGGAAAAACAAAATGGGCCTCATGTTCGAACTTTGAAGCGATATGTAATTTTTGAATTTCCTTTTTCATCGAATCACGTGAAGGCAAATACGTTTCTGCATGTCTAAAGTTTTTTATTTGAGAAACACAGTTGTTTACAAACGCGCAAATCTACACTACTATTAAAAGAACAAACATGTATTGAGTTGTGTTGATAGTTTAAATCTATACCGTTTAATTTGATCAATGGCCTTAATCTATCCCGAAAGAAAACGTTTCGTTGTTACCCGAAAAAAAGCGAAAACAAAACGTGACTGAGGCGGCGAAGCAGAGGAAGTATATAAGAAGATGAGGCGCCGGTAAATCTGGATCGAGTGGAGGGCCGGCGACGCTGGAGACACGGACGCGCGTCGAGATGGTCGACTCCTTGCTCTCGGCATCCGTCGCCGCACCGTCGCTCGAGGCCACGCAGGGGTCCAGGCGCAAGATGGGCGGGGACGGTCGAGCGGAGGGGCTGGCGACGGTGGGGTGGACAGCGGGCCGGCTGGACACAGGTGCCGGCGGCGGAAATCAGGACGGCGATAGCCAATGGAGATGGCGGCGAGTACTTGCTGGTGCCCTTGATATTGAGGAGAATCTTCTTCTCGCGCGCGAGGTTGGCCTCGGCGAGTGCGGCCTCCAGCTCGCCGATGAACTTGAGCGGGACGGACACACCATGGGCTCCGCAGCCGACTGGATGCACATCGAGCGGCTCTGCCTGGCGGTGAGGTGCAGCGTCAAGGACCTGTGCTGAAGCCTGGCGGCGACGTTGACGAAGCGCGCGAAGCCCCAGGAGTCAGGCAACCGGCCACCGGCGTGGTGCGCGCAGCAGCAAGGATGGCGCGCAGGCTGTCCGCATGGCCGTAGTATGCCGCGTGGTGGAGGCACGTGCGCGCTTGCGCCGAGTCAAACATCAAAATCTGATCGAAATCATGAACAGAGTTAACAAACTGAATTCCATGACAACCATTGAAAGATTGATGCTTTGAGCTCGGTTCTGAGATTGGCGACAGCGTGGAGGAGCGCGAGCACGCAGTCGATCTGGTCATGCATGACGGCGAGTATGAGCAACGTCTGCTTGCTCTGGCTCAGCACGTCCGGCGCACCCCGCGGGCGAGGAACTTGGAGACCACCGGGAAACACCCGTCAGCAGCGGCTACATGGAGCGCCGTGGACCATCAGCAACAACAGGCACACATGTAACACCAACTGCTCCCTCTCAATGCAAATCTAGCTAATCTTTTTGCTGTTGTCTTGAAAATAGATCCTTCAGTGAATTATCTATACCAATATAAAAAGAGCGAGAAGGGGGCAGATCCAAGATATCACAGCCATCAAACTCATATCTAAGGGCTCGGTAACCGCCCGTCATTAGCGGTAAAACAAGGCGGAACGGACAACTAACTAATCCGGAACGCTAAAACAAGCCAGAGCTCCTTTCCAAATTCACAGTCTTTTATAATCCGTATTCATATTAGATATAATGCGTATTCAAACTAGATCATGATCCTCTCCGCTATGAATCCATCAAGAAAGTATTTGTTTTTTTACAACATCAAAAAAGTACTGTAGTATGAAAGAGCATTGTGGTAGTGAAGCGTGAACCTGCTTCACCTCGGGCGCGTGGGTGCTGGGCTGCTGGCTCGGCAGATGGGCCAGCGGCCAGCCCACAAGCTTATACTACATCGCGGCCTCGGTCCCGTCCTGCATCGAACCTGTTCGCCTGCGCCGCCACCCACTCCTGCGGTCGCCGCCGCCGCCGCCGCCGCCCGGCCGCGCTTCTACGGCGCGTCGCACGTCGCGGCCTCGTTGATCCCCGTGCTGCACCGATATTGACCTCCTCCCGCCGGACCAGCCTGTCGCCACCGCCGAACTGTGCTGCTCCATCGCCTTGGAAGGTACGCCGCTTTCTCCTTCCATTACAACGTGAGTGTCCGGCATCCTGGTTCTCGAATCCTCCCCATTCAGTTAGTGGGACCTTCATAACGATAGATCCGAGTTGAGCCCGGAGATCTATGATGTAGTGTAGTAGTGTAGTTTATTTCCAAAAGAAATGGTGCTTTATTAGCTACTAATGCCCAAATTCACATGCTCCAACTGTATCCTAGCTTTAGTTTTTGTTTTCCACGGATAGTTAAGAAATTACATGTCGATTTGTTTTTATAATTCTGAAAAATATAGGCTGAACATTATTGGCCGATGATTTTGTTAGCATAGGGAATGATATTAGACATTGATTTTTGAATTGTATGAAAACTTCGAGTCGTTAAAAAGTCAATATAGTGATGCATTTCTGATTCCTGCAGCCAAGGTGGTCCAATGGCTTCAGGTGCACCTGGTATCATGTTCCGGCGTCTTTTCAAAACACTCACTGTAAGCCCAGCAGTGGCGTCTGGTATGACCAGCCAGCATTACCAGCTTCAACAGCGCGCACCTGTGAGTGGCACATCCAAAGGCAAGGCTAAGCTCAAAGCCGGCATGCCTTTGAAGCGTAATGTCATAGCAAAGAAGGGGGGTGCGCCTTCTGGTGGGGGCGGTGGTGCTGGCCGTGGTCGGCGTGAGGCCATTGAGCGTATTACTCAGATAGCAGATTCTTGTCTGAAGTCACCTACTCCTGTACGGCACCTGACGCCCAAGGAGCGTCTCCGTGAGGCAAAACGTGAGGAGCTTGGGCTCGTCTCAAAGGAACGGCAGCGTGAACTTGATGCAGCCAAGGCTAAAGCCAAGTCCAAAGGTGCCAGTGGAGGTGGTGACGACCGTGTTCTGATGGGTCCGCCGGGCCTTGACTATATCAGTCTTGGTCTTGTAGACGAGGAGGCCATCCCTGATTATGAGCTGACAGTTGAAGATGGTCGTCGTCTTGCCAAAGAGTACAGCCGCGTGCTAATGCGACGACACCGTGCACGTCAAACTGCAGAATCATCTCTTTTGAGGCTCAAGAAGGAGGCCATTGCTGCACTCCCTGAGAAGCTGCAAGCTGCTGCTATGGTTCCTGACATGACTCCATTCCCTGCAACCCGCTACATGGCAACACTCACGCCACCAATTGAAGGCTATATTGAGAAGGTGCGAGACGCTGCCAGAAAGTATTCGGTGAAGGAGAAACTTCGCTGAGTTCGATTCAAGGGAGGAAAGAGTCTCCATTTAAGGTGCCGAGAGTTTATGATACATTCTTATGCTGCATTCTTGGCCGTCTAGTTTTGCTGACATTGTGCAATTTTTTGCATGTGATAATCAAGAATCTGGTAATAAGCTGTCACAGTTTTGCTTTGTAAGACCCTGCCATGTTATTCTGACTCAACGTTTGTACTTCATTTTTTGCTGTGTAGTGCATCTTGATATCATCTTGAACTAAAAGTAGGGAAAATATCCTGCTTCTAGATGATGCTTATACTTAAAGTATCCTGCCAAGATTACTAGAAGAATGACGTGTCCAAGGCTATATAAGTCGTATTTGTTATTGCTTCCCCCTCTTACGTATTCCATCCATTTTTTAGTATTTACTGCTACATATTTGGTTTTGTTAGCCAAATTAGATTTAAACTTTGACCATAGGAAATTTACAAAAAAAATCTGGTCAGGTTTGAAAGTCCACTGAACATGAGACTCTTGTCGGAATCCAGGCTGAAAAAAACATATTTTTCTACATCCTGGATATCTGGCATCAGTTTACAATCCAGTATCCAGAATCCATATCTAACAGCTTTTTAAATCCTCGATGCCTGTCGACTATTTTGATGTCTGCCAATTATGGTGTCCTTTCTTCTGCATCTGCCAATTCCTTTTGTGCTTCCTCCCTTTTTCCTTCCAACCTGGATCTGTTTTTCCCAGTTGTATCTCTCTACTATGAAAATGTGAGCTATGAGGTGGAAGCAGCCTTCTCAAGTTGTCTGGTTGTGAAGCTTGGTGATCCAGTCAGAAATCCAAGAGCTGGAAATTGCTTGTACCAGAATTTCCAGTTTTTTTTTTTGTCTCTGTTTTGATTGGATAGTTCATGAATGGCACTTTCCGCCGAGGGTAGTTGTCTTTGTTTTTTCCTCTCCCATGGAACTAGGATGCTTCTTGTTACATTTGCCACTTTGAAATAAGAGGGACGGCAATGAGATTGAAGAACTCCTGTCTACATACAAATGGTTCCTATGATGCTTATGTCTGCTATTTAAAATGTATCTACTTGTTTGGCTGTTAAATTTCCTTGGCCTCATTGGCAGTGGCACTACAGTTCTGTACTGATAGAAGGTATTATGTGGTCTCTCCAAACTTTGTCGTTCAGTCTGTGAAGCACTCTGAACTTCACCTGATTGAGAAGACATACGCACATCACCATCTTGGAATTAACCAGTTCTCTTATTAATAAAAATGGCAGCAAACTCATGTACAACCACCATATTGAACTGAATGCATGTGCGTTAGAAAGAAACTTTAGCCGTCTACTGATAGAAGAAAAGGTGACCCATAGGGATTGCTCCTTTATTAAAGAAAAAAAAATCGAAATCACGAGTGATTTACCCATCATTGTGTTGTGTGATTGCACAAATTCTTAGAGGTCGATTGACTTGGTAGAGACGGTAGTATAATTCAAAATGTTCACATCCACCCATATTTCGGAAGAAAAAAAAGGTGTATGACTAGCTTTCTTGCAATATGGTCACCTATTGGAGACTTGGAGTGGAGGCTAAGGAAATTTATGCCGGTCATATGGGTAAACTTTACTTGCTACATGAGGGCACCGCAATAGAGCCAGCGATCAGCCGCTGGTTTCCATGGACCGTAGCCGTAGGCGTTGGTAGTCTGCAAGCACCGGGAGCAGAGTGCAGAGCTGGCACGCCGGCCGGGCGCAGCTGCCATGCCACCGCTCTGGTGCGCGGCGCTTCACGGTCACCACTCGACCTGGTCCTCTTCTCTTCCTCTCCAGTCTCCACCACCAACGGGTAACGACGACACGCCGTGCAAGTGCAACGCATCCATTCTTTTTTCCGATCCTAGCAAAAAGCTCCGGTTCCACTATCAAATCAAATGCATCGCATCCTTATGTCGGCTGACTGGAATGAATGCCCGGCCGTGCCGATTAATCCCGTCGACCAACGGCCAGACGTGCACCGGTGTGTGACCTCGTGTAGTAGACAACGTCCAACCGTCTCCGGAATCACGCATCAACCAGAAACAAAAAAAAATCCCTCTTTTAAAGCAAGCACGAGATGCTTCACTGCATTGTGGGTAGTATCATCCAAGAATCTGATCAGTTGCTGGATGTCGGACCCTAGGGTCGGCGTGGAGCGGCGGAGAGTTTTCGTCATCTGCTTTGTTGTGGTCGGGCATGGATGTCGGAGCAACGGCTCCGGTCTCTCGCCTCCGCCTTGCGTTGAGGTGTGAGAGTGTCATCTTTGGTCCCCGGATGACTTAGGCGTCGGGTCGAGTCGTGTGGGTGCGGCCTCAAGGCCGGCGTGGATGTCGGAGCGGTTGGGATGTTTGGGTGTCAGCTTTGGTTGTCAGTGCAATTTAGTCGTTGACTCGTAGGGGCGCGGTCTTCGAACCGACGCTATGTGTTTTGTGTTATATCGGCTTTCGGTTTATAAATTGCCATTTCTGTTTTCTATATTCATGAAAACGTAAATCTTTTGCCTCTTTAAAAAAAAGAAACTGATCAGTTCATCTTCATCATATGCATGATTGGTGAGGAGATAGTATCGATGTGTGTGGGTGAGCTGGCGTTGCTTGTACGTGCACATGCCTGGCTTGCTTGGTCCCGTACGTATTAAACGGCAGCAATGGAACGCCAAACGGACACTAGTATGTCTCCTGCGCTGCGTCTACTAGAGCGTGATTATGACGGGGGAATATGTTTGGATTACGCGCCGAAATGAATCAATCATCATGCATGCATGTATCGCCGTCGTGGTACAGTCGTTCCTTGCATGTGAGACCACAACACATCGTGTGGCCACACGGCCCGGCGGCCCCAGACTCCAGCGAAAGGGGAACCGGATCGACGGGGAAGCGCGCGAGCCCTAACAAATTGCTGTAAGTTAGGGCATCTCCACTCGTTCCTCCCTCCAGGTTTGGTGCGGCGCCTTTTTATGTTTGCGCCGGCGCAAACCTGGACCTGGGGGCGAAGTTACCAGCTGTTTCGGCCCCCAGCAAAAACACACATCTTTACTATTAAATGGGAGTTCGTACGTTGGTACGTCCCAGTTTTCTGCCTCCTCCTCGCGATCTCTCGCGCGTCGACCTGTGGGCCACCTATACTGAAAGCTGGCCATAGGCCCATAGCGCTCCCCTTCGTTCTCCCAATACCGCACGGAGAGAAGAAAGCGAGGCGAGCGCTAGGGTTTGCCGCCGCCATGCCGTCCTGTCGTCCTCCGACGATGCACCACAGAAACGGATCGTCGCCTTCACCCTGGGCCCCTGCTTCTCCCGTCGTCCTTTCGTTCTGTCCCCGCCTTTGCAAATGGAGCTGCTCCTCCACCGCCGGCCTCTGTTCGCTCTGCCGCACCTAATCACCGTCGGAGCCCGAAGCGTCCTTGACTCTTCTATAGTTCTATGGCGTTGCCGGCGGGCCGTGTCTTGATTCGTGGCCGCAGCCAATGCTTCCTTCACTATCACGTGGTTGGGAAGAGTGGTTCGCGGAAAATCGATTTCACTCTGGTCACGAGCACCATCGGCGCAAGGGTCGTTGATTCTGGGAGCGGGCCGCAGCGGTAAGATGGTTCTGCTCTGGAACTTGGGAGCACGAGTAGGACACACGATGGAGGCCCTGCGGAGAAGAGCAGAGGCGGATGCCGGATAGGACAGGTGCTGCGCTGAAGCGTGTCGCCGAGGAGCAGACTAGGCAAGGCATTCCAGTTGGACGTGCTTGAGCAAGCAAGGAACAGGAACACAATAGCCTTCCCCGAGATCGTGCGGGAAAGACTATCATTGCTGCAAATATCTTGGTTCCAGTATCAGGTACAAATATTCGACTGAACTTTTAGTGATTATAAGGTTGCAAGGTTGGGATGCCTTGGATCGATTTGGCAAACTTGCTCAAAATCAAGTTCACCTTACGGGAGAATCAATCATGTTCATGGAGCTAGCTAGGTTGCACGCCAAGCTGCCCGTCTATTTTGCTTCTAGCCGAATCGATTCAGAAACCATAAACCCAAAGACTCTGCACTTCCGCCTTACCCATTGTGTCATCCCACCGCGACGCTGTTGGAGGCAGCGCTGAGCGCCACGCTGTATCTATGGTCTAGCTAGATTTCTTTTTTCTTTTGATTCTCATGAGCAGTTGCGGTTTCAAGCAGCATAAGTCATTGCGTTCAAAAAGCAAAAATACTTATCTTCTCTTTATGTTTTCATTTGTCTGTGCAGATTTCTTGTTTCTAGCACGAAAGGTACTCGCTTTGATGTAGAGAAGAGCAATTATGCATTTTGTGTTAGTCTCTAGCTGTATATTTCTTTGTATGTTCTGTTTGATGAAAATACCTCATTGAGGTGTCTGAGAAAGGATCTGCTATGCATTCAGCCCTTTGACTAATTCTTAAAGGTTAACTACGAATGGCTATTGTGCTGCTAATCTGTACCTTTTGCATAAGATAATTTGACATGCACCCTTTTTTGGAACCTCAAACAATGATGCATGGAAGCATAGTTTAATGAAGCAGAGCAGTACGTTTTTGCCCGAATGAGGCCACTGTTTTTAGCACATGATGTGTCAGTCGGTGTCACCTAAATTGTTCTGTCCTTTGGTTGTCAATCATTAAATCTTCTTTTGGATAATTATATTGTCAGATGGATCAAACATCCTAACGTTCCAAATATATCTAGGACATGCTAATACTGATCATAGATATGGAAAGTTCTTTCCTATTGGCAAGGCGCCACTGCATTATACGAGCTGAATTGAGGTCCCGAATAACAAGCAATCCTAACAAATTTCACCTAAGGTAGATTGCTGCTAATGGACTCTAAAATTGTAATGCAAATGAGATATCTGTCACTGTTTTCGTAAGGGGTAATTTGAACCAACACCCAGTTTATGTTCAGTAAAATGAAATGGTCCGTCTCTATTTTTTGTTACCAATTAATCATCTCCGGTGTTGCAAGTAATGATACTGCTATGCCAGGAAATTAACTTCAAACTGCGCAATATGTCTGAGCAGTCGCAGTAGTGTTTTAGCCTTTCACCTAAGCTTCTTACAGCCATTTTTAACCGTCTAACTCAGGCTTAGTCCTAAGGATCTTGTACCAAAAAAATTCTGTCTTTAACCATCTCTTGAGTTGAAAAGCACCATGGTCCCTTGTACTGTATTATTGAGCATTTTTCTTATTATGTGCAGTATTAAGAGCAACCAGCAACAGCTGGTGAACGTATCCAGTAGTGGAGCATAAACTAGGTCTGCTGCCGGCAGCTCTTTCTTCCACATACAAAAATAACTTACTCTTTTCAATTCACCTAACATGTGAGCTATAGCTTCATCATGTAGACCAGTAGATGTAGCTGGCGCAGTGGCATGTTCAATTTCTTCAAATGCTACATATATATAATTCTGCTTCTTTGCATTTTAATTGCTGCATATTTTTACTGCCTCTCTTGGTGCAGCTTCTCTTGGTGCAGCTGTAGAATAAATAGATTATGTGTACACTCTGGTATGTCTAATCATGTAGTACTTGTTGTATTCTTGTTAGATAGCTTCCAAGTTGGATTCCCCGTTCTTGAACAAAATCCAATTAGGTATTGCGAACATATCTTTCTTGTTCTATTTCGTCCTAGGTACTACTGTTTTCTGTGTCAATTATAATTAATTGGTTTTTTGCATAGTCCAGGCTCGAGTGAATTGGGAAGCACAATCGTGAAATATCTGAAGTCAACATCCCAGTTCAAGATACCCGCGATTCACAGAAGTGTCTCTTCTGTTGATCGGTTTGAAAGCATTCAGGTAAGAGAATTCTTACTTCTCTGATGTAGATAATTTATCCATTGGTGGTACAATTTTTCTGGCTCCTTACTAATTCTTACCCTGTTTGTGTATTAATTTGAGTGAAGTTTATGGATTCATGTGCTTTGTGGGAGTTATCTCTACTCGCAAGCATAATTGCTTCATACTTTATCACTCTTGTGTTAATTAGTGTGTCCTTGATCCTCCTAGGGAGTTGTCAGATTGATTTCCTACCTTGGATGATTTTGATCAACCTTTTCTGTTAGATAGCATAGCTTCTGTATCATGTTGATCAAGTTTGAGTAACATGACAAAGTTTCATGCTCACTAAATTTTTATCTTCTGTATAGTAAATTATGTGGTTGCGTAACGTTAAAATGATTCGTGTTCTCTAAATTATGTGTTTACTTTTGCACCGTATCAAATCCTTCTATGTTTAGATATTCGTCAAATGATCTGATATGATTTATTCTAGACCCTGGCCCTACAAATTTAAACTTTGATTTTTTGTACGAAGTTGGCGATAAACTGTGCAAAAAATATTCTTGGAACTGAATATTCAGAACTGGTGAAAAATTCTGTGATGATTGCAGGGAAGAGGCGGAGGAGGCAAACCTTGGCCTGATGAGCACTGGATTCATGTCCATTACAATGGGGCCATCTACTATTTAAATGACATTAGTAGACACAACTTAGTTAAGGATTTTGCTGTTTTGTTGGAGAAATGCTCAATTTGCAAGGGTTACTTTGAGGGCTTAAATATTTATTGGTTGTCATTCCACATCATAATTTTTCATTATATGCATGTTCATTCAGATGAAATGGTGGAAATCTATGGAGGAAGTAATTTAACTTGATTGAGTTAAGCACTGTCTATTTTGCTTAAGTTTGGTTTTGGAAACACAGTTACCATACAAGTTTCTGACTCTGCATACAAAGAAGAGAGAGAGTCCACAAAATTTATTGATATACTTCGGTACGTACATACATGTATCCTTCCTTATCAACACACATGTGCACCGAGTTATGCAAGTTCAATTTATAATGTTTCTGGATGCAATGTGTTTATATTTAATATGTACATGAATATTTATGAGTAATTTAATTTTTACAAGTACGACATATGCAACGACAAAAAAAATCTATAACCCGTAGCAACGCACGGGCATTCACCTAGTCAACATAATTTGAAAGTTCATATTCCCGTCCCAAAAAACAGCCACTAGTAGGAAAAGGCCTACCGCTGGCGGACGGAAATGGTCTACCGCTGCCGGGCGGGCGCCCGCCAGCGCTGATTACGCCAGTGGTAACGTTTTACCGCTGGCGGGCGGCCGTCGTTACCGCTGGCGGGCACTACTTCTGCCCGCCCGCGCGAGGTTTGGCAGCGCTGGCGTGCAGCCTCGGCCGCCAGCGCTAAGGTACCACGGCCGCCAGCGGTACGCCTCGCTGGTAGGAGTTCTGAGAGCGCTGTCCGCCAGCGGCACGCCTCTCTGTCCGCCAGCGGTACATTTTCGTGGTATTTTTTGTTTTTTTTTAAATAACGTATTACAACAATATATCAAATATAAATACAGTATATTCAGGTAGAGCCGACCAAAATGACAATAGTACCACATATAGATGACCAAATTGTGATACACAAATACATAAGTTCATTATCACATGCATTACAATACCAAAATAAGAACCACAATGTGATACACAAATACATAAGTTGTCATACACAAATACATCACATAAATGATAGAGAACCACAATGTTTAAGACAGGGCGCGATCGATGAAGTTGGCGTTTCGATCATCCGGCTGTTGTTGCTCTCTTTCAGTGGCTTCAAGTCCTCTTGGCGTTGACAACTTCCCCACTAGTTTCTTCATTTGTAAGTATACACAAAAGGCAAATAAAAATGTTAGCTAGGCAACTAAATTGTTCACATGTCGTGCAGAAATAAACAAAGTATACACAAAATAAACTAAGCAACCTTGGAAGAATGCATGCCTCATACTTAGGTTCGGACACACAAATTCAGAGACGGCGTCAGTGAAATCCAGTGGGATGCAGAAAATGTGTATTCGTGCATATCACAGGTTTCACTGACGTCGCCTCCGGATCACATAGTGCCACATCATTTTAATCATCGGCATTGTAAAGGAATGAAGTATTATTGGAAGACTTAGACAAAACAAGATTCAAAAAAATATTATGCCTCATACTTCGAATATTATTGGAAGCACACAAGGAATTCTGATAACCTTGTTGAACCAAGTAGGAGGCACATAACTTGTATGTGTGCATGATACAAGGTTCAACAAACTATCAGAATTCATGTAGTGCGCCACATCATTTTAATCATCGGCATTGTAAAGGAATGAAGTATAATTGGAAGACTATAGCTAGGCAATTTAAGAGAGATGGTGTAAACTAGAGCTAGGCAATTTAATTTAACAAGAGTACTAAATCGACAACACACCTTTCACTTCTGGCTGATCGTGGTCGGCCTTGACATTGGCTTCGGCGGGAACGGTTTAGAACCATTTAGAGAGTTGAATGGTCTGTCGTCACACTGTTGTGCTATGCGATTTTGTATATCGACATTAGATGGGCATGCACCTTCGTAGTAGAACACCCCGGCTGGCGTTGCACGACAAACATCCGTGAAGATTATTGAAGCAAACCTCTTCTGGATTAGAGCAAACTTTTCCAGGATATCAGCATCAGTGGATTTTGCCATGTCTTTGCACCATTTATCCATAGCAACTGGAAATTCTAGTCTTCGGTAATTCTGTAAGAACTGCTCCATCAGATAGATGACATACCATGCCTCCGTCGGACTGCCATGCGCCTTCTTGATGCAGGGTAGATCCACTTTGTGGACGAATGACATCTTGCCTCGCTTAAGGTTTAATCTTCTTACGATGCCTTCATTTTGATAGCAGTAACCGTTGAGAGCATCATCGAGAACACAACCGATGTGCTTGTAGTCTTTCTTCTTCTCTTCACTACCCGCATCGAGATAGAAGGCCTTCGACTCTTTAGGGTACAGAACGATGAGGGTGCCGTCTTGGTTCCTGCACAAAACAATGAAAAGAAACCATCATTCGCACTTATGCAAAATTAACGATAAAACGCACGAAAATATGTTATATATGACTTACTTGGGAAAGTAAGGCATGAGAAAGATGTTCTTTCTAGTATTTGCAACGAAGATATCTTCGATGAACTTTGTCACGCGTGTCCTACCCACCTGGGTGCTCACATAGCAATCGGACATGTAGTAGGGGTCGATTATCATGATGTCTCCGGCCGACTTATCATTAAGGAGCTGGTGCGCCATACTTAGCACAAACAGGCGGACCATGGATCGGTGGAGTGATTTCATGTGGTACATGTTAAAGATTCGGGTACTCCATATGTCATAATTTTAGCATGTCATGCCAAATTTCACGAAACAATTCGGCATGACCTTTGCTAAAATTATGTAATATGGAGTACCCGAATTTGCCGGAATGGAAATTAATCAACATTTCGGCAATCTCAAGGGTCTCTAGGGTACCTGCAAACATTTCACCACCACACAAGACCGCATTCGCAACGACAATGCCGCACATATATATATATATATCATCTCCACAATGCCGCACACATATATCATCTCCACAAAGGCAAACATATTTGAAATGCCACAAACAGCCACAATGCCGCACACATTCTTAATTTTGAAACCCTAATCTATCAAAATATTGGGTCGGGCAAACCCACAAACACCTTGTGGGTGTGGGTGCTAGTTAGGAGGAGAGGAGGGGTGCGGCCAGCTTACCTTGGCCGGGCGGCGGGCTGAGGTGCGGGGGGCGCTCGGGGCCGTCGACGGTGTCGTTGCCGCAGTCACGGTCGCGGTCGGGGAGGTCGATGCGGGGGCGCGCCGGCCGTAGACGTGGGCGCGTCGGCGTTCGTTGGGGAGGCGTGGACGCGCGAGAGAGAAGGGCGGCGAAGGCGCGAGAGAGGAGGACGGCGTGGGCGCTCGGGGTGGCGTGGGCGGCGGCCGGTGGCGACGGCGAGCAGAGGCGGCGCGGGAGGCGGCGGCGGGAGTGGGGAAATTTGGAGAGGGAGAGGGCGCGCGTGGGGAAAAATGGGGAGGGAACCGCGCAGGGGCCACATGTAAGTGGCCACACATACCGCTGGCGGACGGAGAAAAGGGCGCGGGCGGGCCCCACATGCAAGTGGCCGAAATATACCGCTGGCGGACGTCGTTAGCCGTCCGCCAGCGGTAAGGTCTGTTATTTTTATTTTCTGTTTTTCTATTTTTCGTTTATTATTTCAAAAACTTTTTGTCTCCCGCGCTTTCGTGCGCTTTCACACTTTTCGTCTCCTGCGCCGTTGTGCGCGCTTCAATTAATTTGGAAGATGATCGGTCGCCGGCCGCCGTTTTAATTGTGCATTTGGAAGATGATCGGTCGCCGCCGTTTTAATTGTGCATTGGAAGATGATCAGCCGCCGTCGTTTTGATTGCTGCCCGGCCGCTGGCCTCCCTCTCTGCCCACCGGCCTCCCTCTCCACCCTATATAAAAGGCCACTAATCCATGGCCTAAGCACACACAAATCTCTCTCTAATCCTCTCTCTCTACTATATATTTCCAATGGATCAACCACTCGCGCGCGTTCCATGGCCTCGGCCTCGGTCTCGGTTGTACTACTTCCCCAAGGAGGGTATGAGGTTCAAGGTGTGGGTCACCCTCCGTGCATCACGCGTGGAGAGGTGGATCCGCGACGTGAAGAAGTTATATCTCGACGCCGCACCGATCAAGTGCGTTGGACTCGACTGCGAGTTCACCGACGCTCTACCGGGTCCACAGAAGAATCTTCCACCCGAGAAACAGCAGCGCGCCGCCGTCCTTCAAATCTCGGTGGCGACCGAGACACTTGTCTTCCAGATCTGCTGGGCTGTCGAAGCCGCAGCTCCTCGTGATTTCTTAGATGACAAGACCATCAAGTTTTACGGCGTGGCTATCCACAATGACTTGCGGATGCTGCGCTGCTACGGAATTGAAATTCCGTCCGCGGTCGACCTCCAGAGGGATAGGCGGAACCCAACTGGCAATCCTACTCCGAGTCTTGTTGCTCTCTCCAATGCTATCGTTGGGACAAAACTGGCCGAGAAGAAGAAGAAGAAGAAGAAGAAGAAGAACGACGACAAGAACGACAACGACGAAGAAGACCTCCAGATTCGTGGATGGGGCAACGTGCCATTAAGCTACGAGCAAGTCGAGTATGCCGCTCTTGACGCTCGCCTCGGCTTCGAGATTGCGCGGAAGTGGGATAGTCTAAGTGGCTATAATACCAATGGCGACCGTCTTAATGTCGTTGATGCATGAGTAGTCTATATAGCTAGATCGATGTGTGTGTGCGCATGCCGTTGTGTCTTCTCTCATATATATATGTATCCGGTTGCAATATTAATTAAGGATCGAAATATTTGGATTTCATATCATGCATTTTTTCCGATCGATCGAATTCATCATAAATATTAATTACTTTAATTTGTAATTTCGATTTACCGGAGAAAGCCGGGAAAGCGCGGGGGAAACCGGAAGCCGCGCGCGAAACTGGGAAGAATAATTAACCGGGAAGCCGGGAAACCATTGTCAGTGTACTAGTTGCTATGTGAAATGATAAACTTGATTTTCGACAAAAGTTTCACAAACATTCTTCACAAAAAGCACTATCATGTAGAAACATCTACAAGTGATCAATTCGATCAAAATGACCAAGTTATGTTAATTCTCAACGCATAGTTTGTGATAAAGTGCTCATATTCGACACATAGAGGTGTCTTGGTATAGGAAGCAATGGTTCCTAAGGAAATTTATAGATTGTTTTTATAAATATAATTTTCCTAGTTATTTGTATTACATGCAAACTTAGCGCTGGCGGACGCTCTAGTGTGCCCGCCAGCGGTACTTAACTGACCACTGGCGTACCATTTAGCCTGCCCGCCAGCGGTACTGTCACTATTTTTTTTCCCAACTGAGCTCAGCCGCATCCACTACTGCTGGCGGCCCCTACCTTGCGTCCGCCAGCGGTACGTACTGGCGGGCATGTTATGTGCCCGCCAGCGGTAGTTTGCCCCGCCTCCTCCCAGATTTCTGCTTCTACCGCTGGCGGGCAGTGTTCCTGTCCGCCAGCGTTACGTCCAGAACCAGTGGCGGACACGAAAAACCGCCCGCCAGCGGTCGTAGCGCTGGCGGACGAAACTTCTGTCCGCCAGCGGTACGCTGGTGGCTATAAGCCTTTTCCTACTAGTGAGCCCGACTTCATCGATCAAAGCAGCCATAGTTTCGACGAATGGATCAAGCCTTAGTTCGCCGATCTGGTGAAACGCCACATTCGGCATTCTGCTGATACGCAGATCAGATGGTCGCCGGTGACACCTCGGCATCATCGTCCAGCTCGATGGGCGTGGTCGTCAGAGCAGGGGCAGAGGTCGGAGTGGCCGTAGGCTCGGCGGTAGGCTCAGTGCCCGGAGGCGGCGGCGTCTCGGCTGGACTGGCCGAGCTCGTGTCGCCTGGACTGGCGGAGCCTGTGTCGGCTGGAGTGGTGGAGCTCGGAGTCGCCGTCGGGGTCGGGGCCGGGGCGATCTGGCCGAGAATCTTGCGCCGCTGCGCCATGAACCACGTCCTGACCTCGGGGTCCATCGCCGCCGGGTCGCCTCCCATGAGGAAAGCGAGGTCGTTGTTCCTCTTCTTCGCCGCGGTGCCGGTCTTGAGGAGGTCGAGCTTGACGTCGGTCTTGTCCATGAGAGCCTTCCACCTCGCGTTCGCCTTCTCCTCCCTCACGGCGGCGTGGGTTTGAGCATCGGCGATGCATGGAGCTTCGCCGCTGCCGGCGCCCCGTCTCTCGCCGCCTTGGCTTTCTTGTGGCCCTTCTCAGGGCGCCCATCCGACGCTCCAGCCGCCACCGCATCCGGGACATACTCCTTGCCCTTGCCGAGAGAATGACGAACTTGCGCCCACTTCTCGCACCCTCGAGGACAACGAAGACGTGGATGAACTTGAAGTCGGCCTTCTCGTCTTTGCGGTACGCCTCGAACACCCGGACAATCTACATGTCAAACCGGCCGGAATGAGCAAACCGGCGAAGTAAAGAAAGGAAATCACGGCGGAAAGGCTCACGTCCATCTCGCAGTTGGCGCCGCTCTTCGGCCGGTTCGCGACCTCCTCTTGGATGCCATGCCATTTGTTGCAAGAGGATTGGATGTTCGCCCAATGGTTGGCCATGGCCTTCAATCATCCGGCGCTCATCGTATGCCGACTTCACCATCTTCCAGTAGTTGTCCATGTTCTGGTTCGCGCCGACGATCGCGTCCAGGCTGATCATCTTCCATGTACTGCTTCGTCACATCCACCATCAAATAAAAGAATCATGGGCTGTTTTGGAACTATTGAAATAATGTGGCGTTTAATAAAATTAAAATTAGAGATGCTCATTTTTTCAGGTTGTTCACTGTGCTACCTACTGGATCCATCTGTGGTCCTATCGCATCCAAGTTATATTCTGCCAGCATAGGTGACAACATACTAGAAGACTCCAATATGTGTAGTCTTTTTTGTTAGCCTTGTTCCGCAGGTTGATTCATGTGACCACTTTGCCTGATCGGTGATGTAATAACTTAAAGATACTACTTTGCTACTTTTTATTTCAATATAAAGTTATCTGCATCATCACGATGCAGTCTCTGAGGTTTTGCTCCCATTTCGGAAAAAAATGTTCTTTATGAAGTGAAATACCTCCTTACAAAAAAATGACATTGATTAAGTAATTGTATGCTTAAATCCATCGACACAAACAAGAATATCTCAATAAACTAAAAGGTCACAAGTACATTCTTCAGGAAAAAACTACATGGACATTTAAAACAGACGTAGTACAAAACAAGAAAAATAGAGCTGTATCTTCCGCAGTCCACAGGCTCCATCGCCCACTGAAGTGAGGAACTGCTCCATCACAGCCACCATCAAATAAAAGAATTATAATTAAGCTATAGTAGATGTATACCTGGAAATGAATCCATAGCTTATAATAGGTCTAGCTTGTTCTTCGTCGTCTTCTTGTACTATTCATTTTAAAATCAACAGGGTAAACTGATGCTGATGAATTTGATGGAATCACAAAGCACTCATGTCCTTGACGAAGCCGTACTTCTCCATGAAGGGGTTCCTGATATCCTTGGGCGGGTACTCGTGAATGCAGTCCTTCCAGACGCCGGCGTCGGCGACGTCGGACCTCTCGACCGTCCAGACGCAGCTGTTGCACTTGAAGCCGGCGCCGAAGGTGAGCATGAGGACGCGGTCGCCCTTGTTGAGGCGCCTCTTGGCCTCCATGTAGGAGAGCACGTACCAGACGCTGCTGGCGGAGGTGTTGCCGAAGCGGTGGAGCGTCATGCGGGACGGCTCGATGTCGTTCTCCGTGAGGGTGAGCCCCTTGCCGACGCCGTCGATGACGGCGGCGCCGCCGGTGTGCACGCAGAAGTGGTCGACCCCGGCCTTCATGCGGATGGTGGATGACCGCTGCTTCTTGGTGTTGTTGCCGCGCAGCGCGAGGAGGCGCGCGGAGAGCGTGGCGTAGGCGAGGCGGAAGAGCTCCGGGAGCGGGAGCACGCGTGGCGCGAGGACGCGGAGGTTCTTGACGAAGGCGTGCACGGCGGCGCGGGGCAGCTCCTTGCCGAGGTGGAAGCCGGGGCGACCGGCGTCGTCCTCCATCTGGAGCGCGCAGTTGTAGGCCTCGTCGGAGGCGCCCGTGTGGGTGCGCACGAGGTGGCGGAGGCGGAGCTTGGCGTGCGGGCGCAGGCTGGAGGAGTTGGTGAGGAAGTAGGCGCAGCCGCCGGAGCGGAAGAGGCAGTTCCCCAGCATGAAGGAGCGCTTGTTCCCCGGGTACCAGTTGGGCGCGATCGACTCCGACGTCATCACCAGCGCCACCGTGTTGGCGTGCGTCCTGTGCGATGTGCGTCAGTCGACATTGTTGTTAACACGATGCCATGCATGTCATAATCGCAGGAACCAACAACTTCTGCCCTAGATAATTTGACATCGATCGATCGTGCATTTGGGTAAGCGACGGCGGCAAGTCAGTGTGCACGCCCCATTTCCACGCAAGGTTTCTTTCTCTATCTGCATCAACCTCGGCTGGCATGGACACAGTCGGAGCTGCCCTGCAGAAGGCTGCTGTGCCATTAACTACTCCGGCCGCTTCTAGCAATGGCGAGACAGCGGAAGAAAGAAGAACGGAGGAGGCCGGTGATCCACGTCAGCATATTTACGCATCGCCTGCCGCTGCTCCTCCTACTAAAGACAAACCAGACTTGGCGAGCAGGCATTGAAGGGAGGCAGGACAAAGTACAGTGTACGTTCTAGTAGCGGCCTGTGGTTAGCTGGCTAACATGCAGACACTGATGTAGGCAGAGGCAGGGACAGGTTACGGTTACTTCACCACCTCCCTCACATTTATTCCCGAGTCCACCCATCTTGACACGCAGTAGAGGTTGCCAGTGACTTGATATAGGATTACATGATGGAGATGGTCCTATGGTGGTCTATGGACAAGATCGAACTACTTTTGGGAGGCAGATGGGACGAGTCGTTACGAAATTTATGGCTCTTCTTGTATGGTGTTAATAGCAAAGGGTACCGTTGTACTGCAAAGTGTCCTACGGTTGTGTCTACTTCTTGCTTCTCCAATTCATAATTCATATGGCGCGCAATCTGTATTTTGATCGTTCATTTCCATGATTGAACGGTCAAGATTTGATGTGAAAAATGTAGTATGTGATTGAGACTAGCTACATTTTGTAGGAGATCATGCAAGAACGGGTGCGTGCTAGGCGCTATTGCTAGCTTCTTGTTGGTGGCACTAGGCAGCTTCACATCGTTGGCCGGTGGACTGAAGAAGCGTGGCTCTACATTTCTCAGTGATATTTTTTTCCTTCTCCCGGCCGGATAAGTAGGGAGAAGGTACGCGAAAGCTCTACCTACGGTCACTGAGCTCAGCAGCTACAAGCTGTAACCGACCGAGTACTCGATCTACAGTAGGTAAAATAAAAATGCTCTATCTCTATGGGCCGATGATGGTCCTGAATAGCAAGCTAGAGGGATGAGCATACAACAAATTGATTGCTAGGGGCCGCTTCCACCCAACTTTAGGACCTTTCTTGTCAGAACATTTAACGGATGCATTACATTAGCCATGCTTCACGTATCGGATCAACGGTACGGATCCAGCGCCGAGGGTTGAGTTGTTAGCGGTTGTTTAATTCTGGTCGCTTAAATCATCGTGCTAGACGTTGTACGTACTAATTTTGCAACAGAGATTAGTAGAGTAGATGGAGAAGTTGTTGGCGAGGAGATCAGGGGAGATGGGATCACCTGAAGAAGTTGTTGGTGAGGTCGAGCGCGATGAGCGTGGCGCTGCATCCCATGCCGGTGAGGTTGAACACCTTGACGTCCTCCCGTAGCCCGTAGCGGCGCACCACCCTCGCCGACAGCGACGGCGCCGGGGAGAACATGGAAACGTTGACGACGAGCAGGTCCACGTCCTCGGGACGGATGCCGAGCCCCCCCGGCGCCGCCGACCTCGCGAAGAGCTCGTCGAGCACGGCGTGGAAGGTCTCGTCCATCTCCTCCATGCCCTCGGCCACGCGGTCCGGGCTCGCGTCGCCGCCCGCGATGATGTTGCGCGGGCCGTACGTCTCCTCGCCGATGCCCGAGTTGACGATCACCTTGAGCAGGAACTTGTACTCCTCCAGCCCCAGCAGCTTGTTCCGCTGGATGATCTCCCCGCACAGGTCTGTCGGGAGCTTCCGGTCGTCCGTCCCCTTGTAGCACACATAGTCCAGCAGGTAGCACCGCCGCCGTTGCGCCCGCGCCACCACCAGCCGCGCAAGCGTCGCCGCCGACAAGGCCAGCAGCGTTAGCGTCACCAACGTCACCAACTCCATCTCTTGATTTACCAACGAGCTAAGCTAGGCAATGGCAATGAGATTGGTTCACACACATGGAAATGGAGCCGACGGCTAGGAAATGCGGCGGTCTTGTCAGTTGTTAACTTGTGAGTGCTTGCTCAGCTCGAGCTGGAGCTCTAATGGAGTGACAAGATAGCTAGCTAGTACTGTGGAGTGGGGTTGGTGAGGATGGGAAGGGAGAGGAGGTGAGGTTTTATAGCGAGAGAGATGCTCATGACAAGCTTCTTCAGATTTCCGGCCTAGTCTATTTCTTATTAGTATTTTAATCACACCGCTTTGGTGTTTAAGCAGGGCAACGTGGTATGGTTCTCTTTTTGGTTATGCAAGTTTTGGCGATGGGGTTTGCTACTCTCGAGGCGTTTTAAGGGGAAAACACTTTTTTTTCTTTGGTAAGTTTGCAAGCTTTTTTTTAACTACGGAGAAAAGTTTTCCCTTCTTCATTAATCAAGAAGAAGGAGTTCCTCAGTTAATTAATGTAAAACCGACGAAAATTGATACATGTAGGATTCTGCTAATCTACAGCTAGCTGTGATTCATTTGGGTCACACTCGTTTTTCTGTTCGTTGGATGTCTTTTGCGATCCGTGTGTCCAACGCAGCAAGCCAGCACGCTCGCGCTTCTCCCTCTCCCTCGATGTCGTGTGTTTTTCTCCGTACGATGCTTGCCGGGTTCAGCCCAGGAATTCCGGTCAGGGCTTTTTAGTGGGTCCTTTTTGGATTTGGGCCGTTCTTTTTTTTCTTCGACCCGTAGTGTTTTTGAATTTTGGTCTGCTGTTTTTACTCCACCACTCGTGTGTGGGCCCGGCGGGGTGAGGAGTATTTTCCGCCGCGTGTCCTCGTCATTACTCATTCGGGCGGTGGAGAACAGAGGAAGGGGTCGAGGCGGAGAGGGAGCTCTGCCCTTCGGTGTTTGAATTCGCGTCGGCCGGTCATGACGAGAAGCGGCGGTGACGAGAGGCGAGGTCGACGGCGACGGAGGTATCCACCCGCACAGCTCTACCCCCGCGGTTTTACTCTCTCGCCTTCTTCGTTTTCCGACGGTGGCGAGCATTTTTGCTGGTTCGATCTGATTTGGGGGCGGAGGTTAGCTTCAGGTCGCCGGAGGCGGCGTTATATTGTCCCAATCACCTGCTATGCTTGTCGATTTTAGGGGTTTCCGAGCATTTTTGTTGGTACGGCCGCCGCCGCTCCGTTCGATCTGATTTGGGAACGGAGGTTAGATTCAGGTCGCCGGAGGCGGCGTTCTATTTTTGTCCCATCACCTGCTCTATCTGCTATGCATGTCTATTTTAGGGTTTCCATGGGCAAATCGTTGTGGTAGGGATACGGTATCTGTTCTGTAGTATTGTTGGGGAGACGAGCTTCAGGTCACTGTAGGCGGTGTTGAGCAGCGATTCCTGTCTGAATGTGTTCCCGTGACTCAATATATTCACCTTGCCTGTCATTAGTGGTGTCTTCGTTGCCCTGTTTTGCTTCTCTGATCGTCATGCGTAGTTTCTGATCGAGTGGTAGTGAAGTTGGTCATGAACGCTGTTGATTTCGCCTTGATGGGCTGTTTTGGTGGTGAAATTTTTCATGAACCTTGTTGATTTCGTTATGATGAACTGATATGATGGTGAAATTGGTCATGAACTTTGTCATTTCCTCGTGCTTTAGTCATAAATTGTGCTGATCGTTGTCTATTATGCACTGCTATGTAGAAATCTTGCTTTTATCATGTGATTTATTTCTTGGAAGAGAAGTGGTTATTTTGATTACAGCTTATGATCTGGTGTTATGGTAGTGGCGAAATTAATCATGAACTTTGTTGATTTCCTTGATTTACATGAATTCTGTTAATTTCGTTATGATCAACTGCTTTGATGGTGAAATTGGTCATGAACTTTGTTGCTTTCCCCATGCTTAAGTGGTAAATGTACTGATCGTTTGTTGCTGCCCAATGTTATGGGCAATTCTTGCGTTTTTGTGTACCACTTAGTTATGATCAACTGTTAAGAGTTTGTAGTTATAGCGTTTCCATTTGTTTGTTGTTCTCCATCAGTTGTTTGAGCAGTAGCGTTTTCTGTATTTTGCTTAAAATCGAGCAATCAAACTTTGATCTGCTGTGTGATATGTGTTCATATTTTTGGGTGCTGGGGTAGGTAATATTTGTGGTGCGTCAGTAAACTATTATATTAGTGGTGGTTCTGCTTTCTTATGATGTGGTACATGTGATTTATGTGTCTGTTGAATGCATTATTTTTGTGGATGCATGGCAAGCATGGTGGCAGTATGTTCTTTGAGTGTGCAAATGCTATCAAGGGGTTTGCATGAACTTAGGGTTACGTGAAGGTTTTCATTCGATGTTTCTTGTAGTTTTTGTGTGTGATTTTTCAGGGAGGTTTTCATTCGACTCATGCCTTTGTATGTAGGTTTCGCCGGAGATCTAATGAGTATGAAGATGATCGTTTTGACGCTGATAACAGTGAAGGAAATAGTTTATCGAGTGATTACGATGTGAGCTTTTTCTACGCTGCATATGCGACTTTTGTGATTCGCCGGAGATCTAATGAGTATGAAGATGATCTATCGAGTGATTACGATGTGAGCTTTGATATAGATCTGTACTTTTTTGTTGATGGTTTGGCTCTGAACAGTATCTTTCGTTTGCGGCGGCACCTTGGGCGAATGTACTTCACAGTTGTAATGGAATAAACACTAGATATGTAGAAAATTTAGAACTAGAGAGCATGTTGATTAGTAATAAGTTGTAATGCTAGATCCATTCATAGTAGACCTTTGTATCAAGTCTGTCAGTAACCGTCTTTATTTATTTTTGTTAATCCCTCTTAATTTCTATGCCTTTGAGTAGATTTATATGTCATATTTGTCATTGTTTTTTGTTGAAAGGGGAGTATTTCATTTCATCTTTATCTTTGTCTTTTTTGTTTTTCTCGATTAAGGGGAGGGGGGCCTCATCTTTTTTTTGTCTCATCTTTCTCTTTCTCTTTCTTGTTTGATCTCTGAAATGTGTTGTTCATATTTATCTTTCTCTTTCTTGTTTGATCTCTGAAATGTGTTTTTCATATTTATATTTCTCTTTCTTGTGTTTCCCGATAGGGGGTAGGGGGGTCTCATCTTTCTCTTTCTTGTTGGGAGATCTCTGAAATGTGTTTTTCATATTTATCTTTCTCTTTCTTGTTTGATCTTTGAAATGTGTTTTTCATATTTATCTTTCTCTTTCTTGTGTTTCCGATAGGGGGTAGGGGGGGGGTCTCATCTTTCTCTTTCTTGTTTGATCTCTGAAATGTGTTTTTCATCTTTCTCTTTGTCTTTTTTGTGTTTCCCGATAAGGGGGGAGTGGGGTCACATATTTCTCTTCGTCTTTCTTTCTCATCTTTCTCTTTCTCTTTCTTGTTTGATCTCTGAAATTTGTTTCTCATCTTTCTCTTTCTCTTTCTTGTTTGATCTTTGAAAAGTGTTGTCCTCTTTCCCTTTGTCTTCAATTTGTCTAATGAAGGGATGTTTTCATCTGTCTTTTCTTTCTTTTTTTGTTAACGGGGGTAACTCCGCCTGCTACATTCAAGGCATACTTGAGTATGGCAGCCGGTTCCAAGCCCGGGAAAAGGAGGAGGATCACGTTTACATTTTTCCTCGAGCACTGGTTTTTTCAACGGGCAACTTTTTAATATGCAAAATATAATTTCAACTCAGTTTTCTCAAAGAACAGTACATTTCATTTCAGATGCCGCTTTGTTGTTTACTGCTATAATTTCTTGTTTGATCTCTGAAAAGTGTTGTCCTCTTTCCCTTTGTCTTCAATTTGTCTAATGAAGGGATGTTTTCATCTGTCTTTTCTTTCTTTTTTTGTTAACGGGGGTAACTCCGCCTGCTACATTCAAGGCATACTTGAGTATGGCAGCCGGTTCCAAGCCCGGGAAAAGGAGGAGGATCACGTTTACATTTTTCCTCGAGCACTGGTTTTTTCAACGGGCAACTTTTTAATATGCAAAATATAATTTCAACTCAGTTTTCTCAAAACTTTGTCTTTTCTCGAGTTATAAACATTCAACCCTAGTACAAATCATTATCATGGTTTTTAAAATCTTGTTCTCGATGAATTTTTTCCTTCTTTCTCATACATGGTCCTTGCTCAGCTCACCTCTTGACTTGTTCGACACTTCTTTCTAGGATCTTCTTCCAGTATGACACTTTCTTTGTTTTGGGCATCCTTCTGCAACTCAACACATGATGGAGATGAATCTGCAGACTTTTTCTTCCGTCTTCCCGTACTTCGACTTTTTGGCACAACAGATGTCACTGCCTTCGCAACGGATGCACTGCTACTGTTTCGTGTACCTTGTATGAAAAAATTCTGACGGTCAGTGTCATCATCTTATTGTTCGATTGTCTTTTTCGTGCCTTCACATCGTTTGCTCTAATAAGGAAGTAGAGAAACTAACTCTTACCTACATCTGTCCTTTTTGTAGGAGCTTCTTCCATTGCAGCGCTTTCTTTGTCGTTGGTATCCTGCAACAACTCAACACACGATGTAGATGGTTCTGTTGATTTTTTCTTACGTGTTCCGGTACTTCTCTTCTTCGGCACCATTGGCGCACTGCTACTGTCTTGTGTACCTGGTAAGAACAAATCTTACATGGTATAGCACCCGGGCGACACCAACGAAAGCCCATCTGTGCTTTTTCGTTTGTGAAAAGCCCAATCAGCCCATATCCCATATTTGGGTTTTTCCGGGGCAGCACGTATCCAGATTGGCGGGCCGTCTGCGGCTTGGGCGCGTTTCGAATTTTTCCCGCGCGGTTTCGTTTCTGACTGTGTTTCTTTTGATTCACACACGTTTTTTGGTCAGTAACGACTGTGACGCGATTTCGTTTCTGACTGGTGGAAAAAAGACGGTGACGCGATTTCGTTTCTGACTGTGTTTCTTTTGATTCACACACGTTTTTTGGTCAGTAACGAAAACAGACACACACGTGGCAGAATACTACTGGTGGAAAAAACGACTGTGACCGAAATGAAATACAGCTGACTGTAGATTAGACAGTCCCTACATGTATTGCCAAACTCACGTGAACACGAGTAACCAACCAGGTAAGTCCAAACACCACTCTACTAAGAAAATACGGCATCCCACCAATGTCGTAAAGAAGACATCGTGACTGCCAATGAAGGAGCGGATATGGGATTTTCCGACATAGATGAAGAAGTTGACCCACCAAAAAGTTGTGCCAACACAACACCGACGACCAACATCAAGGGCAACGTGGAGCTACGTTAAAGCCGACCTGGGCCATGAGCCGCCTAGATTTTAGGCATTCCTTTGTTTTTCTAGCTAGCCCAGCCCAACAAGACTCCATATAATGGACAAATTCTCACTACGCTAGAGGCCGGCCCGCCCAAAAAATTTGTTGTAGCTCCACCACTGGCAACCTCGTCACCCAAACGAAACAAGGTTGACACACTCAACACTTTAAGACTTCATGGGTCGCCGTCCGAACATCCAGTTGCTCCGCCTTTCATCAGCTTGAGCTTCATGTTATATCTCTAGAGATTTGCGAACATCTCTGTGAGGTCGGCGATGAGGTCACCTTTCTTATTTGGATGAGAGGCAAATTTGCTATACATGGGGGTAGCTACACATCCGTGCGTGATGCAAACCGTATATAATCATTTTAGCTTGTTTTCCTAGTAGATTGCGGATTTTTAGTGTACAAATATTATTCAGAATTTTGAAAAAAAATATTTTTTGGTCGTAATTTTTAGCTTGTTTTTCTAGTTGACCTTTTCACTTACTTTTCGGTCACACTTTAATAAAAAATCATAGCGGGTGAAAAAACTGAAAAATAAATTCAAAACACTTTTTAATAATTCTCCACTGCTAACATCCCTTTCGGTTTTCATTTGAGTAATCTCTTTTTACTGTTGCACATACTTTTTGGTCAAACTTAGGGGTGTATCAACCCCCATGCACACCGGGTCTTTTCCGTATTTGAAATCACCGCGTATACGTGAAAGTTGTGGCCGGTTTGCTCGTGAAGACAACGTTGCATGCGACCCTAATAGGTGGGGCCTCCATTCCTGAGCACAAAGAGTATGGTGATGTAGCAGTATCTGTCGTAAGGCGTGATGAAGCACGTCTTTGGTTGGTGTGATTCCCTAATCTTGATCTGGTGGTAACCTGAGTACGCATCTAAGAAGCACATGAATTCTGAGCCGGCTGTCGAATTAATGACTTGTCAATCCAAATCAAGGTGAACGGATAGCAACATGAGCATAAGCACTGTAAACAAAAAATCTCAGTTGTGAATAATTAGCATGTGTACCAGCCAATACCTGAATGGGAGTTTTCTTGACAATGGACGATGACATGCATGTTGATCAGATAGCAGGAGGTGGAGGCAGCCCCAGTCCAAAAACGATTTCCCTTGCGAGGGTTAAACAATATGTGACGAGTCATGGAGATGATGGTTCTTTTCATGCGCGTGGCGATACCATTCCGTTGAGGGGTGCACAATGTGGTGTCTGACTATCCCTTCCTTTCAGCAATAATCTTCAAAAGCATGTGTAAAGAATTCACCAGCATTGTATGTGCTAAGCTATTTGACATCCTCTCAGTTTGCCTTTCTTTTATAAGTTTCCACTCTACAAACAACAAAAACATCATATTAATTTTCAGGTAATAAGGTCAAACTTTTTTGGAGTAATCATCAATAAATGCAAGCATGTACGAGCACCACCATGAGAGGGTTTACAGGAATGCCCCCCAAATTAGCATGTAAGTAATAAGTATGCCTATATTTGGTAAGTTCACATAAGTATTGAATTTCACCCTCTTGTGCTTACCAAATATAATGCTCACAATACTTCATTGTACCCAAACTGCAGCCACGTAGAAGGTCTCTCTTGATCAATTATGACATGCCAAATTCACTTATATGTCTAAGACGCATATGGAAAAGATTAGTTTTACCTGAAGTAAGAGAAACAATAGAACCAATCATAGTGCTTCTTCTAAAAACATATAATTTTGCAGGATCCAAACCACCTATATCATATGAACGAGAAAACCTTTCGATATCTTCAACATTCTTCATGAACCAGAGTGTTTGTACCCCTCGACTTTAAGGGTACTTACGGAGATGAGGTTCCTGGCCATGCATGGTATGTGTCTCACAAATGTTTGAGTGGGGGATGCCATCATGCATCCTATTTGAATTGAGCCAATGCCCAGAATCTCACATGGGTTGTTATTTCCGTTACGCACGACATCTCTGAAAGGATCGAGTAGGTTGACTAGGGGGGGGGGGGGTGAATAGGCAACTACCAATTTTAATTTTCTTGACAACAAGTTAAGGAATTGTTCAAATATAAGTTCTCTAGATATCCAACTAGGTGAACAATCCTATATGATGAGCAAGAAGCTAGCTAACAAGATATACTAAACAAGGTAAGCTAGCAATACAAGTAAAGGTATATATAAAAAGGATAAGCACACGGTGACACGGAGATGATTCCGAAGTTCACTTCCCAATAGAAGCTACGTCTTCGTTGGAGCGGTGCGGGGTCACAAGTGATCCCGAATAGCTGTGATATGGCACACCGTATCTCCTCCACTATATGATGCCCTCGAGGTCGGCAACAAACCTTTACAAGGATGAGACACACTCCACAACCGAATTGGAGGCTCTCACCAATTCCCACGGCTCCCAAAGCCGCAAGAATCACAAGGCCGGGGCACGTCTCCACAACCGAATTGGAGCCTCCCGGCTAGTCCCCGCGGCTCCCAAAGCCACAAGAACGACCAACGACCGTCTAGGGTTCCAATGAACCCAAGATGCACAAGTTCCTCTAAGGAATGGATATGGAAATCAAATCGCTTTGGTGGAAGGGTAGATCTAGGTCAACTCTCCCAAATCCTAGAAGGACAAGGTGTTTGAGTGGCTAGGGAGAGAGATCTACCAAGTTTAAGCTTGCAACAATGGTGGGGAAGATATTTCTGGTCGTGGTGCCTTCTCCAAGGTAGGAGAAGGCCTTTATATACTGCTCCCAGAATCTAGCCGTTGCAGACAGGAAAATCGGATAATCCGATTCAAGTCAACATCGGATTATCCGATGGAATCGGATAATCCGATCAGACTACAATCGGATAATCCGAAGATCCTCAGTGTGAAGTTTCTTCCAGTCCTTGGCAGAATTCCAGCGAAAACTTGATCATCGGATAATCCGATACTTTCCAACTCGGATAATCCGAACATCTTCAGTGTAAGATTTCTTCTAGTCCTTAGCAGAATTCCAGCGAAATCTTGATCATCGGATAATCCGATACTTCCAAACTCGGATAATCCGAACATCTTCAGTGTGAGATTTCTTCTAGTCCTTAGCAGAATTCCAGCAACTCCTGCAAATCGGATAATCCGGATCTTCCAACATCGGATAATCCGATTCTCTTCAGCAACAAAACTGGCTCTTTTCAGCTCCCTTTTTGGTTTTGATGCAAAGATGTTTTACACACTTAAAACCTGCATCACTTGATTCACATGTTAAATCATCACTAGTGTTGTTGTCTAAAACACAAAACACAAGGGATTAATAAATGTCCTTTCAATCTCCACTATGTACAAACTTGTAAGAAATGAACCAATCTTATTACAACATATATGTAGAATGAACAGGTATAATCAAATATCCATTCATCATTATGAGTAACACAGCCAACAAAACCAACCAGACCATCACCAGAATCAGAGTTGTCACCAAAACAACACAAATCTTACCATTACCTCACGGCGACGGGCCTCCGCTCCACTCTCACAGAAGTTAGGTTTTTATTTGCAAAGCCTTCAAATGAATTTGTGTCACAATTTAACACCATCCATGCTCGAGCGAAACGGTACAACAGACCCTACCCACGACGTCATGTACGCCACCTACACGGCCAAGGAAGACGAATGGAAAAGACAGAGGTGCACCATGCTCGAACAAATTAAGCAAACTTATAAGGTAACCATATACCCTTTTCCCAAACTCATAACCCTCCACGGTATACGTTTTAACACTAACTCGAGATGAAAAGAAAATAACCGACTCGAAGTAACCAACCTAGAGGCATTTTACATGTCCTAATGACGTGTGTTTTATGTTTTAAAAGAATGAAGTTAGAAGGAGAGACATAAAGTTACTAAAGTCAGAGGAGGACCTAGCTATCAAGAACGGACTCATCCTGGAACTGGAAAGTCGGCTCGAAAGATTTAAACAGCAAGCAAACCAGGACAAAGACACCATCGCCCGTCTCAACCAAAAGGCAACGGTCGTAGACCATCCCATCGCCCGTAGTAGGAAAATAACAGATATAGAGGTATGTCATGTGTAGCTCCAGAATATAATATATGTAATATTATAAGAAACAAAAACCCTACCTGCACTCTGGACAAGATGATTATTCTTTTATAACAGCTGAGCGCCACTGTCGACCTGATCTACATCCTAACGACTATTCCTTTTCTTTAATAGAATGAAATAATGATTGCCAAGACGAAGGCACGAAAGGCGCAGAGGATCGAGCCGTCTAGCCGATGGACGAATAAGCCGGCAGGACTCGACAAACATGATGAGAAGGCCTGGTATCTAGCGGACCTCTTCCCTAACGGGTCTCCATCAACCACCTCGAAAGACACGCTTGGTAGCCCCGGATCCAGTTCGACGATACTCGACGAACAAGACTTATCCTCTCTTGAAAGTCGTCTAGAATAGGAGCTGCAAAAAGTTCCCGAAACCGCTGATGAAGCAAATGGCTTGAGCGCGGGGATAACTCAGTGGATAAAAGATTTCATCCCCGTCGCTGCTGCACATCAAATGATCAAGGAACTCAAGGATAAACACCAGGCCGATACAAAAAAAATATACGAAACATGTAGCAGGCTTACTGCCCAAGTCAATGCGCTGAACATAGAAAGAAATAACCTTGCAGATCTCGCAGAAGATCGGAATAAGGCATATGACAGTCTACTCAAACAGAGCATCGACAGAGAGAAAGACCTGAATATTAAAATAAACGAAGCTCAGGAAGTTAACCACTGGGTTCACAACCTGTTTGGATCATGCACCCGTCACTGCCTGAGTAAATTCTAACGATTATAATTATTCCTTTTGATAGACTATTATTACATACCTGCGAAACTAACAGAGCTATAATACTCGCAGATACATGGAACGACTGAAAGAACAAGAATGTCGCCTAGAGGGGGGTGAATAGGCGTTCTAAAATAATTACGGTTTAGGCTTGAATAAATGTGGAATAAAACTATCGTTTAGTTTATCAAGCACAAAACCTAAACAAGCTAGGTTCACCTATGTGCACCAACAACTTAAGCTAAGCAAGAACAACTACTTAGAGATAGCAAGATAGATAACTTCAAGCTCGATGGCTATCACAAAGGTAAATGCATAAGTAAAGGTTCGGGTATAGAGATGACCGCAAAGTGGACACAAGGAGATGTTTCCCGTAGTTCCTTCCCAATGGAAGTACGTCTACGTTGGAGGAGTGTGGAGCCACCTATGCGCTCCAATAGCATGGATGTGCTCACTCTATTCTCCGTGAGCTTCACCCGCGAGGGATTGGCTCGTTCCACTATGAGGTCGACTTGAAGGCGTTGACCAAACTGATACACCAAGGTCGGGGAACTCCATAATGAGTTGGAGCCTCCCAACAATGTCCCGGAGCTTAGCAACAAGATAAAGCTCCGAAACTCACAAAGGTCACCTAGGGTTACAACCAACCCAAGAGACAATCCACAAAGAGTAATTAGCTTCTCAAACTTCACTTCCACGTATCACCGTGGAGAACTCAAACCGATGCACCTAATGCAATGGCAAGAACACAAAAAGTGTTCAAACCCCTTCACTCTCAAATCCCACCAAAGCAGCTAATGCTATGGAGAAAGATGGGAGGAAGAGCAAGGAAGCAACAAATGAATCCCAAGATCTAGATCCAATAGGCTCCCCTCACTTAGAGGAGAGATTGATTGGTGGAGATGTAGATCTAGATCTCCTCTCTCTTTTCCCTCAAGAAGGAGCAAGAATCATCGGAGGGATAGAGAGATATGCAAGCTCAAGAAGGTCAACAATGGAGGAGGAACACGATCTCAAGAGTTGGGGAACCATTGGGGAAGAAGACCCTTTAAATAGGTTCCCCACGAATCTGACCGTTATGTGCAGTTTACATGCCCAGCGGTACTACTACTGGCAACTAGCGATACTACAGCTGCTGGCTTCCGGGCGGTACTAGGCAGTACCAGCTCCCAGCTGCGGCTAGGGAGCGCTACTACCGCTGATTCCTTCCGGTACTACCGCTGGCACGCTTCGAATTAAATCAAAGGTTCCAGCGGTAGTACGTGGGAGGTACCGGCTAAGTACTGTTGGGAGTCCAGTGGCGAAAACCGAGCTGACGGTACCTTCAGCGGTAGTTCCAGCGGTAGTACTGCTGCATTCCGCGGTACTACCGCCGGGGGCAGGGTACCAGCATACCGCAGCAGTACAGCTCCAGGAGGAGCGGTACTACCGCTGCATACCAGCAGTACTACCGCCAGACAGGATTTCTGCCTGGTACCAGAACTGCAATAACAAATGCATGGAAACTCCAAATAAGATGAGACCAACTCTGTTGGAAAGAGAACGACAAGAGCTATCATAAATAGAGTAAGGACACCACACATGGGAAGGTGTGAAGCTTTCCTCAAAGATAAACTAGTAATATTTCCTCCACCGAAAATGCAACAAGTTTTCCAAAGTAAAACCGTTTTCGAACAACTTGGGCTTGTCATGAAGAACACGACAAGCACCAAAACCTCACAAGGATAAAAGCCAAATAAGAACCAAGAAAGATTATGCCAAGAATGCAAAGGTTTGAGCTCTCTCCGAACGATACGATCAAGTTACTCATTCGAGAGCCCCTCTTGAAAGTGTGGCATCTATCCTATAATCCGGTCTCTCACTAACACCATGAGAACGGTAAAATAGAAATCCTATCAAGGTCATACCTTTGCCTTGCGCAATCCACTTGAGCTAGATGGTGACGATCTTGATCACCTCAAGTTGGACCACCTTTCTTGATTGCACTCCGCTTGGTGAAGACTTGTGAATTGATCCCCCATACACAATATGGGAGAGCCACTTTTAGGCACATCTTCACTTGACCATTATCTTGATGACGACCACCGCTTGACGTCATCCGCCATGGGCTATATGGAATCTTCCTTTTGATGCACGCCCATGCGAAGATACCTAACCCCACATAGATACTCCATGCACACATATATCATAGGTTAGTTCACAAAGCTATATGGACAATTGCTTACCATACCCTTGTATCACATGGTACATCATTTAGCTTTGTGTGTTGATCAACTTGAATCCACTCTTTGCACTTAGTCTTGATCAACCTTGTATCTTTTCTTCTTCTTGATCATATCAAATATGTCCATTATAATCAATGATCTCGATGGCATACAACCTTGAACCAAACACATGGAGTTCAAGCGATGCCTATGGACGAACCTATAAGAATATCTCAATACAAATATTAGTCCATAAGAATTTTCATTAATTACCAAAACCACACATGGGGGCACCATGCACTTTCATCGACATCGGCATCCTGGTCCAAGAACATGTTACCAAAGTCAAGAACGCACAGAAGACACTACAGAAGTAAAGGCTGCTCCAGGCCAAGTCATAGCAAGAAACAACTTATCGTGTTGTTCACCCTGTATCAATTAAGCTTTAGGAGGTTATTTCGGAGATGCTATGGTTGCATGCTCTTTGCGAATCCTTTTGCCAACTTGATTTATAGTACGATGATTCAAAGGTTTCATATCTAACCCTTCGCACACAAGGATGCTTCACCGGTAGGAAAACCTCCAAACATCATAAGTCAATCTAAATGCGACCAGGTCCACGAATCCAACACGATGACCACGATAAACTGGCGCAGATGATCCCCAAAACAAAATGATGACCCGCAAAGAAATTAGGGAACATAAATCATGGATCAATTAAGAACATCACGAAATAAAAATAACAGAAGAGAAAAGTAGCAACATCAGAAACTAACCGATCAGGCCGGCTCCCTCGAGTCGGCACGAACATCGAATAGCTCTGGATACCGTGATCGCATCGCCGGCTTCAGTCATAGATGACACAACCTTGAATGATCTGGCTCCTGCAATGATTCTCCCGGTGAAATAGTGTCCAAGGAGACGGTTTCCGTTTTATTGCTATGCAATCCCGATTCGGCCGGTATTAACGTACGGAGTAGGTTCTTCTGCGTCGCGTTCCAGACAAAGCTTGCCCTTGGGCCTACCTGAGTCGACTTCACATCTGCCAAGTACAACGGTTTAGATAGCCAGAAAACTCAGGCTGACTAGAGGGAGCCGGCGAGCCAGAAAACTCAGGCCGACTGGAGGGAGCCGGCGAGCCAGAAAACTCACGCCAACTGGAGGGAGCCGGCGACATCGGAAGGTAGCTGCCAACACAGACGTAGGTCACGTAACTGCGGCCACTAAGCCGACAGACTCAAGAGAGACAACACAATCGCACATACCTCAAATCGCCAGAGAGACTTTCCGGCCGAATTGTACTCACTCCCCACAACTATTTTTTTTAGAAAAAAACTAATCGAAAGGAAAGTAGTAGTGGCTCTGATGGTTGCTGTCATTTTTTCATAACCGCCGACAGCAGCTGGAAAACGCAACATACCAACAAAGACGATGTCATGCGGAAGAAAAAAATGCGTAAACAGATTAAACCGGTACCGCTTAAGCCGACACATCAGGTTAAAGGAAGAAGTCTTCCCACATAAATACGATACAAAGCGACACACGTACAAACAAAACAAACATACCTTTTTTTTCTACGGGTAACAAATCAGACATACCGTCTTAACACACACTCAAAATATTTGTCAAGTCGACATACGTATGATACGTACAAACAAAGACCCAACACAAAGACAGGATACATACCTACAATCAGTAAGCCGACACTGACAGCGAACACCACTGTACACTCAGCTCTGCTCAAAGAAAAACTGCACGCAATGACAGCGTAGACGGTGAACCACCTATGCGGAAGGGAAAGATAATAAAGGATTTCTATACATATGTGCTTAATCCATCTTCTGCCCTCCTGTCAGTAACATAGTGCGGTTGCTTACGTCAGCGCGTAATGACTCCACGTTGCCGCCTTCACGTGCCGACTCCACGTTGCAGACTGCACATTGCCGATTCTAAGCTTCCACATCCTGATCCATAACACTTGCCCCAAAGCTTCATAAGGAACGAACTTACACAAAGACTTTGGAAAGAAGGGACTGCACTGCGAAGATTCCCGAGCTGACCACCCAAGATAAAAGCGACTCGCCACTAACCACGCCGTAATAAATACTGACAGGAAACGGCAGGAGAGCGAATGGCGTAGACCTACCCCCAATGACCGTCCTAACCAACTTATCCTCTCCACATTTGAGCCGGCGCGATTTTTTTTGGCATGCACATTTAAAATCACACCTACTCACAGAAGGGACAAACACATAACCTGGAAGCACACGCTGTTGAAACCGTCCCGAGGAAGCTGGCGCGACCGGATGACACGGATGGGGGATAAGTCAGCAAATGCCGACATTTTACAAAGAATACGTCATCCGTGACACATACTCTTCCTACCGGACAAACACCTATGGAACAAAAATATAGGGAGCCAAACGAACAACATGTTCTGAGTCGTGTTATCGGACCAACTCTTTCTTTTAGTATGTGTTAAGACGCTATCTACGTTTTGTCTGTACCTGTCTCAACTTGTTTCGTAGGAATGTGGGAAGAAGGGCTCAAAACATTCGGCGCTGGATGAACCGAAAAATCCCGTTATGGCCATCATGACCCGTAGTGTCCACGCAGCAATTTTGCTTTCTATTGGATTTCTTTCAACAAGGACAACCACCTCGTCAAATCAGCCTGACGATCACGCCGACTCAAGGTTCCCGCGTTAATACACCAACTGATCCAGCCGACTCTAGGATCCCGTCTTAATGCACCATCCGTACATCACCCGAACATCCCATAACGAACCATTGGTCATGACCGCCAGCAACAGCTGGAACGCGCGGCCTCTCCGTCTCACTGCACGTCAAGGAGTCGGCAGTACTGGCCTCTCCGTCTCACTGCACGTCAATCTAGCCGACTCCCTGGAGACGGCAGTACTGGCCTCTCCGTCTCACTACACGTCAAGCCAGCCGACTCCCTGGAGTCGGCAGGACTAGCCTCTCAATGTAGCTACCAAAACCATGGGGAATGTCTGGTTTGGTTACTAACCTGTTCGTGTTGTCGTCCGAGTGCTTCCTGCTCGACCGACATGGCATCCCCGTCTTAATGCACCACAAACACAAGGTACGTACTTCAATTCATTAAGCCGATGCCTATCCCGAACGATGCTGCGCACTCAGGACAGCAAAATGTGCCGAACAACAAAATAAAAACCGACAACAAATCGTAGCTCAAGACGGAATCATATACAACTATGAAATCCTATTAACACACATGCATACATTTATTAAAACTCGTGGAGAAAAGAACGTGATTCCCTTTGGTAAATGGCCACCATTGCAATATCTTGGTGGCGCTGCACAAGGTACCATTAACTAAGAAACACAGTGTCCGACTGATAACCCACAAGTATAGGGAATCGCAACAGTCTTCGAGGGAAGTAGAACCCAAATTTATTGATTCGACACAAGGGGAGACAAAGAATACTTATAAGCCTTAACAACGGAGTTGTCAATTCAGCTGCACCTGGAAAAGCACTAGTAATAGGGGTGATGTGAAAGCAGCAGTAATATGAGAGCAATAGTAACAGTAACACATCAGCAGTATTAGTAACACAGAGGCAATGGCACCAGAAAATAGTTGATACTACTTCTAATGGCATATAGGACCGAATGAGTATTTGATGATGACAGATGGACCGGGGTTCCCAGCTATCTACACTAGAGGTAACTCTCCAATAACAAGTGTTGGGTGAACAAATTACAGTTGGGCAATTGATAGAATTGAAATAGCATTAAGACAGAACATCCAGTCTATTAATCATACGTAGGCATGTTTTCCATATATAGTCATACGTGCTCGCAATGAGAAACTTGCACAACATCTTTTGTCCTACCAGCCCGTTTGCAGCGGGGACTCAAGGGAATCTACTGGTAATTAAGATACTCCTTTTAATAGAGCACCGGAGCAAAGCATTAGCACTTAGTAAAAACATGTGATCCTCATATCTAAACCATCCACTCCAGTTATCCCAGTTGATGTCACTCTGGGGCCTCGGGTTCCGGACAGAGACATGTGCAAACAACTTGTAGATACAATCTAAGCAATAATTATAGAGCTTAAATCTAAGATCATGCCACTCGTGCACTAGTAACAAGCATTAAACACAACAAGATTGCAGCAACAATAACTTCACAAACTTATAGATAGACTGATCATAATGTAACAATTCATCGGATTCCAACAAACACAACACCGATTACATCAGATGGATCTCAATCATGTAAGGCAGCTCATGAGATCATTGTATTGAAGTACATGGGAGAGAGAGTACCAACTAGCTACAGCTAGAACCCGTAGTCCATGGGGAAACTACTCACAAACCATCATGGAGTCGAAGTGGAGGCGGTGGAGTCGATGGAGATGGCTCCGGGGGCCAATCCCCGTCCCGGCAGGGTGCCGGAACAGGAACTTCTGACCCCCGAAACTTGTCTTCGATGGCGGCGGCGCTGCGGAACCCTTTCTGGAATATGACCGATTGTCTTAGGGTTTTCGGGCAGGAGCATTATATAGGCGAAAGGGCGGCGCGAGGGGGTGGCCGTGTCGGCCTCACCACGTGGTGGCGCCACCCCCCTCCAAGCCGCGCGTGGACATGGTGAGGAGGCCGTGGGCCTCCCCCGGGCTTGCCCTTCTGGCTCCGTGTACGTGTCGGGAAAATAGGAGGTTAGGCTTTTGTTTCGTCCAATTCCGAGAATATTTCCTTAAGTAATTATCTGGAATAGAAAAACAGCAGAAAACAGGAACTGGCACTGTGGCATCTTGTTAATAGGTTAGTCCCAGAAAATACATAAAAATGATGTATAACGCATATAAAACATGTGACATTGATATATAAAACAAGCATGAAACATCAGAAATTATAGATACGTTTGAGACGTATCAAGCATCCCCAAGCTTAGTTCCTACTCGTCCTCGAGTAGGTAAACGATAAAAACAAAATAATTTCTGAAGTGACATGCTACCAACATAATCTTGATGCAATAGTGATGTAAGGCATGTGAGCTGAGATCAAATCATTCAAAGCAAATGTCTATAATTGATATTAAATAAGAGATAATAAAGCAAGTTAGTTAAACAAGCTAAAAAATTTCATGAATGATTGCTTTAAAAGACATGAAACTGTACAAGGTTCATTAAAGATGTTTTAAGTATCCAGTGTAGGAGTTCTATCCTTCAATTCCAAGCATCAAGTAAATTTTCACAACATAGAGTACGGATCCAGTCAAGTAAAAATAAACATGAACGTCATGAATCAACTGTTTCGAAGCCTATTCAACTGGTGAGCGTAAGCATTTGGTATTGGCGCCAGGATGTTATGGCTAAGAGAACATTAATGGGGGTTTGGAAGGCCAATGGAAGATAGTCTCACAAAGCTATAGGTGATCATTAGACAAGAGGAAGTCTTATAATCGAAGCTATGTAAGGAGTAGTGATTGCCATGCAACGGATGCACATAGAGCTATATGTGTATAAAAGCTCTCCAATGGAACTAGTGGGGATGCATCCAACTTGGTTGCTCACGAAGAACTAGAGCACTTTTGAGGAAGCTCATCATTGGAATATACAACCCAACTTCTATAGTGTAAATTCCCCACATAGTTATACTAGTAAAACATGAAAACTCTCTCACATGGAGTATAGGTGCTAAACATGAGCACAAATGATGACTATGAATACTGCAGGTGTTGAAACATGAGCACAAGTGTGGATAAAGGATAGTAATGTTGCCCCCTTTTTCTTTATTCCTTTTTTTTTCTTTTTTCCTTTTTTTCTATATTTTTTTCTTTTTATGTTTCTCTTTTCGATGGCCTCCATGGCTCTTTTCACTTTTAGGGGCAACATTCTAATATGACAACACACTTTTTGGTACAAATAACTCATAATGAACAAAACATGATGTATGAAACTGTATGCCTCTGCCAGTGTAGCAGGATGTGCAATGATCTAGCGTAACATGGGTAAATCACACATCAGCTGTATAGAATCATGCAAAGCAATATATAAATGAATAATGACAGAAGTCATGTAATGTAAAATGGAATTTGCATGGCAATATATCTCGGAACAGCTATGAAAATGCTGTGGTAGGTAGGTATGGTGGCTGTTTTGAGGAAGATGTATGGGCTTGTGTGTAGGAGAACAGGAGAAAGTCCTCCCACGGGTTTGGATGTACTGGCGAAGTATGCACAACTCTCAATGTGAGCAGAAGGCAATGCACAACACCGAAGAGGCTAGCAAATTTGGATGGTGGAAGTGCCAAAAACCGTAGCTTAACATTAGTCAAAAAGAACTCACAAGCTTATTGCAAACAACTAGCAGGTTCAACATTAAGAGCATGATTAAAATTCACTCCAAGAAGGGCCGTTCATGGCGGCACAAGTACCCCGCTAGATCCCTCGACCTTCAGCACAACTCAGTCATTACGATGAACCTTTAGACATGGAAAGATATCAAGTCCAACTACACCTTCAACAATTTAAGTAGAGTTTGTAGTATGGTACAAGCTTAAAGACAACAATCCACTAATGATTTTAACTTAATTAACCAGCAAGATTTACCATCTATTACTTATTACCTCAAAACGTTTGCAAAGAATCAGGTTATCAAAGTTCAATGATCTACGAGATTATGCAAGTTTTTTCATTATACCACTACACATGCAACATTTTCTGAACCAACACATCAACCAAGCAACTCTCCAAACAAATATAAGTGAAGAATAGGAGTATTCAAATGAAAAAGCGGAGCGTGTCTCTCTCCCAAACAAGATAGATAGGATCCAATATTGTATGATCAGAAAATAAAAATAACAAACTAAAAATAAAAGCACACAGACGCTCCAAGAACAGCACATATGATGTGAAAGAATTAAAATATAGTTTCACTAGAGATGACCTGATAAGTTGTTGATGAAGAAGGGGATGCCTTGGGCATCCCCAAGCTTAGACGCTTGAGTCTTCTTGAAATATGCTTGGGTGACCCACGGGGGCATCCCCAAGCTTAGGCTCTTCACTCTTCTTGATCACATTATATCATCCTTCTCTCTTGACCCTTGAAAACTTCCGCCACACCAAACTTCTCATAAACTTCATTAGAGGGGTTAGTACTCAAAAACATTAATCCACTTTGGTTCTGTTGTGACACATTGCAAGAACTCAATAAAACATTAGCTACAGCCCTCCACGTCTAGAAAGCCTTACTTAAAGTCCACAAGAGACAATGCAAAAAAAAAAGAGACATAATCTGTCAAAACAGAACAGCCAGTAAAGATGAATTTTTTCGAGGCACTTCCGTTGCTCAAATCAGAAAACGCGAAACTAACGAAAGATGCGTACATATCTGAGGATCACGCACAATTTTTTCAGAATTTTTCAATTTTTCTGGAATTTATAAAGCTCAAAATGGTGGACAGCAAAAATCTGTCCCTGTGCAGAAATCCAAATCTAGCATCATCTAATCATTAGAGACTCTTCTTGGCACAACAATTCAAAAAAGTAAAGATACAAAGGAGTTGTTACAGAAGTAAGCAGCTCCTTGACTCAAAAAGCAAAGAAAAATTTCAGAAATAAAACATGGGTTGTCTCCCAAGAGCGCTTTTCTTTAATGCCTTTTAGCTAGGCTTGATAGTTTTAATGATGCTCTCATGAAAATAGAAAATGAAGCAAAAAGGAGCATCAAGAAGCAAATTCAAAACACATTTAAGTCTAACCCACTTCCTATGCATAGGAATCTTGTACACAAATAAATCCATAAAGAACAAAGTGACAAGCATAGGAAGATAAAACAAGAGTAACTTCAAAATTTCAGCATATAGAGAGGTGTTTTAATACCATGAAAATTTCTACAACCATATTCTCCTCTCTCATAATAATTTTCAGTAGCATCATGAACAAACTCAACAATATAACTATCACATAAAGCATGCTTTTCATGATCTACAAACACATAATTTTTATCAAGCTCAAAAATAGGTGGATTAAAACTTTCAAACCCACTTTTAACAATAATATAACAAGATGATTGATCAATCTCAAAAGATATGGGACTCCTAGATAAATTCAAGACCTCTCCAATCCCATTTTCATAGTAGTACAATTAATATTATCAAGTAACATAGGACCATCATCTAGAGCTTTATCATAAACATTTTCTAAGAAAACTCTTTAGTACCATGCATTTCGAAATTAGGCACAAATAAAGGATTATCATAAGATTTATCAAAATAGCATGGATTATCATAGATAACAGTAGCATAATTATTCTCACAAGTTTTACTCATAGGAATATTTCAAGAGAATCCACAGGAACATAACATTCATCCTCTTTGGTAAGCATGGGGACAATCAAATAGTGTAAGAGATAAAGAGTTACTCTCATTAGAAGGTAGGCATGGGTAGCTAATCCATTCTTCCCCTTTTGTTCATCACTCTCCTCCTCTTTTTCATCCAATGAGCTTTCAGCTTCAGTAGTAGTTTCTTCTTCCACAGGTTCCTGCAAGACAATGGTCTCTTCTTTTTGAGGATGTCTTTTCTCAAGAAATTCAGTAATATAAGGATTATCATTATAATACTCAAGGCAATATCCAAGCATAGCAAAAGTATCAGATTTATAAGGAGCTTCATCTCTATTTTTAAGCAAAGCTGAAATTTCATAAGCTCCCATAAAGACAAAAAATTCTTCAATTTGCTCAAGTTTATCAAAGTCATAATATCCTCTAGCATAAGAAGCTAAAGTTTCATTATCATTATAATCACATTGAAAAGGGAGGTGTTTATGCTCCCTACAACAACGAGATTCATTAAAGCACCAAGATTCATCATATGTAGAACACAAATCTATAGCAAAATTATGCAGTTTAATTACTTGTAGTGAGAGATGCTTCCCCTTTTCAGACCAAAGGTGTTCATTTAATTTATATTCCTTATCCTTAGTGAGCCATCCTGACAAATAAGATCTAGTTTTCCAGAAAATAGGCATGGCAACAGTTTTTTTAGATTTTCGATTTTTAAATTTTTATGGATTTTCGGGTATATAAGAAAAATAAAACAAGACAAAAATAAACTAGACAAAAGTAAACTAAACAAAAAACAATTAAACAAAAATAAACTAAGCACAATAAAACTAGACAAAAGTAAACTAGACAAGACAAAATAAAATAAAAACAGAGAGACAGTAAAGTGTACTCCCCAGGTGAACTTATGAGTAGAGCTATGCTCCCCGGCAACGGCGCCAGAAAATAGTCTTGATAACCCACAAGTATAGGGGATCGCAACAGTCTTCGAGGGAAGTAAAACCCAAATTTATTGATTCGACACAAGGGGAGACAAAGAATACTTATAAGCCTTAACAGCGGAGTTGTCAATTCAGCTGCACCTGGAAAAGCACTAGTAACAGGGGTGATGTGAAAGCAGCAGTAATATGAGAGCAATAGTAACAGTAACACAACAGCAGTATTAGTAACACAGAGGCAATGGCACCAGAAAATAGTTGATACTACTTCTAATGGCATATAGGACCGAATGAGTATTTGATGATGACAGATGGACCGGGGTTCCCAGCTATCTACACTAGAGGTAACTCTCCAATAACAAGTGTTGGGTGAACAAATTACAGTTGGGCAATTGATAGAATTGAAATAGCATTAAGACAGAACATCTAGTCTATTAATCATACGTAGGCATGTTTTCCATATATAGTCATACGTGCTCGCAATGAGAAACTTGCACAACATCTTTTGTCCTACCAGCCCGTTTGCAGCGGGGCCTCAAGGGAATCTACTGGTAATTAAGGTACTCCTTTTAATAGAGCACCGGAGCAAAGCATTAGCACTTAGTGAAAACATGTGATCCTCATATCTAAACCATCCCCTCCAGTTATCCCAGTTGCTGTCACTCTGGGGCCTCGGGTTCCGGACAGAGACATGTGCAAACAACTTGTAGATACAATCTAAGCAATAATTATAGAGCTTAAATCTAAGATCATGCCACTCGTGCACTAGTGACAAGCATTAAACACAACAAGATTGCAGCAACAATAACTTCACAAACTTATAGATAGACTGATCATAATGTAACAATTCATCGGATCCCAACAAACACAACACCGATTACATCAGATGGATCTCAATCATGTAAGGCAGCTCATGAGATCATTGTATTGAAGTACATGGGAGAGAGAGTACCAACTAGCTACAGCTAGAACCCGTAGTCCATGGGGGAACTACTCACAAACCATCATGGAGTCGAAGTGGAGGCGGTGGAGTCGATGGAGATGGCTCCGGGGGTCAATCCCCGTCCCGGCAGGTGCCGGAACAGGAACTTCTGACCCCCGAAACTTGTCTTCGATGGCGGCGGCGCTGCGGAACCCTTTCTGGAATATGACCGATTGTTTAGGGTTTTCGGGGCAGGAGCATTATATAGGCGAAAGGGCGGCGCGAGGGGGTGGCCGAGTCGGCCTCACCACGTGGTGGCGCCACCCCCCTCCAGGCCGCGCGGGACATGGTGAGGAGGCCGTGGGCCTCCCCCGGGCTTGCCCTTCTGGCTCCGTGTACGTGTCGGGAAAATAGGAGGTTAGGCTTTTGTTTCGTCCAATTCCGAGAATATTTCCTTAAGTAATTATCTGGAATAGAAAAACAGCAGAAAACAGGAACTGGCACTGTGGCATCTTGTTAATAGGTTAGTCCCAGAAAATACATAAAAATGATGTATAATGCATATAAAACATGTGACATTGATATACAAAACAAGCATGAAACATCAGAAATTATAGATACGTTTGAGACGTATCACCGACTTAGGACCAGCCTTGGGTTTCACAGGTGAAACAATAGACTTGCCGACCTGAGAAGCAGCATTCTTCTTTGTTCCTGGATTTAGAGGGACAAAGAAAACCCATATGTGCAACTTGACTGCTACTTTTCTGAGAGGAGAATGGAAAATTGTTCTCACTGTTGCATCTTTGGGTGTTGCCTATCATCTTCTCCCCAGACGACAGGACTGCTCACTCTTGTTTTAAGGATGGAGCAATTTCGTTCAAACCACCCCTCATTAGCTGTTTAAATGCAGGCAAGAGAATCAGTCAATGCGTTATTAAAGCAACATCGTCTATTCCAAACAACGTAAACCACACCTACTTACAATAACGGTTTCCGTTTGCTAGCATAAAGCGTTACTAAGAGGAACGAATATAGTGACCGGACTTACCACGTAGCACGGAGAGTAGGTCGTCGCCACAACGCTTACTTGTACAGTGTCACCAAAATAACATCCTTTTCGTAGATCATAGGCTAGAGTCAGATGCAAGACAACTGTTAGATAGATCACATGAGAATATAGATTTGAGATACCACCGCTTCTCCACGTAAGCGAACACGTGCTTGGCAATGCACACTAAAATGAAAGGCGGCCAACAAAGAACACCAACAGACGAACAAAGAGGGGACGTCAGATCAAGGAACCACTCTTACTCTCGTAAGCCAACTCATCATCCAGCTTAGGTGCCAACCAGCGCTGAATAACATAAGCAAACAGGCCCGTATGTCTTCACGACAATCAGATTTAATCTCCAACTACAATCACCGAACGTTCGAGACTGCAAAGCACATCAATTGTATCAGACCCACCGAGCCGGCGAACCAAGACAAACTGTATCAGACACACCGAGCCAGCGAGACCGAAAAACAAAACCTCAATCCCAAACACCGAGGCGGAGAGAAAAAACTATCAAAGACACGATGACCGCATAAGTATCACACAAAGCAATTGTCTATCAGAGACATTGAGCCGGCGAGACTATGAATATGTCCAAACTCACCGCACCAGCTATATATATTTGAACCGACAGCATCCCTACGTTCACACCTCCATCCACAACTGCCTCCCCATCTAAGGAACATTCCCCTTTCACCTGGTCGAAGATAAGGGTAAGCTAGATCTTTCGTGCTAGATCCAAGACGATGAAGCCTCACATGAACATCGAAGGTCAGAAGCACCTCCGATTTCTACGGAAACGACGTTGGGTGGTCACGATAAATGGCTGTAGGTCTAATCCATCTTCTGTCGGGCTGTTTCCTACCAGTAACATGGTGCGGTTTGTACCATGGCTTACGTCAGCCTAAGCGTAATGACGACTCCACACTGCCGACTCCACGCTGCCGACTCCACGTTGCTGACTCCACGCTGCTACATCCTGCTCCCGAGTCACCGAGCCGGCGAGCCAAAATCAACGAAACTGCCCTTCTCCATATTACTACACGTCTTTTTTTTTTGCGAGTGTACCGTATTACTACACGCCAATCCCGTCGACTCCCTGGAGTCGGCATGACCTATGTCACTACGGCAAAGAAGACAGACATGATAGTACGTATCGCTAAACATGAGCAAATTAACGGGTTCACAGATCAACCAATACCAACAAACAACAAAAATGAATCGGAGGTAAGCCAGCAGCAAGACACACCGAGCCGGCGATGCAAAACAAACTCTATCGAAGACACCGAGCCGGCGAGACTGCAAAACAGAAGAATACACTATCGAAAACACCGAGCCGACAAGAAAAAAACTCGAATCGGAGACACGGTGGGGTGGAGAAACAGACGGAAAACACTATTAAACACGAAAGAAAAATACGTAGACAAATGCAAAATGCAAAACAAAGAAAATATATTCAAGACCAATTGGTTAGAACAAAGAAAAATAACATGGCGTCGTCTAAAAAGAAATTAAATCACAAAAAATACGCACACACCAATAAACAAAGGAGCTCGCATCAACGGATGCAAGAGAGGAAAACTAAACAGGTGACAACGACGACCAACAACCAGGAAAACTCACCACACAAAGCGAACAACCACGAGTAAGACGCTCCCAAGTAAGACGGCGATCTGCACCAAATCAGTGGAAAAGAAACCACAAGCAAATAAGAAAATCTGAAAAGAAAAAAAACAAAAAAAACACACATGCCAAGAAAGCACAACCTAATCTCAGCAGAACTAACCTTAACCGGAAGAACAGCAGACCATTAAGCCGACAAACTGAGACCTTAACCGGACGAACGGGAAACCAGTTAACCGGCAACCTGCGAAAAAACAGAGCAACAAACAGAAAAGAAATATTAGAAACCCACAAAAGAAAGAACAACCCGCAATAATAAGCACCAAACAACACAAAACACGGATCCAACACACGGTGAACGAAAGAACAAAAATGACCAAAAACTGAGAGCACAACACGGTAGGCAAACCCAACCTGATCTCAACGGGAACAAACGTGACCGCAAGACCCGGCTCATCCCGTACCGAAATCCTTAGCAGCAATCCGATGACCTGGGAGCAAAACAAAGCAACAAACAGGAAAAAGATGTTAGGAACCAAGAAAACAGAGAAGAACAAACCGCATAAGCAACAAACAATAAAAACACACGGTGAACCACATGAACAAAAAGAACACGAAAAACCAAGAGTAAAACACGGTAAGCAAACCCAACCTGATCTCAACGGAAAGAATCGTGACCGCAAGAACAACAATCAGATTCCATGGAAACTACCGGGACCCGGCTCATCCTGCACCGAAACCCGTAGCAGTAATCTGACGACCTGCGAGCAAAGAAAAACAACAAACGGAAAAGAGATGTTAGGAGCCAAGAAAACAAAGAAAGAACAGACCGCACAAGCAACAAAAAAAAACACACGGTCAACGACATGAACAAAAAACAACCAAGAAAATAGAGAGCGAAGCATGGTAAGAAAAGCCAACCTGATCTCACCAGGAGCAAACGTGACCTGAAGAACAGCAAACGGATTCCATGATTCCATGGAAACACGGCAGAGCTCGAGAAAAGCACGGCGGAGCAAGAACAGCGAGGGAGAAGAAAAGGGGGGAAATGAGAGCTGAAGTACCCACCCAATCCAAGACGCAACGTATATACCCCCTCCAACCAGCACAGTGTACGCGGCAACCCCATTAGGTCGGTTCCGACCTTACGCACCAATGGCGAGACGCCAGCTAGGACACAACGAAAGGGGCCCAAAAGTCTTCTGGCGGCCGCACGGTGCAACGTACCCGTCGACGAATGGAAGGACGCCAGCACGGACGGAGAAATTGGGCCCGAATTCTCCATGACATCACGAACAGTGAACCGTACCTGACGATCGTGCGAAATACCGAGCGTACCCCAACATATTGTAGAAAATACGTAGCGACAACCCACGCACGGGAGACATCAGCGACGCAAACGTGCAGGGGAACCGACATGTGGACGACGCGAGGGGATGGCCCCATCGTCAACGAGAGAGAGTGAGAAGGAGCCACGTAGAAAGATCGGTATCCCAGAGGGGCACACAGTGCATCCGGTAAAAACCTACAACGGTAAATGAACAAAATCAGCCAATGGGAGGAACGCAGTGGGAATCTGACAACCCCGCAACACCGATTAAACGCGCAGCGTGAGGCCGACGGGTGGGCCCTCGGGCTCCAGGGTGCATCGGGAGAGGGCGTCAGCGAGAGTGGGTGCACGAAGGCTGGTACGGTTAACGACTTTGCGTATCCCCGTTCATGCCGACTCCAGGAACCGGCGGGGATCGGACGGTGCGGAGGTGTGGAGCGGGAAAGATCGGACGGTCAGAAAGGTCAAATCGCTGTGGTGCGCTCAATGGGTATCACCGTTTATATCTTTAGATAAGCATAAAGATCTAGGACCACTACTATTGACAGGCACAAGCTATCGTTCCAGCTATGTACAGCATGCGCTCTTGATTGCCGGCTGGCTGCACTGGAATGAGGAAACTGCACAAGACTGGCCAATGTTTTGAGAAAATTTGTCCTCAATCTCGAAGCCTCCCCAAGCAAACGCGTAAGCCTAAGGAAAATCTCAGTTAGAAGCAAGTGTCATTTCTACGAATCAGTGTATAATTGGCATGGTTTTTCATCTGGATATATCCGCCATTGCTGCTGAGGCGTCAACATCAACTCGTGGACATGGACAAACAAAGATCAGCTGGCATAGCAAGGAGCTCATGGATTTGCCGCCGCAAGAACTTAATTCAGTGGCAGGATGAGAAGGTAGGAGCCAGGCTGGCCAGTGGTGTTGGCAGCGATTAGCTCGATATGATCAACTGCCATGGACGGAGGAGTCACTGAATCATACTATGCAAGTAGTACTGTACTGTACACTAGGGCTGGCAGTACAACGCGATTGATCGCTGTTAAGACCCCGCATGTGGCGGTTAAGCTAAATGATCTGTACCACTGTGCACGCCGTAACCAATCCTTTTGTCGATTCGTACGATTGCGTTGATCGAACAGTGCTTCCATTGATGAACGTCCATGCTTCACCATCACTCACTCATCAGGTACCCATGCAAATATGCTCTCTTCTTGTTGCTAACCAACCACTTGCGCAGTTGCGCCGCTGCTTCTGCTGGCAAACATAAACACAACTATGCTTTCAGGTCACGCCATAGCTAGCTGGGGAATCCTATTTGCATGCAATTATGGTTCATTGGTTTCCTTGAAAAGGCCCCCATTATTGATCGGTTTTGCTAAGAATTTTGTTAATTCTCAGTCGACTCTTTAGCCGTCCATTTACTGATCCATGAATCGTTGATTATAGCGAGCGTCACGTCGTGTAGGAACTGGCCAACGTGGGCTTCTTCCTTTCACAAGTATAGTTTGCACGACGCTACAATCGATCAATATACGGAAATTCAAAAAGATCAAAAATAGAGTATTTTTAGTTGCAAAATTTTAAAATTCAACCTCCATTTGAAACTAAGCTCAGAGCAATAGTATCCATTTTAAGTTCAAAGTCATTTACTCAGTAGCCATAGTCGGATTGGATTGAACATACATATGTCGCACTTTTTATTCCATTCTTCTTTTCCCTTATCTCTCATACTCCTGCCATGACCAAGCCCAGCCACTAATCCACATAACTCTTTCACGCTACCCCTTTTAGAAATAATGAATGCAACATCTGAATTAGTTGACAGTCTTGTAATCAGAAGGGGCTGCTTTACCCCAACTACGTCTTGAAAAATCCACACGGTGTAAAACTATGATTGTATATGTCTGCTACAAACATAGCATAGCAGAAACTGGACATGTATCACATCATCAATCAATTAAACCCTATTCACTCTTGATGTCCACAATCAAGATGCTCTCGCGATGTACATGTTCAGTTAATTAAACCTGACAAGCACCATACACAATCATCCTCTAGAGTATCCCCTCTTTCATCTCCGATTACAGCCCCTATAGGTCTCGACCCGAAAATCTTCCAATGCTCGATGCCAAAAAGGAAAAAAGAAAAATGGTATCAGATAAAAAAACAAGGGTAAACATTGACAAATAATTGATCTGATACAGTACCGAACATGTCTAGAACACAATGGACAAATGATGAGCACCTGTTCTAGGAAAAAAGAAACTGGTGGCATTTATATTGATTGATTATGTGAAAAGAAATATATATCTTAACTCCCATCCTAAAATTGACACCACCGAACCCCTATTTTGAAGTGAAATGAGTTATACTAACATGATTCATGTTTTTTCAACAAAAAGTTACAAGAGTAACCTCACCAAGCAACGCAAAGGGGTTGAAAGAGAACTCGAAAAAAGCAAAAGTGCAGCACATGATATGTGAACAATATAGCAAGATCAGCGATGTGTACCAACCTACTATATGCACAGAGAGAGAATTTAGGATCAATATAGGATCACTGAATCAGGCATGCATACCTGATCCCGTCAGCAGGAACCATATTATTTGAAAAGCTGAAAATATTAAGTGCAGTCCTTGTGTGTTATTGAAAATATTATCAGGCACACTAACCCAATACTTTTATAGATACCTCTTTTCATCTCCCACGCAAAAGTACTGAAATATATAACCAAGGTTACTAATTATTACCCAAGCTGTAGCAATGACCTGAACTACAGTACAGAAAGGGCCCCAAAATTCGAAAACCAATGATTGGTGGTGGGGCCCACCAGCTATTTGTGGCGCATCACTCTGCATGCGCCACAGAATTCTTGCTTTCTGTGGCGCATGTGGTTTGGGTGCGCCACAAAATGTCCAGACTTTCTGTGGCGCACCTCCTGTGGTGCGCCACAGAAATATTTTTGTGGCGCATGGCTTTCTTGGTGCGCCACAAAAAGGCTGTCTATAGAAAGACAGTTTCCTACTAGTGCATAACATCCATACATGAAAATGTATACACCATGTAATCCTGAAACATGTAGGAAAAGAAGGAACACAGATCTCTAAGCACCAGGAGATGCTAACAGCCGATTTTCCCTTGTTAATTAATAATTCAACAAATCACTTGGTAGATAAAACATAAATTCTTTTGTATTAACCAGAAAGTGCCGACTGAACTGTGTTGATTCAGACAATTTCTAGAAAAAGTATACACCATGTAATCCTGAAACATGTAGGAAAAGAAGGAACACAGATCTCTAAGCACCAGGAGATGCTAATAGCCGATTTTCCCTTGTTAATTAATAATTCAACAAATCACTTTGTAGAGAAAACATAAATTCTTTTGTATTAACCAGAAAGTGCCGACTGAACTATGTTGATTCAGACAATTTCTAAGGGTGTCAACCATGAACATGTATTTTTAGAAGTGCATTCAGCAATAGCTTCCCGTTCAACGATAACTTATGAATTTACACTTAATAATATGAACTTGGCACCACTTTTATGGTAAAATACAGGAAGACTGGTTACTATGTGGCGTTTCAACAAGATCAGAACAACCACCCCAAGGCCACCATCCGAAGAAGCATGTACATTCCCTAGTGAGATGGACCTTCTGGCTCCTTTGCCGCTTGCTCCCCTCATTGATGCCTTACCGCACTGCTGTCGAGCAAGTGTGCTGCTTCCCCGGATTCTCATCTCGAAAATTCATCTGACAATATCAGATCCTTCTCAATTCATATCATCTGACCATATACTGTCCCACATAACCATGTACTATACACACATGCTACAGTATTCAACTTCATAAAAACATTTCAGTTTAACTTCTTTCATAATACTTGAAAGAATTCCGGTGAGCTACCAGATTCAAGTTTTACCTGACAAAACCAACATGCTGACATTATAGAGCATTCTAAAGGAAAGTAGAGGGCCAGATTCTCCTATATCATCTATGACATGAAACAAAAGCCTAATTATATTAACTACACCTGAACAAGCAGAGTAATTTTTTGTCAGATCAACGAAGTAGAGTAGAAGTAGCTGTCACATATCTTATCACCTGGTATATCAACAACCGTGAGCAAATATACACTTGGATCACCCACAGCAAGTAAGACCAGATGACCACAGTACAATAATTTAGATGATCTGCGTTAAAATAGGATTGTGAACGGAGCTAGAGTCAGTAAGAGGGATCCAGCTCTGACTAATTGATTAGCGATCAACACACACAGGAAATCACAATCGATCGATTGAAACAAACATGTTCACAGGTTGGGGATCGGCTGCATATTACATACCACGAGTTTGTCCTGGATGAGGACGGGGCTATCGGAGAGCGGATGAAGAGGTCCTTCCTGCACGGCAGCGGCGCGGGGAGCAGCTCCCTGTCAGCGAGCGGCGGGAGGATGCTGGGCAGGAGGCAGGCCCAGACAGCGTCGGAGTCGGCCGGGCGCGGGAGCAGGGCGGAGACGGCAGGAACGCGATGTTCCGACGATGAGGAAAAATGGGAACAGAGATGGAGGCGGCGCACGTGAGTCCGGGCAGAGGGATTGAGCGCTGAGGTAGGGCATGACGGCAGTTGTAGAGCGCGCACGCGGCCACCGTCGGCCTCCTTGCGCGTGGCCGCCTGGCCGCCTCCATCCCCACGCTCTCCGCCAGTCTGCCTGCTTGGAATCCGGCCGGATCCGTCCCTCTTTCCTCAGCGGCACGGCGAGAGAAAGGGATAGGGTGTGGGGAGAGAAGATTAGCGATTCGTTTCCTTTTTAGACTCGTACCGGTTCGTTATTCCGGATGTGTTGAGGTGCTCAACACGGGTTGGATGATCCGGATGGTTGATCGGAAATTGAATGTATCCAGAACATGTTTGTTTTTTTAATAGTAGTATAGATATTGGGCTGTATTTTTCCTCTGTTCCTTCTTTGGTGGGCCGTGAACTTCCGCTTTTGATTTTTTTCGGTTGCTTTTTTCTGGTCCTGTAGCTTATTCCCAGCTAGTTACGTGCGTCAAACTCAAAAAAAAAAAGCTAGTTACGTGCGTAGCATGTGTATAAAGAACTTTTTCATTGCCATGTGTAACAAACGATTTTGTTGCTAGTTGTAGCATAGTTAACTGTGTGGCGGTGTGGCTTGTGGATTTTCCGTTGTTATTTTTGTTCTATTAGTAAAAAAAATCGCAAATCACAGGTTACTTGTTTCGGATTTGTATGAACCCATTTTTCAAGACCGTATGAACTATTGTTTATAAATATATTTTATTTTTTCTCCCTTCTATTTGTTTTTGTATATTTCTTGTTTTATTTTTCTGCTTTTAGTGTGTAACTTTAGATATTTTTCATTCACGATGTCTTTAGTTTATATTTATTTTCTTTGCGCACGTAAGATGTATTGCTACATCGATCAAATATATCATAGTTTTGTTTTTATTTTGTACTTTGTCATACCTTGCCCTCCTCTTAACCTTTTTTAAGTTTTATTTTTAGTTATAAATACTTTATTTCATTCCACTAAAGTCCTTGTCAATATTGTCCATAAAATGGTATTCTCAATAATTTTTATTACCCTTGTTATTTTTAATTTTTTCCTTTTTTTCATGAGTTTTTCCCAGTTGCAAGTTGGGTTGCAACTGAGATTTTCTTTTCAGTTGCAAGTGTGTTTCAACTGAGTTGTTCTCCTAGTGACATACGGGTTGCAACTGACATTTTTATAGTTGCAAGCAAGGTTGCAACTGATTTTTTTCTAGTTGCAAGTCGGGCTGAAACTGAGATTTTTTATAGTTACAAGTGAGGTTGCAATTAAGTTTTTCCCAGTTGCAAGTCAAGTTGCAACTGAGATTCTTTCAGTTACAAGTGGGTTACAATTGAGTTTTTTTCCTAGTTGCAAGTCGGGTTGAAACTGAGATTTTTCATAGTTGCAAGTGAGGTTGCAACTATGTTTTTCCCAGTTGCAAGTCGAGTTGCAACTGAGATTTTTTCAGTTCCAAATGGGTTACAACTGATTTTTTTTTTCCTAGTTGCAAGTCGGGTTGACACTGAGATTTTTCATAGTTGAAGGTTGCAACTAAGTTTTTCCTAGTTGCAAGTCGAGTTGCAACTGATATTTTTTCAGTTACAAGTGGGTTACAATTGACCTTTTTTCCTAGTTGCAAGTCGGGTTGAAACTGAGATTTTTCATAGTTGCAAGTGAGGTTGCAACTAAATTTTTCTCAGTTGCAAGTCGAGTTGCAACTGAGATTTTTTCAGTTACAAGTAGGTTACAATTGAGTTTTTTTCCTAGTTGCAAGTCGAGTTGAAACTGAGATTTTTCATAGTTGGAAGCGGGGTCGCTTTTCCCGGTTCAAGTGGGTTCGCAACTGATTTTTTCCATTTTAAATTGGGTTGCAACTGAGATTTTTTTTAGTTGCAGGGGAGTTACAACTGAGTTCTTTTCCTAGTTGCAAGTCGGGTTGCAACTGAGAATTAGTTTTGAGTTGGTTTGCGGTGGTTTTTGGGCAACACCTTTGATATGGGGGTCAGGACGCTCCATGACCTTGATGCTTGGCTCGGCATTTTTCAAGACGCGCGGGAAGAAGAGCTTTAAGTACGCCTAGGTTGTTGTGGTTGGGTCACGCTTACGAGAGGTGGCGACGTCTGAGGGCGCTTGTCGATGTAGGCTTGACGTTGTCGGAGGGCTCGATAACGGGTGGCGGCTAGTGTCAATGTAGAAACAAGCCGATTGGTGTTGCTATAAGAAAAGGAAAGAAGTAAAAAGCTAGAAAATCAACACAATGACGCCATTCGACTGAGTATTGGCTAATTTCGAGTCGGCTAAGACCCGGTCACGCCATTTAAAAAAATCAAAAAAAATGTGGTTTTATTTTGATTATAGAATTAAAACTTTTTTTGCAAGCCCAAGCGCGGACCGGCCCGACTGCCGGGTTCAAAATTTAGATCGGATGACATGATCCGGCCTAGCTGGGAATTTTCGGGCCGGGCCAGGCTGGCCATGACCAAGTCTAGCTGCAATCCCACTTGAAACTGAAAAATGTTAGTTATAAACCCACCACCAATGAAAATCCCAGTTTTCAATGTAACTCACTAGTTTTTATTTTAAAATTGTCTCATTTCCGCGTGTCCCTCGCTGGCCTGTGTGAAAAAAAGAATGAATGACATGCAGTACACAAAGTGGTATCATACCAAGCCATGAAAAGAAAAGGAAATGGCTACAGTTAGATAGTCGGCCCAACACGTGAACCTTCAAGGCCCATACCGTTTCCCTCGCTGCCTGGGTCAAGCGATGGATCAATTAGAGTAAAAACGAGGATATCGACGTGCATGACGTCAGGGCGACTGAGAATTAGTTTAATTCTCAGTCGACTGAGCCGTAGTCGCACCCATTATTGATCGCTACAGGATCGGTCTTTCTAACAGCAAGGTTTGTGATATGGCATGCATTAGGCGTCAGCCGGCTGAAACGGAGAAAACCAGTCATTGATGCGAGATCAACTTTAAGTAGTAAATCTAAGACTTCCGATCATTGCACATCTAAATTCGGCAGGCAATATTTTATTGCACAGAGTGTTTGCAACATTTACCTCCGTGCTCTAGTAAAAAATAAGATAAAGGTACTACAATATTTCAAACGTGCTCACACAGCAAAAGTTTCTATACATGCAATAGAACCACACCATTGCAACAAAAGCGTTGAAAATGTGTACAATACCCACAACATGAAAAAGCAACATATGCAATATATGTGAACAATGCATAAAACAACAAAGAATCATTTCCAACATGAGAAAACTCGCCTGAAGCATACATCCAACAAACACTTATGTGCTTGCAGTGTGTCGACCAATGGAAGCAAATATATAAAAAATCCTGAAATCATTAACCTCTTACCTAAACATTGGAAGCAAACGACTTCACTGATCTCGGCTCATTATCCATCAATCCAACTCGCTGGAAACATGCAGCATTGGATCAAGAGATATTCGATCAGTTCCCACATTCATGATGTATTTCCATACCAGATGGCGTGACCTCGAAATGTAGCACCCATATTCATGGTGCTTGGGAGGAGGGAATGTTGGAGGAATATACTGTGGGAATTGGTGGAGCTCGGAAGGAGGGATGTGAGCGAGTGTGAGCCAATACTTCATGTGGAGATGGGAGAGGAGCATGGAGGAGAGAAGAGACAAAAAAGACACACGAGATAAGATAAGATGTCTCAGAGGAAGTAGGATTGGTGAAAACGAAGTTGTGAGACAAGTGATAGACATTTCCCTTAGATCAGCTGGTTGATCGGGATCATTTTCCTAATGACATGGTGTGATTTAGAACAAGTTAAACACTTTTTTCATTTATTAGTCCACTTAGAACAACATTTTTAGCTAAAAAAATTAGATGGGAATTGGAAGGAAGTACATATAACCCCCATGAGGTTGAAACTAGTGCCCTTTATCCCCTCCCCAAACTAGGTAATTGCCCCCCTAAACTCCTTATAAGCTGTATTGTAGAGCACGGTGGGGTGCGGATGTCGTGCGGAGCGTGACCATCTGGCTTGCAAGTGAAGGTCGTGGGGCGAGTGGTGGCTCTGTGTGGGACGAGGTCGTGCGTGATCGGGTCCTGTTAGCGTCTCCCTGTTGCGCATTCCCGGTGTTTCTAGCGGTTGCGCTTTCATCTTGGGGGTAGGCTTGCTCCCGTCCAAGCCTGGATCTGGCCCTTGGCCTTGCTTCCGGTGGCCCTTGCCGCGGTGAGGCCCCATACGGTGCCCGTGGTTGGTTTGCTGGTGGAAGACGACATTGAGCTGTTTGGGTAAGATTGGGCGCGGCCAGTGAGGTGTTGCATTTGGGGTGAAAGATCTGTTCCGACATTTGCCGGAACTTACGATGGAGACGCCCTCGGTTGCCGCTCACCTCGATGGAGGCTTTGTTGCTGGAGCTACGACATTTTGTTTTGTTCTGTGAATCTTCGGGGGAAACCTCGGATCCTTTTGGATCCGTCGATGGTGGTGCTTTGTGCGTCGCTCTCCTCCTTGGAGGCATCGATGTGGAGTCACTTCCGTTGCCGTAAGGCCGACGTCGTTTGGAATCCAATGGTTTTGCAGTTGGGATGTCGCGTTCGGATCTCCTCTCGAGATATTTGTGACGTAACATTGCAAGTATCGAGTGGTGAGTTGTGCTCTCCTACCGGCTTCGGAGTTGCCTTTCATCTTCTTGCTTTGTGTGCGACAGTTTGGAAGGTGCGCGCTTGGTGCCGCTAGGTGCGGTCGCGTCTGATTTGTCCGCTCTTTAAGGGATGACTAGTAGTATTCGATGCGGCGCACGCCGCGCCCTTGATGTCAAATTTTGTTCACGGTTCGAAAATGTTGAAGTCTGTTTGAATTTGTCGTGGGATTTAAAATTTTTAAACAGACCAATTATCAATAAATTTGTAAGAAAAAGATAAAAGAGTAGCGGGAAATTTAAAACATGTGAAGGAAGTAAGCAATTTACCATTTTGAATATTATTACATGTTAAGCAAATTGTATCGTTTGGATATGTTTGTAGTGTACCATAAGTTTTAGTTTGAACTCCAAAAGTAAGGAGAATGTAATTTTTCAGTAATTCGAAATGTTCTTCTGTGTGCGTATTATATGAGCATATAATAAAGTGAATATATAATTTGAGGAATTGCATATGGAGTTCATGTTTAGAGAAAGTTAATTTAGTTTATTGGTAATATTTTGCTTAATTGGGATGGTTAATTTGAGTCCATAATCAGAGGGATTTTGTAGTGTGAGAATTTGTTAAATTGAACTATACATAATTATGGGGAGTGTATTTGTTTTTTTTTTCTTCAAGTATTCATCAGTAGAGCGTGGCGTCACGCCGCGTCTCTGGTGAGAATATTTTGTGGTATTTTTTGTTTGTTTGGTTCTTATTTGTGTTATATATATTGTAAGGGAAGGTGATAGTTATAATTTGTATAGTGTAGTTAGTTCAAATTTAGTTTGAAGCTATTCCGTAGTTAGAGTGAATAAATTTGTATTTTCTTGAAATATTCATCTAATTCAGCATTTTTTTCCATTTAGAAATGTGAGCATATAATTAGATATATGTTAAGTTTTGTTGTTTACAAATATGTCAGCTAAATTGAAATGATGGAACGTAGTTTCATTTTGCTATAATTTTCTTATTTACTTCCATATTTAGTGGGATTATGTAATGGTTATGTCCAAATATCATGTTTGTATTTCGATGTACCTATGTATTCCAGATACTTGGTTAGAGGAGACGTACTGTATTAGAAATTTTGAAATTCAATATATCTTTGGAGGAAAAGAATTTGAGATCCGTTGAAATGTGCATGTAATAAACCGTTATTTAAATTCAAGTTCATATTTAAGTAGATTTAAATTTGATCTAAGCATTTATTAAATTGGATTGCATAATTGCAGCGAGTTTAGGTATATTATTTGTAAATGTTAACTTAGTCGGTTTGGTGTGATATATTTGTGTTCTGTCTTACATATTTAATTTAGTGCAATAATCGGAGGGAATTGCAATTTGACCTAATATTCGAAGGGAATACATTACTTGAGTATTTTTTTAATTTAATTGTGAACTCATACTTGGAGGAAATTCATTGTTCGAGCATTTTGTGAATTCACTTTTGAAGTCATAATTCATTGAAATGAATTTGCATTTTCGCCATCTAATTATGTAAGTTTTTTTTTTAATGTAATCACAAATTTCAATTTTTTTTTTTGTTGGTTCATTTTTGTGTGAATTTCGGTATATTCGTTGTATCAATGACAACTTAAATAGGGTCTAAATAGAACTAAGAGTAGTCTCTACAATGAAAGCAATAATAGAGGAGAGTAATACTTTGTTAATTGTAGTAATAATGGATTAATTTAACTTTTTTCGTATCACATGAATTTGTGTCATTGGTGTAGGAAGTTTGAGAATTTATTAAATTTTAAGTTTCATTATTTTTTCAAATATATTTTTTTCGTTCAAATTTTATGTATTAATTTAAATTGTTTGGTGTCTCGTGAATTTGAGTCATCTGCGTAGAAAGTTTGGAACTTTAGTAAATTTTAAGTTTTCTTAATTTTGTGTGCATCTCCTTTTTTTCAGGTTTTCTGTGTGAAGTTTAAGAATTTCTTGAATTTGTTTTTTTTGACATACTGTCTGCATTTTTTTTTTTGAACTACAGGTTAGAAGTTATGAGTTTTAACAAAAAAAAGAAGAGGGGAAAAAAGTCTGTTTGTTGTAATTAGTTGATTTGTTATAAAACTTTGCTGAATTTGAAATTTGTTGACATAATATTTGTATTTGTTTGAAATATAGTTTAGAAGCTGTGAAATTTATATTTTTTTACATCGTTTTGCTGTAATAATAGAGTTCGGGAATTAGTCGTGTTGGAAAGTTTTTTAGATTTTAGAATCATGTAGATTTTAAGAGTTGGTTAAGTTGGAAATTTTTTAATTTTTGAAGCACTGAAATTTATTTTGAATTGGAGAGCGGCCACTTTAGGAGATGTTAAAATATGTAAATTTGTAGGAATTTTTAAAAGGTTGCGTTCAGAAAAAATGGCAATGTTTTAATTTTGGTGAAATTGGAAATCTTTGACGATTTGAATCGTTTGCATGTTTGTACGATGATTACGTTCGAAAGAATTTTTTTTTTTTGGAATGTTATAAAACTTTGCTGAATTTGAAATTTGTTGACATAATATTTGTATTTGTTTGAAATATAGTTTAGAAGCTGTGAAATTTATTTTTTTTACATCGTTTTGTTGTAATAATAGAGTTCGGGAATTAGTCGTGTTGGAAAGTTTTTTAGATTTTAGAATCATGTAGATTTTAATAGTTGGTTAAGTTGGAAATTTTTTAATTTTTGAAGCACTGAAATTTATTTTGAATTGGAGAGCGGCCACTTTAGGAGATGTTAAAATCTGTAAATTTGTAGGAATTTTTAAAAGGTTGCGTTCAGAAAAAATGGCAATGTTTTAATTTTGGTGAAATTGGAAATCTTTGACGATTTGAATCGTTTGCATGTTTGTACGATGATTACGTTCGAAAGAATGTTAATTTTTTTTTTTTTGGAAAGACTGTAATCTGAAATTTGAGTTTGTTTACTCTATTATGCTTGTGATATATTTAACAAATTTACCCAAATTTTAGAGAATAAAAAATATTGAATCATTTTTTTTTCCATGTCTCGATTGCACGACATAAATAGCGAGCAATTATTTTTATTGTGCTCACGTTGGAATATTTGGTGTATTACATCTGTGATATATTTGGTGGCATTGGTTTTGAAGTGCTCAGTTGGGAAATTTCTGACGCGTGGGGCCACCGTGACGTCATGATGACGTCGTGGTGGTCGAATTTGGCCGGATCCGCCGCGGCGGCGCCGTCGCCAACAGCGGCGAACCAGCGCGACATGGGACGCGGTCGGCCGCGCGTTGGATGCGCCTCAGCGCGCGCTGCCCGGATGTGGCGGCGCCGCCGCGGAATGGTGGCCGGAGCGTGGCCGGCGGCGGCCTGAAGCGGCGACGGTCCGCGGGCGCGGCGGCGGCGATTCCCATGCGGGCACGGCATCCCGGCACGCGGCGGTCGGGAAGAACGGAGCGGCGGCGACGGGGGAGCCGCCTATGGCCTGGGATCCGGCGGGGGAGGGGCGGAGCGGCGGCGCGCCGCGACGGCGGCGGCAGCGAGCACGGTGGCCTCGCGGGAAGGAGAAGGGGAAGGGGAGAAGTGTGGCGTTTTCGCATGGAAGACCTTCAGTTTTTGAGTATTTTGGTAGGGGTCCTTTTGCTCGCAGAACGGTGGACCGCGGAGTTATTCTTCGAGAGTGAGGGGCCTTTTTGCAAAATGCGCGCGAGGATCCGTGCGGGCTGTCGGATCGCCAGCGGACGGTTGGATCGGAGAACTGATGAACACTGGAGATGAACAGTACTACTGTAGCTAAGCTACAGTAGCGCGGGCGCGGATAGGGCAGCGATTTGCTCAGCTTTGATATATACTACTAGTAGAATTTAACGCGGCGTCACGCCGCGATTTTGTTAGTTCGTATTTTTTTATAAATTTGTAAGATAACTCCATAATTAAAGTATATATATTGTGTGTGTATTTGGTAAATTTAAATTAAATCATTTACCTCTAACATGTTAGCTAAATTGAGATTGTAAAATATGTTTTCTGTTTTGCCATAAGTGGTTTATTTCAAATTATAATTAGAGGAAAATACATTATGATTGTCCTGGAATATTCACCAATTTGAGTATTTATTAAATTTAATTACATATTTGGAGAGAGCTTAATTATAGTATCTCTAAATGTAAATCATTGTGAAATGTTTTAATATGTTTGTATTTTGGTTTAACTATTAATCAAATTAAGTCCATAGTTGGAGGAAGTAATTTTGTATTTGCTTCAAATATCCATGTAATCAAGTTTTTTGTTTTCAAATTTAAATACATAATTAGAGGGAATTTAGTCATATTACCTTTAATATGTTAATTAAATTGAAATGGTAGAATATGTTTTCTTTTGTGGCTTAAATATTCTATTTAACTTCGTTTTCAAACTAAATACATTTTGGTTATATCGTAATATTAACCCATTTGAGCATATTTAGAGACAGTTTTTTTATATTTTCTGTAACCGCGAACTGTTTCTGAAGTGGTATAATATGTTTTATTTTGTCTTAAATAGTTAATTAAGCAACCTAAGTAATTAGTAATTTGTGGTACTTTTATGTTGATATTTTTGGGCCCATGCTATAAATGGGCAGCTGTATTTTTTTTTAATCATTTTGATGAGTGTTTTAAATTTTTTGTGGTGAGTTGAAGTTATTGATTTAGCGGCATTTAGCAGTTTTGCAAAATGGTTTAAATACCGTAAAACAATATAGATGAAGCGTTTAAAATGATGTAAAGCATGTTTTATTTTAGAATTTGGTTTGTGATTGAAATATATTTGGTTGGAAAATAAGTTTGAAGCAGTTTTTCTTGAATATTTGCACTTGTGGTATTCTTAATTTGATATTTTGAAGCCCATGATACAAAAATGGGTTGCTGTGTTTAAATAATCTAGCAAATTGCATGTAAGTAAGATGGGTTGAAGTAAATTCTTTTATCCGGTATGTCATATCGAACGATATCAGTGATATTATTTGTCTGGGAAAAAGGGAAGGAAAATTTGTTCGAAATCTGTATAAAATATCTTTTTTTTGTTGGTGAGGAAGAAATACATTTTCCCTGCAAATCCTGGTATTTTGTTTGCATTATTTGATTCAACGATTGAAATATTTTAGAAGATTTTGTGTTTTTTTTTTGGATGGTCTGTGGGAATGGGAAAATATTTGTTGGGGGAAAGGGAAGGGAAACTTTGTTTCGAACCTATTTAAAATGTTGAATATTTGTGGCGAGGAAGGATTATTCAAAAAATGAATTATTCGGAAAATTACATTTCCCTGTAAATTGTGATATTATAATTTGATTCACGGATTGAAATATTTTAATTTTTGGAATTTGAGCATGTGTTGTAGATATGAAATTTTTGGAACTGATTATTGATTTTCTGTAGCTAAGGTTTTTTTTTTTTTGGGATATTGTTTGTAATATTTCGAGTTGTAGCTTAAAATATTTGAATTTTACAAATTGTAGGGTGCAGTGCAGTTGCAAAAGACCTGGCAGTGGGGCCCACATGGTAGTTTTTTGGAAAAAAAATAAAAACTGACGGTGGGCCAGGATGACGTCATGGAATGACGTCATCAATGGCTGAACGCCCCGACGGCCGCAGCGGCTAGGTCGACGATGGAGTGCTGGAAGGAGAGCGAGCGGGGCAGCGTGCTTGCGCGCATCTGGCGCGCCGTCGCACGGCGACCCAGATGGTGGCGGATTTGGAGCCAAATGGTCGCCGGAGACGCGGGATTCGACGGTGGCGACCATCGGGCGGAGGCGGCGAAAGAGAGGACGGCGGCGGCGAATCCGGCCGTCTCGGCACATGTTCCTGGGCGAGGAGGTGGGGGAGACGACGGCGAATGTCGCCGTGGGCGTCGATTTGTCTACGGAGGTGCGGAACGGCCGCGCCGCGCGTCGGTGGCGCCGGCGATTTCCGGTCGTGCGCGAGGAAGAAGGAGAGGAAGGGGGACGTCTGGTTTTTTTGCAGGGGGGTCCTTAGGGTGTTTGGGATTTGCGCTTAGGTCCTTTTTCTGCTGGTTTTGTGGACCGTGGAGTAAATTGTCGGACGCGAGGGGCGTTTTTTGCGAAATAGTCGTTTGGTGTGAGGCTGGCGTGGGGGCCAACCGCGCTACTGTTCAACACTGTAGATGAACAGTGTGATGAACAGTATCGCGGCGCGGATAGGGCAGCGATTTGCTCAGCTTTGATATATACTATGAATGAATGAATGAATAAGATGGTTGTGTGGTGATGTCGACGTGTGGCTTTTTGTAGTGTGTGTATAAGTTTGTTTTCAAGTGCCGTTGTGGCTCGGTGGTGATTTTCGACCGGTTCCCTTATTAACTCAACATTTCTTTCTTTGATAAATGATATCGGCGGAGCCCCTACCTGGGTTGACAAAAAAAAGTGCCCCCAAAGAGCGAGCCTATCGATCTGGACATCCGTTAATTGCCATGAAGGCGTGGATATTCGGCTGCCTTTGAGACAGCGATCGATGTGGATGGATGGGTGCAAGCCAGTGCCATGGTTTCCTTTTTTACGCCCACATTGGTAAATCCATTCATCGATGATCACCACAGAGAAAATAAGTTACTAAAAATACCACTAACAGTACCGGAATTAATATGCCGGATAAACAGGGCAAATTATAGTTTGAAAAAAGGTTCACTTTAAATAACACACAGATTTTGACAGGTGCTCCCTTAATTAGCCGACTTCCGCACAGCACGTTCGTCACCAGTCACACTCGAACTCAGATCACATGGCATGCTCAAGACTCAAGATCGGGAGAACAAAATCTTGTCGAACTTCATTTCAAGTGATGCCAGAAGGACGCAACTACTGGCACGTGTGCTCAAGTTCAAGTCGGAAGCAAGTTAAGTGTTACAGAATATTGCTTTTTGTTAGATGAAACAGCTACATCAACAAGTTGGCACCCATGATGAGCCCGGGAGCGACAGTTGTAATGTCCTAACAGGGTCTATCGCCGCATGCTTAATTATGTAATTGGTACGCTTATTTAAACCCCTTTTGGCATTGGATCAAAGAAAGGAAAAGTAGACAATCACATCCAATTAGTTGAACAGCTCCGTGGATATATTCATATAGGTCCTGGTTAGAGCACGGGATTTTTTCTAATAAGATTGTTTTATTAAACTTATAAGTTAGCATCATGCTGATACAATTCATAAGAGTTAATACCGATCTGCATAATTAGAATGCACACGGCCGATCAAACCAAGAGAGAAAAAAGTGCAACACAAGAAAGTGATAGACTCACGACAATGCCTAAATCAATGAAGGGCCAATCCAAAAACTATGTTGCCATCCACGTGGGATTAAAAGATCTCGAATAGAAAACATCATTTCAGACAACTCCCAACCGGACCTGGCCATTGGCTAGGCTTTGAAAAGTCCGGATAGAAAACGCCAATCCTAAGAGCATCTCCAACGGCGTGGACAAAACATATTCAGATGCCCTCATATTATGTTTGTTTGGCGACGTCCGGATAGTCAGTGCCTCCAAAGGTAGCCCCAACATACTGGTCTCTATCCATTTTGGCCTTTTTTTGCTAGTTTTTTTTTGTGCCACTTCGCCCATTGTTTTTCTATTTAGCTTAACAGATTAAAATTGATTTAACGCCAATGTAAACATTGATATAAAATGGTTAATAAAATAATTTAAATTGATATTCCCAAATTTTGGAAAATTAGAAAGTTCAGACCACTACAACACATGACAATCAAACAGTTGGTTTACTTTAAGTGTGCCCACATGTGCTCAACTAGCCCAATTTATTTAGGACAATAAGGTTTTGATGATGATGAATGTAGGGGTATTTAGCTAGTAAACTTACACTAAAATACTTAATCAACATATACTATTAAATAAAAAATAAGGACATCTTTGTTATTCTGAGACCCGTAACCCTTTGTACTTTAGTTAAATCCTTCCGTTAAAAAAAGGCGACGACACGAAATAAAACAGAAGTACTCGACGGCGACGTCGAGAAACTTGTGAGAATGGTGTACTTCTCAAGGACTATTTCTGGCGGTGGTGTTCTCCGGATCGTCATGGAGGTTCATCGGCAGTTCATCTTTCTTCTTCGGCTCCGGGACGGATGTGGTTTTCTTGACCCGTTCGGCGACTTCCCGTCTGCATTAACAATGTCAGGCCGGCTCTAGGAGGAGCGGCAGCGGTCTAGAGGTTGAAAACGAAGGGTATCTCAAGAATCTCGTTGTAACTTTCGTTTCTTTTGGAGTGTTTTGCACTCTTCGGTGTTTCTTTTAATGTCAGTGTCCTTTTCGCAAAAAAAAAGAAGTATATCGCAGATCCGACTGAGAGTATGTTACATCCATCGGACGTTCTGTCTTAGCTAATAATTCACGACATGATAGCACAGAAGAAATGCTAATCAAACCGCATGAATGTGCCTATCTGATTGGACAGCCGCTAGAACATGCTCATGCGAGATTTGGACCATCTGGAAGGAGTAGTTGGCAGCTCGAAACAACACTGATGATTTGGACCATCAGTCAGTCAGCTCAAACTTTGATCTTATAAAAAAGTTACTATATTGTTAATAGCACCTTATTTTTATTTTGAAAAAGGAGGATCCTAGAATAAATTATATGGACCGTCTTGTAAATGGCATAAATGAAGTTATGGGCTTTATGGAAGGCCCTGTTCCATGGGTAGGGAAAAGATAATTTTTCTTATTCAAACAGAGTGATGAATTATATATGTTTTCGCCACATCGATAGCTGTATGACAGCCAACCATGTTTGGTTGAGCCAGAGTGCAACAAACCCACTGCACTTGTTTGACATTTAGTTTCGACCCAAGCAAGTCAAAGGCAATTAATAGTATGGGACGAACAGCGACCATATCTCTCATTTGCTGCTTCGAATTCTTTGGTGACAGACGAATAAGCACTACACACTTGAAGACTCCATGAAAGTCAATACTCAGAATTTTGTCAACTACGAAGTTCATGTGAATTCGTTGTGGTCAGTTCCTCATTCCTCTAAAAGAAATGCATATACAACACTCAATCAGTACAAGGCATCGATCCCTATTTGCTTTCGAAACGTGAGAAACCCGTTGTAAAAGTTATAACTCCTAGGGTCCTGTCATGTAACAGATCACGGAAGTTTGACCCGTTTCTACAGCAACATTGTTACACCAACTCACCAAGTCTACAAACACAAAAACAAACCAGTTCTCCACTGCAAAAGGATCTGTCTGGACAATATTATCTGGATTCTGGAACAGCATGCAGTGGGGATTGGGTATCCACGGAACTGGCTCATCTCTTGGAGGTCACTCCCCGGAGCAGCACCTCCGGTTGCACTGAAGAAATGAACGAAATCGCAAGGGAAAACCCTTCGTCATAGGTATCACAGAATGGATGTGACCCGGACAGAGTGGTCTGCAGATCCAGTAACGTAGATTGGCAGCGTAGGATGCCAGTCCACACTTGTTACAGGTGCACTATGAGGAAGTGTCCTCAGCCCGCTTTCGTGGCCTTGCACCTGAAAGGAAATAGTCGATTAGTGCGTTAGTATCATCTACTTTAGCAAACGAACTTGACTTGGGAGTGTGAATAATGTGGAAACCTGGTATATTGGGGCCCGAACCAAACCCGACGTAACAAGGAGCCTCTTGCCATTAGAATCCAATGCTACCTCATGCATGCGTTTGCTAAAGCTCTCTGGGTTGCAAAACCTGGTCACAGAAGATGAGAAATAAGCAGGGAATACCATGCAGTTCTGGCAAAATACATGTTCAATCATGTAGAACATTCAAGTAATCTAGCAGTTTGTGTACACGACAAATTCCACTAGCCGGACTGCCTACATGTAGCTTAATCCTACGCAAAACTAAGTTTTTTCCCAGATCTTCACCTAATACCAAGAAATCTACCATTAAATAGATATTATCAGATGTCTGGGGCTCTGCATCCATATGGGATAGGTCAAGATCGTTAGGGAAAAATCAGAAGAAAAAAACTAATTATCACTTTGATGTATCCTAATAAATTCTAAATTCAGTGCTAGTGTTCTGAGTTTCAAGTATATATCTAAAACTGTCTGCAGATCTCATATATAGAAAGGGCTTCAAAGGATACTGGTGTTCCTTAAACCGTGGATTGAAAAATAGTTTGCTGTGTGAAGTATGTATGCCATACCAAAATTCAGAGGAATTCGTTAGCATCAAGATCTTGCTAGGAAATAATTGTTTTGCCTGAAACTAAATAGTTGAAAACTAGGCTACATGATTATTTAACATACTGCAAGAGTGGATATACATGGCAAACAGATTTATCATATATATGCAGACTAGACACTTTATACACTATCCATTACTCCAATAAGTGGGACTGCGGGAGTGAGGATAATATATGTGAATGAAACGAAGGGTTGATGTACACTTTTATCAAGGCAACACTAGCTGTCATTTGCAATTCAGTAATGATTCACCAAATGTCAAATAGTCTTACCTACTGCAATCTCTTGACCAAAGAATCTGACCTTGATTGTGCAAGCTCCACTCAAATATCTAAAGGATCATACACTAAACATTAAATACAATACAACAACGCAGGCTAGCCAAAGATAATGGAGCACATACTTAAATACGAAAATCAATTCATATAAGTTTGAAGCGAAAGTTAAACTATAAAAAATGATACAGCTGTTATTTTGCTTAAACCTGATTAAGTAATGGAATTTCAAATATTGTAAACTCACAGGGTCCAATGCGACATATGGTTCATACTACTACCATCGTGTCATATTCTTACAGATATACATTAACATAGGTACTTGCATTTACACACTAAAAGGGGCTATATACCTTTCCATCTGAGCCTAAACTGAAGATGCTCGTTTCAGCTGGTCCAAAAAGAACTGAGCTGACAGGGGAATCATGGGCAGGCCATCCAGTGATTTGAAGACCAGCAGACATGTCTATGAGCAGTTAAGGGAGTACTATGGGCTCCAACAAGCATAAAACCCAAATGATGTCGAAACAACGAAACCAAGTATTAACTGCCCTCAAGCAATAAGTGATGTCAATTGTCAAATACCAAGTCAAAGGAACTTAACATAATAAAGATGGTCAAGGAATATTGCAGTACAAGGATACCAAACATGTGAATCATTCCATCTGTTGCAGACGCTGCCAAGATCTTCCCATTGTGATTGAAGCAAACAGATGTAATAGCAGGCGGATCCTCGCCAAGAGGGAGGACTGTCTTCACAACAGAAAAAAGGATATATCCAAAAGGTTACCGGCTACAGTCTCCATATAGGTTCAAGAATAGGGGGTGAAATAAAAGACGGTACCAGAGGCTTCCATGTTTTCATATGCCATACTGTCAAGGAAGCAAATCCTGTTCTGTCAAATATAGTTGATCCATGCCTGAAAAGTAAATTAAAGCTGAAAATAAGACGATCTAATTGACAGTACAATAAGACAATGGTATTTGTGAAGTATTATTTATATAGTTTAAATGATATGTGAAAAAGGAGAAAAGGTCAATGCTGCTGTCAGAAACAAAAATGTAGGAGAAAGAAGCTGAAATCTTGCAGTAACTGACAACAAATTTCTTATGACGCATGAGAACAAAATTTTACCGTCTTGATGCAGCTGCAGAGACGAACACAGGATCTACAGGGCTACACTTCAAATCAAGCACACTGCAAGAAATTGAAAGCTTCGTCAGCATATCTACAATTTTGAACCCCAAAAAAATAGGTTATAACTTCTAACCTTGGAAAATCTTTGGATGTACTCAGGTCACAAACAACTCTCTTTGCATCAGCATTCCAAGCTTTAATACCTCCATTAGCTGTGCCTATGAGCAGCTATTGTCAAGAGAAATGGGAGATAAATAAAAATCTCAAATATGTTATTCAAAGGTGAAATGAAGCAGAAAAATTAATGTGACACAGTTCGACTATTCCATAGACATACCAGGCGGTCAGATCTGCATTCCCAAGAAAGTGTGCTGACTTCAGCCCCACAGTATATAGTGGCATTTTTAGATGATGGTGTTGACGAGTCATATGTCCAGATTCTGTTTAAGAGTTCAGAGATCAATGCGTCAAAAAATCTAGAAATTTCCGTTAGGCAAACAAAATCCGAACTGAGATAGCAAAATTACCTCACTGTGCCATCAGTCGATGAACTAGCAATATTTGTTCCAGAAGCAGAAAATCGGCAGCTACTTATTGAACTGTTATGGCCTAAAAATGTTTCCTGTTAGCAGGTTTAATTAGTCATATAGAAAACCCCGAAAATGGATGATTACTAGGGATAAACTATAGCTTACCTGAAAACCTACTTTCACTTCAGGAAAGTCTTCCTCTGTCACTAAAATCTGCTCATTATCTGCAAGAAAAGGATCAGAATAAACCTCGAGGCTTCCATATAGAAGACAATATTGTTTGTAAATGAGGGCCTACAGACCATCAATATTGAAAATTATGTTTGGTGATTGGGATCAATGCTCGAAAGCAATGGTGGTGATTGGGATGTTAGCCATAAAATCAAAGCAGAATAGATAAGTGGCGGCAAGCATCTGGAGTCCTCTCGCTATAAGGTAAGTTCTATAGGACGGCAATCAGACATGTGATGCTATTGGCCAACTGTGCTAAGGTGGATGTGCGGCCATACAAGAAAGGACCGAATCAGGAACGAGGTAATATAGCAGGGTAGGTGTGGCAGCGATTGATGAGAAGCTTGTCCAACACCGACTAAAGTGGTTTGAGCATATCCAATGGAGGCCTCCTGAAGAATCAGTGAATAGTAGGATTCTAAGGGGTGGCAAAAATGCTAAGAGGCAGGGGCCGACCAAACTTGTGATGGGAGGAGGCAGTAAGAAGAGACTTGGAGGACTGGAATGTACCTCAGATCTGACACTTGATAGGTTTGCATACAAACCAGTAATCCATGTGCCTGAACTTTAATTTATTTTTCTTGTACTTTGTTTTTTTCTCTCTTTAGTTGCCACAGGTTTTTGTTGGGTTTCATCTCTAGCCTACCCTGACTTGCTTGGGATAAAAATCTTTGTTGCTGTACATTCGGTGAGCATAAAAGTAATTCAACGTATGGTAATATGTGAATTGATGATGGAAAAGAGAGTTCCGCATTTGGTGAAAGTAATAATAGGTAAGACCTAGATCATTAGTTACCTCGCGACCAAATATTATAGATATGCAATCAGAAAACCTGGGAGTCTCAAGAAACATCCATACAAAAACTAGCTAGCAAAAAGAGCCAACCTGCATTGCTCATCTGAGAAGATCCATGTAAATCCCCATCTCTTGTAGAAGATTTCGCTGAACTCGAAGTCTGTGAGTCAAGACCGTGGACAGTTCTACTTGAAGTTGAGGATTCTTCATAGACTCCTGAGATATTGTGTCCCCCAAGAGAGGAACCAGCTGTAGTTGTCTTGAGTAAATTCTTGTGTCCAAAATCAACACTGCCATCATTTCTGTATTTATCAGTTGAGAAATATTTAGTAGACTTATTATGGCGCTTGAGACTTGTGTCAATCCTAGTGGTCACATTCTACTTATAATGCTCTAATACCTAAATTAGTATGCTATGCAACCTAATAGTAAAGGAAACTAAGAGCACTTGATCCACATAGTTTTCCTAGTTCTATCTCATCTCTAAATCAGCTGTTAATATGCAAAGAGATGATAGCTGAAAGATCCATATACTAATTACAAAGGTCATGTGTAGATAGATGAAAAATATTGCAGACCAAAGAGCATTGCCTTACCTTTTCAACAAAGATAATTCATCTTCCTTCACCTCTAACAACGCTTGTAGCTCTGACAATTTGTTATTCAGTTGTTTTATGTCACTCTTGAGGCATTTGATAGTGTTCTTTTCAGTGCTAATCTTCATAAGAGCTGGGATTCGTGGAAATCTTAAGGATAAAACAGTGTTGACGCAAACATAATATATAGCTTGGCTATCATCAAGAATGATGATAAAAGTATAACTCAGATAAGGATTTCACATGTATTATGAAAGATGAAAAACATCCTGCTAACTTGAGGAGTAGAACAAACAAGATACCATAAAAGGATATGAGTACCACTGAATACCCCACTCAAAAAGTTTCGAAATGAAAGAACCAAGGTGTCTGACCATTCTTTGGAGAAATACATACGGAGCTGTGGATCCAAGTCTGGGTTTTTAATATATGGTATAGCTGCATTGAGACCAACAAAGCATGAGTACAATGCAGACAGAGTGTGGGAAAAGAGCATTAAAAGGCGAAGACACACACCAAACCATGGTAGCCAATCTTCACGCTTTTGCATCAGATAGTTGCCACTTGTGCTGAAGAATTCAACAACTTTTTCTTGCCTTCCAGATTTCAAAGCATTTACGACATAATACCGTAATATTGATTGCTCCAGTTTAACGAGTGTTGCGTAATGCACTGTGTCCGTAGGTAAAGTGAAACATTGCTTAAAAAAGGTGAAGATGCTTAGCAGTCTATCCAGTTGGTACTTTGGTATATACACTGAGAACACTAAGTCTAGGATCTTGTGTACGTCAAAGTTCCTGCCAATCTCGGAAGACAATTCTGCCTCGTAAGCTTGCAGCGTATTGGTGAAACCCCTGAACACGAGATACTCCCTCACGAGTTCTTGGGCATACTGCACGTTCTCCATTTCTGCCCAGCGTTAAATTGTAAGAAATAACAACTACGAGCATACAACTTCAAGCATAATCCAAATAGAGAATACACGAGACAACACTAAAACAACAATGATTCTACATTAGTACGTGAAAATTGACAGCACCAAGTTTGAAGGTTGATTCCCCTCAGTAAAGCATATGGTCTCAGAGCAATCAAGAATGGGCGGATCTAGATGGTGTTCCGGGTGTACAACGGCACACCCAGAAATTGGAGAGGCTAGTGGGGTTCGAATAATCACTGGATGAAAACACGCTCATACCTCAAAACCCAATGGTCAAGGATTGCAGATTGGGCGGAGACAGCAGGAACGCGATGTCGCGGCGAGGAACGGTGATGGCGGCGCCGCGCTGAGGGACGGGGGTGGTTGGGAGCGGGGAGGGGCGTGGGGCGGGAGGCGTCGGCGGTACGGTATGCCGCGGCAGTACGGCACGGTGGCCTGGTACACTGCAGCTGTAGGGCAGCCGGGATTTGGTAGGTCAAGACTCGGGAGGAAGAGCGACTAAGCAAAGAGAGGAGCAGAATTCGGCTCTCGAAAATTTGGAATAGGTGCGATTTTTGTGAAGGATTTGGTATTCAACTCCAGCGGCGCCCTCCAAATGCCCCAAAGGCCATTGAGATCTGGACACCAAAAATCGCCCCCAACGGCACTCCAATGGCTGGGCCCGAGCCAAATCGTGTCTGGCACCCGAAAGGGCCTCCAAGTTTGGAGGCCTTCTCGGGGTGCTGGACATGGGGCGGACATGCCCTCGATAGGTCTGGCCCGCCCGTCATACACATAACATCGGTGTGACCTGATTCATTCGCTCCCCCACCCCTCCTTCTTTCTCCTCTCGTCGGCGATTCGCACCATCGACGCCACTCTCGTCGTCGCCTGCTAGATTCGCACCTCGGGTCCCAAGCCGCAGCGCTCACCTAGGCCTGCTTACCGTCACTCCCCGCCGGTCTCCGACCTCGTCTTGCGGCGGCGCAGCTAATTCAGCCTGGTACGCCTCTTCCTCCCTCCCGCCGCGCACGCAAGCTGTTCGACCATTCGTTCAAAGGTTGATTTTATCGATTGCTCTATTGTGGCCTTGTTTCATTACTTTGATTCGTCCATTAGGCTATGGACAGCGACGACGAGATTATGTTTTTCCAAATGATGGCAGAGGACGCCGCCCTCGCGGCAGACAACGACGAGAAGGAGATGGTCATGGCCACTATCCTAGATGCGGCAGTGATGCATGTAAAATGCATACATGAATTTTGCATTATATTACTTATATTTCAATCATATTTGCATCATATAAGGGTTATATCATTGTTTTATATTGATTTTGGTAATATTTCATTGTTTCCCTATTTTTCTGGAATTAACCCTGCACAGGCAGAAAACCCTATTTTCTATATTTTGATGTTTCAGGGACCTAAACGACGTCCAAATGATCTGAAATTTACGAGCATCAGTTTTTAAAAAGAACAAAGTGTGGGAGCGAAGGAAGCGAACAAGCGGAGGCCCGAGGGCCAAGAAGAGGGTGGCCCACGCGGCCAAGGAATCTGGTCGCGTGGGACCCACCAACTTGGCCCTCGAGGCTCCGTTGCCGTCGATCTTTTTTCCCGAGCCTCCGTCTTGACCTAAAAACGACTATAAAAATAGTCCCCGACGCCCTTCGGAAAGGAGCGCCGCAGAAATACAGAAACCACGAAACAGAGACCTGGAGTTGCAGATTGGAGGGGGAAAACTCCGGCGGGGCGCTGCCGGCGTGGTCTCCATCTTCTCCAACGACTTCTCCACCGTCTCCATGATGAAGAGGGAGTAGTCCACCCCTGGACTATGGGTTTGTGGAAGTAACTTATGTATCTCTCCTCTCTTTGAGCTTCACTAATTAGTACCGTATGAGCTGCTGAACATGATTACGGTCATCTATGTAATACCTTTGTGGTGGATCTTTATATGAGTTAATATATGTTTGAGATTGCAATGTTTTGTTTCAGTTATGAAAGTAGATGCATATTATGTACCCCGTTCTTGTTTACTTGTTCTGATCAAACTTGTGTATGAGAGCGTGTGAGGGGGAACGTGTGCATTAGTTGGAGTAACGGGGGGTGGCTAGTGCGGTGAACGTGAGAGAAAGTTGCGATCCACTTGGGTGTTTTACCTTACTTTGTTGCCTCACTAGGGATAAAGAAAAATACCTTGCTACCGGAGATGTGTGTGACCATTGCCACTACTCCATGACTAGATCTAGCATGTTCTTATTTTAACTTCATGTCATGAACTTAATGCTATGCTCTGATTTATCTTAATTACTAAGGTGTTATGATTTAGTTCGCATCTTGGTGGAGTATAAGAGAGATTAATAAACAAAAGATCTCTATGTTAGGACGTGATGCCCATATAATTAGTAACTTGTCATGAAACCTTTTTGTTGCAATCTCATATGTCAATTCTAGTGTTCCATTGTCTACCACTTTATTAAAGAGAGAGTGCATTTGTGAAACCATGAACCCCGGTCCATTTTTAATCATAAGAAACACCTTTCCAACAACTTTTATCCACTTTACATTTTCTGCCATTTAAAAATCCGAAAATACAAAAACACTTTTACATCTTGCATTCACAATACAAAACCCAAAAATATCATCCATCATTGTTTCCACCATCCTTGCATATTTATTTATCATCATTGCATATTTATTTACTGTTTTGCATTCATTTTATTTTGATATCATTCTCACACCTTGTGCTTGACAACCACTTGGTGAGGTTGAGGGCCAAAACAATTTACTTTGTTTGTAGGTTTTCAAGAGAAGGATAAGAAGATAAATCTTTCACTACTGATTCCCCGAGAGTTCGATATTAAACCCTCGAGTCACCCCTCGTGGGGAAAACCGTCTTTCCTATACTACACACTCTGCACTTGGAGTCTCAACCTAACCCATATTCTTTTGACGCAGGTAACTACGTCAAGGGCCATCAAGACAGTTTTCTGGCGCCGTTGCCGGGGAATCATTGCTGTAAAGGTTTATCCAAGGGTATCTCACAACAAAGTCAACTTCATCACCAACTTGTGCAAACACCTAAGCTTGGGGAGGTTGCACCTACGTGAGCATCATCTTATCCATCTTTACCTTCAAAGCATTTTATTTTGTTTTGTTATTGTCTTGCATATATATTTATATTTCGGTTTGCATTTTTATTTTCAGTTTTGCATAAAAAATTAAAAACACATAAAAACTTGCAATCATGGTTCTTGGAAACAAACAAGAAGTGAGTCCTCCATTAAGTTCCACTTCTAATTTTAAGCAACATCCTGGAGAAACATTAAAAGATGCTTGGGTAAGAATTAATAGGATACACTATGAAGATCCTACACCTTGTGAAGATGAAAAGCTAAATCTTTACTTTTATTATGGAATATATCCTTGGTATCAAAATGCTTTAGATGGGGCTACAGGTGGAAGTTTTGTCTTGTCAACACCACCTTGTGCAGCCATGACACTTAGAAGAATTTTTGGTAGCTTTGTGGGTAGTAAGAAAAAGGTGGAGGATACCACAGTAGCACTTGCATTATCTATAGATAAATTTGAAGCCAAATTAGAGAAACTACCAAATAAAGAGGATTTTGAACAACTAGCATCTTATTCTGAAAACATTATTCCCAGGATAGACAATGAATTAGTTAATGTTATGCATAAACTAAGATTATGTGAGAGGGAATTTCTTGAAAAAGATGTTTACCTCAACAGAATTGAGGAAAAGTTGGTTCGTGTTAGTGATTCATTAAAGAAAGATCCATCATTTAAACATGAGAAGGAAGTTCCTGGTAAGAAACAAGTTTGGGTTAAAAAGGAAAAGAAAGTTGAGGAAGTTAAAATGCTTAGTGAAGTCAAGGAACCATTACTTGACTTAGAGAATTGTAGCTTGCATGAATTAATATCTATCTTACAAAAATTTGCAAGTGATCCTTCCATCAATGTTAACCAAGCAGGTTTTGGTTCTTATATTGCTAATCATGTTTTAAAAGAAAAGATTGCTAGGTACAACCAAGAAGCTATGATACCACCTAAGCTTGGGGATATATGGATTCCCAAAGTACTAGTAACCATTGGAAAAGAGACACACCATGCTATATTAGATCTAGGATCTAGTGTCTCTGTTTTATCTAAAGAATTATATGAAGTTCTTGAATTAAAGAATCTTGAAAAATGCTCTATTGAACTTGCACTTGCTGATGATTCCATTAAACATGCTTTAGGAAAAGTAAGTGATGTTATGGTAGAGTTGCATATGACATTTGTACCTGTTGATTTTCTAATCATGGATATGGGGAATAAAACCTCTAGTCCAATTATTCTTGGAAGACCTTTTCTTCGTACCACAGGTGCTATCATTGATTCAAAAGAAGGGAATGTGAAGTTTCAGTTTCCACACAAGAAGTGCATGGAACACTTCCCAAGGAAGAGGGACACATCAAAGTTCAAGCTCCCTCATGAGCTTCGTCCACAATAAATATCAAGTAAGAAGCCTAGCTACATGGCTATAAAGAAAGCGCTTTACGGGAGGCAACCCGGTTGTTTTTATTTTTGATTTTCTTTGTGTCCTCTTGCTGTAACAAGAGACTTAGTTTTTAGTTTTGTTTCTGGAATTTTTAATAAAGTGCCAAGTTTTACCTATTTTGGTTTGAAAAAGTTGCTATTTGCATTCGGAGATTTTATTCCAGCACGAATCTGTGCACGGTATGATTTTTAATTCCTATTCTGTAACTCCGAATGAGCTGATATTTGAACTGTAGTTGCAACTTTTCATCCTCTGTAAGCATGAATTTTTCAGATTTTTCGACATATTTAAGTAGGGTAGAAAAATACGTTTTGCTGCTGCTGTTTTTCTGGACAGATTCTGTCCCATTTTGTTTGATGCATTCTTTGAACTTTTAACTTGAATCTTTTTTATCCAATTGAGTTTATAAGTAGGCATACAACATTATACACTTTCTGGACATTCATATGAATTTTTGTTTAAGGATTTTATGCAGCAAGCAATTCGTTTGTCTATCACTACTAATGTCCCCACAGAAAAGAAATGGGAGAAACGGTGTTTTGAAGTTTTTTCACAGGGATTAGAGGAGATGCACCAAGAGCTATCCAAGGATGGTGAAGACCATAAGCTTGGGGATGTGAAGACAACCCCACTGGACCAACACACTCTCGGTTTGCACACGTCTAACTTCTGTTTTTCGATCAATGCACTTTATCGCATAAACTTGGAGCGTCTTTTATTTGCTTTTTATTTCGGTTTGATTTTTGTTTGTCTTGAGACCACCACTATCATTTATATATGAGAGAGCTACTGGAAATTTGGGTTGAATTAAGTTGGATGCTATTAAAAAGATTGGGAAAGGGATGTTTGAGTTGATTCAAAAAGATACATATAGTTGCATGATTCATATGCTTTTAATGAATATTAATTTGCAAGTGTTTTATCAAGAGCTATCTTTTATTCATGTTTTGATGCTGAATGTTACTTTACTTTGTTTAACATGGATTGGTTAGTTCTATGGACACTTATGCATGCATTTAGACGGTCAACTTTCTCCCTCTTGCTAGCCCAAAAATTCCAACAAGTAAAAACTTGTTTTCCAACACCTTCAACCAAAGTTTTTCCAGTGAGTCCACCATATCTACCTATTAGCTTTATGCTATTCCGAGTATGTTTATCATGTTATTTTGTATTATCTATACTTCTGAATTAAAATGCTTATGTTATTGATTGTTATGGGAAAAGTTGGTTAAAGAGCTCTCACGAACTTGATGCACACCTTACTTTTATTGCACTTAATAAACATGACCCATTGTGATTAAAATTATGAAGTTGTGAGCTTGACAAGAGTCTTGGTTGGGAGTTAGCTCATATGTGCTGTCACATGGCAAGCTTTCAACGTGCTCTTTATATTTTGTTGATATCATGTACTTTTGTTTATGGATGCTTATCATGGTGCCAAATAAATGCGGAAACTTAGTGAGTTTAATGAGTTTGTATAAATGGCTAGAGAGACGCCTGGGCCGCTAATCTAAGCCATGCATCATTCATGGTGGAAATTTACTTACATGCTATGGTGAACCTTCAGTGATGCACCCCACAATAAAAAGCTATACCAATAGTAAATAAAAAGGGTGTGGAGATTGTTCATTTTGTTTGTTTGTCTTGTCATTTTGACATGGGCTTGTTCCATGTCCTGGGACAAGAGGTACCCCAGTTGACGCTCTTGATGACGCTATTATATTACTTACAATGACCTTAACTTGAACTTGCTTTTGTGTCCCAAGTTGAGTAACACCGTGGTGTAGGTACTCGTATTCACGGGGCATGAGACATTCAACCCATACTTTGTCAAGCATACTACTCATATTTGCTTTCACTTTAAACTTTAACCATTCAAGATGCTATGATAGGGGTAATGAGAGCTTGACACCAATGAATACCACATTGCAAACATTAACTTAAGTAGAAGCATTTGGAAGTTAGATGAAACTTATTCATGTTTTACCTCTACTCATTTATATATCTTTCCAAAGTGTCCACCTTTTATATTCAGATTTATAAGAATACTCTATGACCATTATAGGATGTTTTTACTTTTCATTATGCATACATTTGGTCCATAGTACTTTCTTCTATGTTACACTTTGTGAATTATCATTGAACATCCTTACATTGAATATTTGATATCACTTCATAATCTATCTTGTATATTGCTACTCCTTTGAAGAATGAATCATTTGACTCTATGTAGCAATAGTAATCATCTTTGATATCCTTTGATAGTATTAAATTGCAAAGTCCATGTTAGTTTTATCACCTTCATACTCGAGGACGAGTATAGGTTAAGCTTGGGGATGTTGATGCATGTAAAATGCATACATGAACTTTGCATTATATTACTTATATTTCAATCATATTTGCATCATATAAGGGTTATATCATTGTTTTATATTGATTTTGGGAATATTTCATTGTTTCCCTATTTTTCTGGAATTAACCCTGCACAGGCAGAAAACCCTATTTTCTATATTTTGATGTTTCAGGGACCCAAACGACGTCCAAATGACCTGGAAATTTACGAGCATCAGTTTTTGGAAGGAACAAAGCGTGGGAGCGAAGGAAGCGAACAAGCGGAGGCCCGAGGGCCAGAAGAGGGTGGCCCACGCGGCCAGATCCTGGCCGCGTGGGACCCACCATCTGGGCCTCGGCTCCGTTGCCGTCGATCTTTTTTCCCGAGCCTCCGTCTTGACCTAAAAACGACTATAAAAATAGTCCCCGACGCCTTCGGAAAGGAGCGCCGCAGAAACACAGAAACCACGAAACAGAGACCTGGAGTTGCAGATTGGAGGGGGAAAACTCCGGCGGGGCGCTGCCGGCGTGGTCTCCATCTTCTCCAACGACTTCTCCACCGTCTCCATGATGAAGAGGGAGTAGTCCACCCCTGGACTATGGGTTTGTGGAAGTAACTTATGTATCTCTCCTCTCTTGAGCTTCACTAATTAGTACCGTATGAGCTGCTGAACATGATTACGGTCATCTATGTAATACCTTTGTGGTGGATCTTTTATGAGTTAATATATGTTTGAGATTGCAATAGTTTTGTTTCAGTTATGAAAGTAGATGCATATTATGTACCCCGTTCTTGTTACTTGTTTGATCAAGCATGTGTATGAGAGCGTGTGAGGGGGAACGTGTGCATTAGTTGGAGTAACGGGGGGTGGCTAGTGCGGTGAACGTGAGAGAAAGTTCCGCGATCCACTTGGGTGTTTTACCTTACTTTGTTGCCTCACTAGGGATAAAGAAAAATACCTTGCTACCGGAGATGTGGGTGTGACCATTGCCACTACTCCATGACTAGATCTAGCATGTTCTTATTTTAACTTCATGTCATGAACTTAATGCTATGCTCTGATTTATCTTAATTACTAAGGTGTTATGATTTAGTTCGCATCTTGGTGGAGTATAAGAGAGATTAATAAACAAAAGATCTCTATGTTAGGACGTGATGCCCATATAATTAGTAACTTGTCATGAAACCTTTTTGTTGCAATCTCATATGTCAATTCTAGTGTTCCATTGTCTACCACTTTATTAAAGAGAGAGTGCATTTGTGAAACCATGAACCCCGGTCCATTTTTAATCATAAGAAACACCTTTCCAACAACTTTTATCCACTTTACATTTTCTGCCATTTAAAAATCCGAAAATACAAAAACACTTTTACATCTTGCATTCACAATACAAAACCCAAAAATATCATCCATCATTGTTTCCACCATCCTTGCATATTTATTTATCATCATTGCATATTTATTTACTGTTTTGCATTCATTTTATTTTGATATCATTCTCACACCTTGTGCTTGACAACCACTTGGTGAGGTTGAGGGCCAAAACAATTTACTTTGTTTGTAGGTTTTCAAGAGAAGGATAAGAAGATAAATCTTTCACTACTGATTCCCCGAGAGTTCGATATTAAACCCTCGAGTCACCCCTCGTGGGGAAAACCGTCTTTCCTATACTACACACTCTGCACTTGGAGTCTCAACCTAACCCATATTCTTTTGACGCAGGTAACTACGTCAAGGGCCATCAGGCAGTCGAGGCAGAGGCCGTGCCGAAGCGTGGAGGATCGGCGAAGGGGCGGATGGTCAACAAGAAACGTCACAGAGGAACGGGGCACATTTTCTTGTACACCGACTACTTTGCCGAGCACCCGGTGAACTTTTCTCATGAATTTCACCGGCGCTTTAGGATGAGCAGGGACGTGTTCAGGAGGATCGTTCATGGCGTTTGGGAGTATGACGACTACTTTGAGCTGAAGAAAGATTGCACCGGCCTCCTTGGGTTTTCATCCCTTCAGAAATGCACGGCTGCCATACGGTGCGTTACTTATGGACTTCCCGCCGATTCGTTGGATGTCTATCTCCGTATGCCTGAGTCCACCGTCGTCGAAGCCACCTACAGGTTTTGTCGGGCAGTTGTGAAGGTATTTGGAGTGGAATATCTGAGATCACCAAATGAGGACGACACAGCTCGTCTCTTGGCACAAGGCAAAGCAAGAGAATTTCCGGGGATGCTTGGAAGCATCGATTGTATGCATTGGAATTGGAAGAACTGTCCCTTCGCTTGGCAGGGGATGTACAAGTCAGGACATCATGTATCTTGAAGTGTCATCCTTGAGGCCGTGGCAGATTACGACCTTTGGATTTGGCATGCACTTTTTGGCACGGCCAGTGCACACAATGACATCAATGTGCTCCAATGCTCCCGGTGTTTCATAAACTGTGATGGCCTAACTCCGACATTCAACTATGTGATCAATGCCCATGAGTACAACAAGGGGTACTACCTTACCGACGGCATCTATCCTGATTGGTCAACATTTGTGAAGACTGTACGTAACCCTGTCGCCGAGGTAGATTGTCATTTTACAAAGAGGCAGGAGGCTGATACGTCTCAAACGTATCTATAATTTTTGATGTTCCATGCTTGTTTTATATCAAATGCCACATGTTTCTTCTAAAGTTTATATCATTTTATGACATTTATTGGACTAACCTATTAACCTAGTGCACAGTGCCAGTTTATGTCTGTTTTGTCTGTTTATTGCGGAAAAGGCCCAAAAATGAAAGTGCTCAGAATTGGACGAAAATTTACGTGATTTATTTCCAGCACAAATAAGCCATGGAGCCCAAAGATCAGCTTCAGGTGGGCCCCACAGCCACCAAGTGACCTCATGGCGCGGGGTACCCCTAGCCCGCGCCGTGGGCCCGCTTGGCCCACCTGTTCACCGCCTCGCGCCGCCTCTTCGCCTATAAATTCAGTCCTGACCTAAAAACGACGTAGGACCGAACACTTTTCCCAGATACGACTCCGAGCTCCGCCGCCATCCAAAACCCTAATTCGGGGGGACAAAAGTCTCTGTTCCGGGACCCTGCCGGGACGAGGAAGTGCCCCGGAGCCATCTTCGTCGCCATTGCTGCTTCCCATGATGAGGTGGGAGTAGTTCTTCATCGAGACTGAGGGCTCTACCGGTAGCTATGTGGTTTATCTCTCTCCCATAGTGTGATCTTTATGTGATCATGAGCATTGTAATCTAGTTGAATTCATAGATGTTTCCCCTTCATTATGTTATGGATATGCTACTCAATTGGTTTTATCATTATAATTTCCGGAGTCACCTTAGTCCCACGGTGCGAAGAGGACAGTGTGCGTACCGTGTGTGACTCTACTGGATAATAGATTAGAGGGATATTTGCCATGAGTTGTTCTTTGTGTTGGATGTCTTTGTGAAATCATGGTGTTTGTTTACTCAGACTTTAAGGTGTGCTTTTGTAGCCCTACGTAGTAGTAATGATATTCGTTATCCAACAGAAGAATAGTTCCGAGTAGCACCTAAGTTGCATATTGAAGAGGAAGTTTTATTCTAGTGTTCAACTATGTTACAATTGTTGGGAGTGACCACTAGTGAAAGTATGATCCCTTAGGCCTTGTTTCCAAGCACTGAAACACCATTTATTTCCAGTTCTGCTGCATGTTTGCTTGCTGCCATTTTTATCACAGATTACATATACCACTTGTTAATATCCATATCACCTGCATTTTACCATCTCTTCGCCGAACTAGTGCACCTATACATCTGACAAGTGTATTAGGTGTGTTGGGGACACAAGAGACTTCTTGTATCTTAATTGCAGGGTTGCTTGAGAGGGATATCTTTGACCTCTACCTCCCTGAGTTCGATATACCTTGGGTTACTCACTTAAGGGAAACTTGCTGCTGTCCTACAAACCTCTGCACTTGGAGGCCCAACACTGTCTACAAGAATAGAAGTTCTAGTAGACATCAAGCTCTTTTCTGGCGCCATTGCCGGGGAGGTAAGGTAAACGGTACTCACATCCTCTGGCTACTAAGCTATTCTCTAGCACCGTTGCCAGCGTGTGAGTGCTTGAAGGTATCTTCTTTAGATCATGCAGTTATATCTTTTTGTTTCTTGTTTTTATTTCACTAGTTAGACTTAATGGAAAACAACAACAAAATTAGAGATCTCTATGAAATTTATCTTGAGTTAGGACATGATGTGTTTGAAGAGAAAATTAAAAAACCTATGGAACTTTATTTGCAAGATAGTGACAATGTTGTTAGCATTCATTCTTTGAACACCATTATTGCTAATGCTATGGAAAAGTCTAAGCTTGGGGAAGCTGGTTTTGATAAAAATGATCTTGTTAGTTCACTGGTTTTGGAGGAAGAAATTTGCCTTGATGATACTACATCTCCCATATGTGATAATTTTAATGATGCTTGTGATATTTCCAGTCCACCTACTGAAAGTATTCCTTTTGAAATACCTATGGAAATTGTTGAAAGAGTTATGGATGAACGTTATGCAGGGGATGGAACAGTCCATCCAAGTGATCACTTGCTGAAACTTACAGAACTTTGTGAGTTGTTTAAGGTTGCAGGTTTATCAAGAGAAAAAGTCATGAAGAAATTATTTCCATTGTCACTTAAAGACCAAGCAAAGGAGTGGTATGAGCTACTGGATGATCCTCATCATTCTGAGTGGAAGGAGCTTGAATCTCTCTTTTACTCTAAATTTTATCCTCTTTATGAAATGCATCTAGATATGAATTATATTTATAATTTTTGGCCTCATGACAGAGAAAGCATTGCTCAAGCTTGGGGAAGACTGAAAACTTTAATGCTCAAATGCCCCAACCATGAGATTCCCAAGGAGATAATTGTTACTAATTTTTATGCAAGGCTTTCAGGTCATTACAAGGATTTTCTAGATGCTTCTTCTAAGGGTTCTTTCACAAGTAAGAAGGCTGAAGCTAGATGGGATCTTCTTGAAAGAATTCAATGCAATGCTAAAAATTGGGATATTGACAAAGGTAAAGAATCAGGTATAAATTATGATTATGACTGCATTAAGTCTTTCGTTGAAACTGCTAATTTTCATGAGATTAGTGCTAAATATGGTCTTGATTCTCAAATTGTTGTAGAACCTTTGCTTCTCATATTAATATTCCTAAAGAAAAGTGGGACAAGTACCATGAACCTTTCAAAGACACTTGCATAGAAAATGAAATTATTACTAATGATTGCAATAAACATGCTCAAATTTCTGAAAATAATATTTCTTATAAGCATGCTAATTTTTGTGGAGCGCTTAGAACTTGTGAAAAGGCTCATATTGAAGTAGAAGATTATTGTAAGAAACATAAGCATGAAAGAACTAGCAAGTGGAATAGGGATCTAAATGATTTTGCTAAAAAAGTTTGTGCCCTCTATCCTTTTGTTTGTGAACTTTGCATTGAAGATGGTCATTTCAATTTCCAATGCTCAAATTTCAATCAAATTGCAAGCCGCTTTTGTGATGACGTGATCACCCCTGATCTTTATGATGAACTTGTATTATTTTTAGGGTGTGAAGAGTTATCAAGAAAAACTTCTTCGTTAGATATGAGTGCTTTTGATATGAATAGCATTCTGCAGGGATGCCATCTCTATTGTGTGGAGAGTTGCCACGAAAATGCTTACATAGAAAAAATTATAAGAGATGGAACTTTACCAAAATATGAAAAATCTATTGTTTGTTTTGCTATCATTAATAAAAGAGAGGAATCCTCCCAAGTTTCTCCTATTGTTTCTAACAATGTACCAGGGTATGTGGAGAAGCCTCCTTTCAAACCTCTCCCTCCTAAAGAGGCAAAGAAGAAGAAGAAGAAGAAGAGTAAAAAGAGAGAGGAAACGGTATCCTCCCCTAAACATGTTGCTCCTTTCATGGTTATTTCTAATGAGTCTAAATTTATTGAAGATGATTCACTTAAATGGGGTCATTATTATCTTGATACTAAATCTATAGGCACTATTGAAGATGATTATATGCTTGTTACTTATTGTAGTGATCATGATGAAAATAACACTACTTATGATATTGAAAATCTTTTTGGTACCAATTTTGAAAATGATGATATTAATAATTGCTACATTATTAGTACGATACATGTTCCTTCTAATGATGATATGGAAAGCTCTAAGCTTAGGGATGAGGTGTTTGAAAATCCTTTTGCTACTAATGATTATATATTTGAAACCTCTCCTTCTAGTAAAAATGATGATGATATGTTTACAAATAAATATGCTTGGAAAGATAACTATTCTCTTGTTTATGATGATATTATGCCTCCAGTCTTTGATAATTATTGTGATGATAACTATGCCATAGATAATAATTACAATCATCCTTATAGAACTTGTCATAATTATGAAGGGAATGACTTCTTTACCAAAAACCATCCCTCTAATATACAACTTGTCTATCATGTTCAAGTTCTTTATGATGATCCAACTCCCATTGTTATTAATAAGAAGGATTTTGCTTATGTGGAGAGTAATGATACTTTTATGCATGTGGATCATGATAAGAATGCTTTATGTGATAGCTATATTGTGGATTTATTATTGATGCTACTGTAAGTTACTATGAGAGAGGAAAACAAGGTTCTAAATATCTAAATTATATTAAGTTTCCTCTCTTTTTGTTGAAAATTTTGAAGTTTCACTTGTTTTGCCTTCCTATGCTAGTAGCTTCATGCTTCAATAATTTGTTTTCTTACAAGATTAATTTGCATAGGAAGTGGGTTAGACTTAAATGTGTTTGATATTTGCTTCTTGATGCTCTCTTATATTCAACTCTTATTTCTACGAGAGCATCATTAAAATCATCATGCCTAGCTAAAAGGCTTTAAATAAAAGCGCTTGTGGGAGATAACCCATGTTATTTTTCTTTCTGTTTTCTTTTGCTTTTTGTTGAGTCAAGGATGTTGTTACCTCTGTAACACCTCCTTTATATATTTTTGTTTTTTTTTTTGTTTTTGTGCCAAGAAGAGCCTCTAATGGTAAGAAAGTGCAAAAGTTTGGTTTGCTTCCAGAAACAGATTTCTCTGTCCCGCTGCAAAAACATTCAAAAAATCCTAGAACGTCATTTTGATCTGCAAATTTTTGTGCGTAAACCTGAGTAGTTTCGAGTTTGCTGATTTGAATTACATAAGTGTCTCGAAACAATTCATCTTTACTGGCTGTTCTGTTTTTGACAGATTATGTCTTTATTTTGTATTGCCTCTTATACGAGCTTTCTTTGTGGTTTCTTTTTGAGGAAAGGTGTTACAAAGACATAGTATACAGTAGACAATGTTAAAATGAATTCTAGCAATGTGTCCTTACAGAAACAAAGTGGATTAAATGTTTTGAGTACTGACCCTCTAATGAAGTTTATGAGAAGTTTTATGTGAAGAAAGTTTTCAAGTATCAAGAGAGAAGGATGATGAAAGAAGATCAAGAAGGGACAAAAGCTCAAGCTTGGGATGCCCATGCCACCTCTGCAATTTTCAAGAATTCACAAGCATCTAAGCTTGGGGATGCCCAAAGCATCCCCTTCTTCATCAACAATTATCAGATCATCTTTAGTGAGACTATATTTTTATTGCTTCACATATTATGTGCTATTCTTGGAGCGTCTTGTTTGTTTTATTTTCAGTTTTGTTTTTGTTTTGTTCTCTGGTCATTACAATGCTTGATCACAACATTCTTGTTTGGGAGAGAGACACGCTCCGCTTTTTCATAGAATACTCTTGTGCTTCACTTATACCGGTTGAGTATTCAGTTTTCACTATGTTAGCTTCTAGATCTTGTTTTTCATTTATCTCTTGTTCAGAGCTATTAGTTTCTTTTATAGAAAGTACTCTCTTGCTTCACTTATATTTGTTTGGAGAGTTGTTAAAATAAGGTGATTGGTGTTTGGTTGGAACAGAAAATGTATGCATGTGGCAATGGTATAAAGAGAAAAGCTTACATAGTCTTGTCGATCATTTGTCTTGAGTAATTTGATACTTGTCAATTGTTTTGAGTTATCAAGTAAGTAATGTTTAAACTTGAATATCATGTAAGTAAAGGCTCACTAGTGAAGACCTACCGTTAAAGCTTGAAGTTGTTTGGTTTGTCATACTTGGTAGTTCCAAAGTCTAGCCATTTTCTCTTTTAAAAGGTTGTTTTGGTTAACAAGGAAGACAGTGCGGAGTCTTATGTTTTTTCTTAAATGTTTATCATATGGTTATTTTTGTACCGGTTGACGTTATATGTTTGCTTAAACAACCTTGCTAGCCTAAACTCTGTACTAAGCGGGAATGCTGCTTGTGCATCCAAAACCTTGAGCCAAAATCCATGCCATCTGTGTCCACCATACCTATCTATATGTGGTATTTTCCTGCCACTCCAAGTAAATTTGTCATTTGCTACCTTCAAACTATTCAAAATTGTTACTACTTCTCATTTGTGTCTCTGTTTCCAGCTCATGAGGAAGTAGTAGATGGTCTTTATTACACTTGTCAAATAGACTTTACTCTTGACTGGCATGCTTACATCTGCTTGTCTATAATTTTGCAAAAAGAGCTGGCAGCGGGGTGCCCAGCCCCCTAAAAGATAATTTACAACATTCACCAAAAACTCTCCTCACATTTTGTTCCTGAGCATTCAGTCAAACATCTGCATGTGTAAACAAAGGATAAAAGAGGGATGATCTGCTTGCTGCAGAAATAACGTTCCTCAATGGGAGCCGCTCTTAAAAAGTCTGATTGGCAAGGGTAATACTGCATTGTCTGCTACCATTCGTTGACCATAACATGCACCTCTCAAAATATTTTTATTCTCTATATGATTTCAAAAACTAAAAGCTTTAGCACATGATTTAATCCCTGCTTCCCTCTGCGAAGGGCCTTTCTTTTACTTTTATTTTGAGTCAGTTTTCCTACTCCTGTCTTTTCTCCACAAGCAAACACTAGTTTCAACTTTGGTACAAGTATATGCTAACATTATGACTAACTATGATACTTTGTGTTGACAATATCCATGAGATAAATATGTTGAAAGTTGAAGCAAATGCTGAGACTTAAATCTTCCCTTGTGTCGGTCAAACACTTTTGATTGGAAAATATTGCTTGGTGAGCTAACTTTTATGTCAAATTCTTATAGCTCCTTGTCTCCACAGTACTATTGTAACATCCCAAGATTTTGGAATGTTCAAAAATCACTAAAAATTTAAAACTTTTGTTTGGATAAAATAAATTTTCAAAAATCATGCATGGCATGCATCATCATCATGTGTTTGTTGCATTTCTTTGATTTTTTTCATTTGAGTTAAATGAACAAATAATGCTTATATGCAATAAAAGCACAAAACTATTTTCTATTTTCCTATAGGAGCAAACTGTGATAAGGGACTTTATTTTTATAAACTACAACTCACAAGATTTTTCTTGTATTTTATTTTACTCTTTTTTTGAAGTTATTTTGCTACTTCAAATGGAGAAAACAGGAAATAGAAAAGGAAGAAAAAAAGAGAGAGAGAATCGAACCAGCCAGCTTCGGTCCAATAGGGACCATCTCAACAGCAGCCAGCCCAACATCAATTTCAGCCCATATTCACCATCACGTACACGTACCAAGGGAGGAAAATCCCAGAACGAACATAGTTCGTTCATATCTCGACCTCCCCGCAAAATTCTCGATTTCTTCCGATTCCCTCATCCGTTTTCCACGAGACTTCGTGCTATATAAACCCCCAAACCCTAGCTATCTTTTCCACCGACCTTTCCCAAAAACCGGCCGCCAGGCTGCCCAAATTTTGGGTCGAGATCGATTTACCGCCGCCGCTGCCATTGACGAGGTGCGAGGATTTTGGCCGTCGACTCGCACAACTCCAGCATCTCTAGCCTTGAAAATCCTTTCACCCTTGTTAATCCGCATCTTCTAAACTTTTTCTTTTTGGAAACGGTGTAGCAGAGCACTCGTCATCGTCGCCGGAGCGCCGCCGGTACAGGAACTCGGAGAACAGCCGCTGCCGTCGTTTGGATCAGCCGGAGACGTCGCCTAGTATGTCGTTGAGTTCGACGTGATCACCTCCGCCGATTTATGCCGTTTCCAATCCTGAAGGAGCAGCAGTTCGCCGTCTACGATCGCAACCCAGCCTCAGTTCGCCGTCGTCGTTGTCTTCTCCGGTGAGTAGCAGCATGTCCAGGACCTGCTCGTCCCTGGCCGTTGGATCATCGATCCATGGTTCAGATTAGAACCACTAGCTGAAGGGATACTGACTAATCAGTTGCCGCCGCGTGGCATGTATAAATCAGCAGCACAGGCAGCGTCGGTAACTCGTATTTCTAAGACAGAGAATATGTGTACTTTGTAAAATTCATATCTTGAGTTCTACTTGGCCAAAAATTATGATATTTTTACCAAAATGCTCAGAAATTTATGTAGAATACAGTGGGCACAAAAGTTTGCATGTTTGCATCATGGTTAATAGCGTTCATTACAGATGTCTAAAAACTAGTATTTAGCTAATCAAAATTGTCTTATTTTATGAAACATATTAAAAATTGACATGAGCATCATGCATATAGTTTATTCCAGAGAACTAAAATAATATTTATTGTTTGACTTGAAAATTGTGTCACCTCTGCATTTTGTCATGCATACATTATTTTTGTAATGCTATTTGTGAATTGTATTGAATTGGTGTTTTGCTTGTTTAGATTGTGAAGAGTGCAGAGCGAGCTGTGAGTGCTGCAACAACACGAACTACTACGAAGGCAAGTGAATAACTTGCACACGCATAAATGACCTACTATTTTATTATATTGCATTTGTAGATATTTTAGTAGTATGCATGATAGGTACTACTATGTTATATTATGCTATGCAAACCTTGTAGGATAGCCATATGACCACCTTGGTAGTGACCTATTATAATTTAGTGGAAGTACATGCTGCAAAAATGATTGTTTTATTGTAGATGTGTTAATTAAAAACTCCACTAAATTAATTTACTGCCTGGGTGGATTGGTTTGATAGAGGATGATGTGAGTGGAGTGGCTATTCATGGGTCATGTCTATGGCTGTCTTGTTTACGCTCACTTGTGGATTGCCACCCAGGGTATCGAGATTTTAAGTCACTTCATGTTTGTTGCCGAAGCGTGCAACCACTAGTCATATGGGCTCTGTCTTGAGTTAGTAAGTTGAATGAACCCAATCCGTGCTTGACAAGCAGATGTAGGGGAATGTAGGTGGGAACGGGTCAAGCCAGTATGGAGAAGGGGATTTCTTCCGAAAAGTCTCGTCTTGACTTCCTCCTTTCCTGCTTACTAAATGATGTGAGTAGGAGCACTAGGGTTAGTCGAGTCTAGTGGTGAAAGTGCACCAGCTCTGCAGAGTGTGTCAAACTAAGATCTTAGCCGTGTCCCCGGTTATGGACAATGCGTGTCTTCGAACATTGTAGTGTATGGAAAAATCTCATCATTCCAATTTCATAATAAAATTTGATGGGTGAACTCGGGTTAAATGAGACACTGGATGCGTCCAGGGTTGTGTCTCATATTGTTGCTGAGAATTAAAAATGCTTTATAAAAAGTAGGACAAAATTGGCTTTATGCAATAGCCTTGAACTCCACCAGCCATATAAGCATGTAGAAATAGTCTTGCCATTTTATATTCCACCAGTATTCACTTGCCAGCCAGTCGAACGGCATCTGACCCAAACAATCTGGGCTGCAACTTACATGTTGCAGGTTCGTCCGATCAGGAGTGACGTCGTCAGTCTTCGAGCTTACAACCAACATGTTCGCCAGTGGCGCATGGAGATGATGGAGCTCCGTGTTATATTTAATTTGCGTGTGAACTCTGAATGAATGTTGAACTTTATTTGTTTCAAGCTAGCCTTGGCTATGCGCAGTTGTAATAAATTATTATACTTTTGGATCATTCGTGCGTGCGTTGTAAATAATTTTGACATTTCGTGTGATACTACATTTTATTGGAAAGTGCAAGTCTTATATGATCCAAGTCTTCCACACATTTCATGTACGCCTATGCTTTGTTAAGCGAGGGTGCTACAACTATTCATGAAAGGTTTTTATTTATATGATGCATCTTGCTTGCTCATTATTTGTTTCACAACAATTATAGATTATTGACTTGGATCACTTCATCGAGGCTGAGGGCTCTACCGGTAGCTATGTGGTTTATCTCTCTCCCATGGTGTGATCCTTATGTGATCATGAGCATTGTAATCTAGTTGAATTCATAGATGTTTCCCCTTCATTATGTTATGGATATGCTACTCAATTGGTTTTATCATTATAATTTTCGGAGTCACCTTAGTCCCACGGTGCGAAGAGGACAGCGTGCGTACCGTGTGTGACTCTACTGGATAATAGATTAGAGGGATATTTGCCATGAGTTGTTCTTTGTGTTGGATGTCTTTGTGAAATCATGGTGTTTTTTTACTCAGACTTTAAGGTGTGCTTTTGTAGCCCAACGTAGTAGTAATGATGTTCGTTATCCAACAGAATAATAGTTCCGAGTAGCACCTAAGTTACATATTGAAGAGGAAGTTTTATTCTAGTGTTCAACTATGTTATAATTGTTGGGAGTGACCACTAGTGAAAGTATGATCCCTTAGGCCTTGTTTCCAAGCACTGAAACACCATTTATTTTCAGTTCTGCTGCATGTTTGCTTGCTGCCATTTTTATCACAGATTACATATACCACTTGTTAATATCCATATCACCTGCATTTTACCATCTCTTCGCCGAACTAGTGCACCTATACATCTGACAAGTGTATTAGGTGTGTTGGGGACACAAGAGACTTCTTGTATCTTAAATGCAGGGTTGCTCGAGAGGGATATCTTTGACCTCTACCTCCCTGAGATCGATATACCTTGGGTTACTCACTTAAGGGAAACTTGCTGCTATCCTACAAACCTCTGCACTTGGAGGCCCAACACTGTCTACAAGAATAGAAGTTGTAGTAGACATCAGAGGCCCTCTGCAAAGATGTGGAGCGGGCATTTGGTGTGCTCCAGGCCAGGTTTCGTCCGCTACCCTTGTCTTTCTTGGTCGCTATATCAAATGTGTGAGATCATGAGTGCTCATGTTATCATGCACAACATGATCATTAAGAGCGAGCGCGATACGAGAGGCAACTACACAGCGATGTGTTTGATTTCCAGGGGCCTATGGCCCATCCACAGCCGGGCGTGCCGATGCAGCACTCAGAGTTTCTTGCCATACATCGAGAAATTCGTGATGAACAAGGCATCTGCAGCTGCACAATGACCTCGTGGCGCACTCGTGGGCGACGAAAACAGTTAACGTCGCAAATCAAGCGGTTTGATATTTTCTCGATGTTGAAACTTTGCATTCGTGTTTAAACTTAGCAAGAACCACCGGACTTGTCTTGTAATAAATTTAATTCTATGTTTGAGTTCGTATTGAAATGCAAGAACCGCCCCGGTGTGGTCTTTTTTAGAAAAAAAAATTGGAGTTTGTCTTTGGGGTGCGCCGCTGTGGGCTGCACCCCCAATTGACCGGACACATGTCCGGCACCCTCCAATTGGGGGTGCCGGATACGAATTTGGAGGGTGCCACTGGAGATGCTCTTAGATAAAAACAAACCATGGTTCTAAATGTGTTTTAGAAAAACTTTTTTTTGGAGCACAATGTGTTTAGAAAAACTTGTAAGTTAACTGAAGAATATCCACTCTACCCTTCATAAACATAAACATTCTACAAAGATTTTGTTATTCCTTGGTACTTGCATATACCTTTCATTTAGATGGTTCTTAGCGTCGGCTTAGAAAAATTATATTTCTTATTTGGAAATGGGCAAAGATCATGCTTCTGCTAAAGATAAATCTAGGGGCATAGCCATCTTAAACTTTATAAATGAAAAAACGGTGTTGCTCACGAAGCTCATAGCAAAGGGTCTAAGGCAACAATGCATATATGTCCAATATATTTCCAAATAACAGTGTCTCTGAGGTCTCTTCTTTTGTGCATCACGTAAGCAATTTACAAGGTCTTGCAAATCCGTTTACATTGGAGGAGATTGAGGGTGTTGTTAAACATCTCAAACCAGACAGAGCTCCAGGTCCAGATGGGTTCACTGGTTTGTTTATTAAGAATTGCTGGCAGATTGTTAAAAAGGACTTCGTAGACCTATGTGAGGATTTCCATAGAGGAAAGGTTTCTCTGCAGAATATAAATAGTTCGTTCATCACCCTGGTACCCAAGAAACTGAACCCTGAAACAGTAAATGATTTCCAGCCGATCTCTTTGACAAATACTTGCCTGAAGTTCTTGACTAAACTGGTTGCTAACAGATTTCAAGGAATCATTACTGACTGCATTCATGCTAACCAGTATGGGTTTATTAAGAGTAGAACAATTCAAGACTGCTTGTCCTGGTGTTTTGAGTACCTCTTCCAGTGCCAGAAATCAAGGAGAAAAGTTGTGGTTTCTAAGATTGATTTTGAAAAGGCTTTCGATACAATTGAACACAATGCTATCTTGGAAATTTTGGAGAAGAAAGGTTTCCCCCCACTAGTTATAAAGTGGGTAAAAGAGATTCTATCATCTGGGTCATCTTCAGTGCTTCTGAATGGGATTCCTGGAAAGAACTTTATGTGCAAACGAGGGGTTAGGCAGGGAGACCCCCTTTCACCACTGCTTTATGTCCTTGGAGGCGATTTGTTTCAGAGTATCATAAATCTGGCTCTTCAGGAAGGGAGATTGAGACTACCGATTCCTGTAGATGGTGATTACCCAATAATTCAATATGTAGATGATACGTTAGTGGTGTTGCCCGCTGAGCCAGATCAATTGTTGGTTTTCAAAGAGCTGCTTTGAAAATATGCCTCCATCACTGGACTGAAGATCAATTTTCATAAATCCTCTATGATCCCTATTAATGTTGATGGCCAAGAGGCACAGATGCTGGCCGGTTTACTGGACTGTCAGATAGCTTCAATGCCTTTTACATACCTAGGTCTGCCTATGGGTACTACAAGGCCTTCGATAATTGATTTTGCACCCCTAATCGATGGGGTGGAAAGAAGACTCTCTGCCACAGTTTCCTTCTTGTCATATGGAGACAGTCTGGTCTTGGTAAATTTTGTCCTCTCTTCTTTGCCAACATATTTTATGTGCATGCTAGTTATCCCCAAAGGAGTTCTGGAGATCATTGATAGAGCTAGACGAAGATGTCTTTGGAGGAAAGATAAAAATAAAGAAAGAGTAAACTCTCTAGCTGCCTGGGATATGGTGTGCAGACCCAAACAGAAAGGGGGTTTGGGAATTACTAATCTGCAAATCCAGAACAAGGCACTACTGCTGAAACACCTTGATAAATTCTATAACAATGCTGATATCCCATGGGTGAAATTGATACGTGACTCGTACTATTATGAATCTGTTCCCCATGCGGTTGTAGACAGTGGCTTTTTCTGGTGGAGGGCAGTGCTGAATTTGTCAGATTCTTGGAGAAGTATAACACATTGCACCGTAGGTAGAGGATCGTTGGTTTTGTTCTGGGATGATGTATGGAAAAATGAACTGCTTTCAGCAAAGTTTCCCAGGTTATACTCTTTTGCTAAGGATAAGTTGGTTTCTGTAAAGGACTTTGTGAATATGCCCTCACTGGCAGAGGGGTTTCACTTACCATTGTCAGTTGAAGCATTCCAGGAATACAAGGATTTGCACACTGTTCTGGATGGAGTGAGTTTGATTGCAGAGGACGATGTCTGGTCCTATAATTTTAACAAATGGATCTATGCACCGAAAGTGTTTTACAGGTTGCAGTTTGAGCATCTGCCAAATGACATCCCTTCTAAGTGGATATGGAAATCCAAATGTATGTCCAAGCACAAGTTCTTTGCATGGCTGGTGTTGCATGATCGGATCAACACGAAAGATATGCTCATCAGGAGGCATTGGAATGTCACAGATAATCATAATTGTGTACCGTGTCACAGTAATGTTCTCGAGGGCAGGACTCACTTATTCTTCTAATGTCCTTTTAGCTCAAGAGTTTGGTCGTATTTGCAAATTACATGGTCCGACAATACTATAATGCAAAATCTGATATCGGCAAAGAAAGACTTTGCTGGACCGTGTTTCACAGAGGTGGTCACCCTTGCATGCTGGAATATTTGGAAACAACGTAATGGGTGGATTTTCAAGAACATAAGGCCCTCTTTTAAGGGCTGGAAGACTGGTTTTGTGTTGGACATCACCTTGCTTGGGCATAGAGTGAAAACGGCTGATGTTACCCCACTTTCTTTATGGCTTAAAACACTCTTTTAATCCTGTTTGTATATCTGTAATTATGTACATATATTCTTTGGTTTGGTGAATAAAGGACTGTGGGGGCTCCCCCACAGTAGAAAAGGTTCAAAAAAAAATTCCAAATAATATGGTACATATTCCAGTACTTCCCAAAATCTTGATACCACCAACAATTCGACATCCCATGTTATACATCTATAAATAAAGATCCACTAGCCTTCAAATCCCAAACTAGAAATGCACAAAAACTGATAAGGGGTGGCCCGATCTTCTCGATGAACTCTCACGATAACTTGATAGATAACTAGTGCTTCACTGACAACTCTCCTGGATGAACCCTGATGCCAATGCAACAGCCCTCAATCCCTTTGGATATTCTCAACTACACACTCTTGCACAACGTAATCAAAGACTACGAGTGGTCCTGTATCCTCTTATTCCCAATGGAACAGCAGATAACACGTAAACTTTGCAAGCAGTAACAATCACCAAATTGGTGAGGATAATTTCAGATGAACATTGTTCAAGTCTGGAAATCTAGGGTTTAATTTTAACGAAGTCTAACCTAATAATTCGTGGGAACTAGGTATATATGAGGGAGGGGGATGCCTCCCACGAATCTAGCCTATTCCTACTCGGTTGGACTCAACCAACTCGATTACAAACTGACCCAACATGGGTACAGCCAATTGAACTCTATTTGGAAGCTGGCAGAAAACGATTCGTGACTTGTTTCGGTCACCACGCCTTGTACGAGTCGAATCTGTAGATGGGGCCGGATCCATTGGAAAGCTCTTCGAATTTCCTTTCCGGATTGTGCTTCCTTGCTTTATTTGGAGCCCGTATGAAGAATCGATGACTATTTCAAATTCGGGACTTCTGCCAGTCCGAATTGAAATATCATTTCCTTGATGTTGTTTTCCATAGCAGCAACTTTGTTTTCCACGCCTCCTTCTTGTGCTCCTTGCTTCCTCTCCTCCATCCACGTTTGTGTTATTAGTAAACCTAATCATACATAAATTCATAGGCTTAGGTAGTATAACATTCTCATAAACACAAACATTATTTATTACTAGGAAAGAATTCACCTTATAATGAACATCAGTGAGGCTCAATAATTCCTTCCAGCTCAAGCATGTATAATCATCATGTACCCCGATTATATCCTCATCAAAAACGATAGCCGAATATGGAGGTAGATGATGTCTACGCACGATTCTATTCTTGTAGACAGTGTTGGGCCTCCAAGAGCAGAGGTTTGTAGAACAGCAGCAAGTTTCCCTTAAGTGAATCACCCAAGGTTTATCGAACTCAGGGAGGTAGAGGTCAAAGATATCCCTCTCAAGCAACCCTGCAATTAAGATACAAGAAGTCTCTTGTGTCCCCAACACACCCAATACACTTGTCAGATGTATAGGTGCACTAGTTCGGCGAAGAGATAGTGAAATACAAGTAATATGGATGATTATAAGTAGTAATTGCAATCTGAATAAAAATGGCAGCAAGCAAACATGTAGCAGAACTTGTTGTAAACGGTGTTTCAATGCTTAGAAACAAGGCCTAGGGATCATACTTTCACTAGTGGACACTCTCAACAATGATCTCATAACTGAATAAGTAAAAGCTACTCTTAAACACTCTCTTGTTGGATAACAAACACCATTCATTGTGTAGGGCTACAAAAGCACACCTCAAGCCGGAGTAAACAAGCGCCACAACGTCATAAAGGAATCACACACGGTGCACACACTGTCACCTTTACACCGTGGAGAGTACCGGAGTTCATATTAAAGTAACCTATAGAGTGCATAATAGATAAAGAGTAACATCTACATATTCAACTAGATTAGCACAACTGAACACAAGTAAATACTACTCGGGATTATTCTCCTTCTTGATGAAGCAAGAGTACTATGCGTAGGGCTGCAAAAGCACACCTCAAAGTCTGAGTAAACAAACACCACAATTCCCAAGAATAAGCCATGATAAATGTCTAAATTATTCATAGAGTCACACAAGTACCCACACTGTCACCTTGATACCGTGTTGTCACAATGACTCCAGAAACTAGACAAAATCACTTGAGTAGCATAAACATTATTAATGTATTCAGCGATACTAGCAATACACATGATCACATAAAGATCACACCATGGGAGAGAGAGATGAACCACATAGCTACCGGTAGAGCCCTCAGCCTCGGGGGAGAACTACTCCCTCCTCATCATGGGAGTCAGCAGCGGCGATGAAGATGGCGGTGGTGTCGATGGAGATGACTCCGGGGGCAATTCCCCGTCCCGGCAGCGTGCCGGAACAGAGATTCTGTCCCCCGAAACTTGTCGTCGATGGCGGCGGCGCTGCGGAACTCTTCTGGAAATATGACTTGGTATTTTAGGGTTTTCGCGTCTGAGCAATATATAGGCGAAGGGGCAACGTCGGTGGAGGCTCGAGGGGCCCACACCACCTGGTGGCGCGGCAGGGGGCCCACCCGCGCGGCCATGGTTGGCCACCTCGGGCCCTCCTTCGTCTCTCCTTCGGACTCCGTGACGGTGCTGGAAAAATAGGGACGTGGCCTTTTGTTTCGTGCAATTCCGAGAATATTCGCAGAAGTACTTTTCTGAAAAAAAACAGCAGAAAACAGGGAACTGGCACTTGGCATCTTGTTAATAGGTTAGTCCCAGAAAATGCATAAAAGTGATATGAAGTGTATATAAAACATGTAGCAAATGGTATAATATAAGCATGGAACATCAGAAATTATGGATACGTTGGAGACGTATCAAGCATCCCCAAGCTTAGTTCTACTCGTCCTCGAGTAGGTAAAACGATAACAACAAATAATTTCTGAGGAGACATGCTTTCACACAATCTTGATCAATATATTGCAAGGCTCATGTCATGAATGAAGTGACTCAAAGCAATGGTCTATAGTTTGCTAACAATAGATAAAGAGTAAACAATGAATCATATAAGCAAAAACTTTTCATGAATAGTACTTTCAAGACAAGCATCAAAAAGTTTTGCATAAGAGGTAACTCATAAAGCAATAGATTCAAAGTAAAAGGCATTGAAGCAACACAAAGGATGATTAAGTTTCAGCAATTGCTTTCAACTTGTAACATGTATATCTCATGGATAGTTGTCAACATAAAGCAATATAACAAGTGCAATAAGTAAACATGTAAGAATCAATGCACACAAAGTTGACACTAGTGTTTGCTTCTAAGATAGAAAGGAGTAGGTAAACTGACTCAACATAAAGTAAAAGATAGGCCCTTCGCAGAGGGAAGCAGGGATTAAATCATGTGCTAGAGCTTTTTAAGTTTTCGAAAGCATAAGAGAGCACAAAATAAGTATTTGAGAGGTGTTTGTTGTTGTCAACGAATGGTAGTGGGCACTCTAACCCCCTTGTCAACCAGACTTTCAAGAGCGGCTCCCATGAAGGACGTTATCTCTACCAGCAAGGTAGATCATCCCTCTTCTCTTTTGTTTACACATGTATTTTAGTTTCTTTATAGTTGACACTCCTCCCAACCTTTTGCTTACACAAGCCATGGCTAACCGAATCCTCGGGTGCCTTCCAACATTCACATACCATGGAGGAGTGTCTATTTGCAAATTAAGTTGCTTACTGATAAATCAGGGCAAAACATGTGAAGAGAATTATTAATGAAAGTTGTAATTAATTGGGGCTGGGCACCCCGTTGCCAGCTCTTTTTGCAAATTATTGGATAAGCGGATGTATATGCCACTAGTCCATTGGTGAAAGTCTGTCAGAAGTAAATGACAAGATTGAAAGATAAAACACCACATACTTCCTCATGAGCTATAAAACATTGACACAAATAAGGAGTAATAAAGTTTTGAATAGTTTAAAGGTAGCACATGAAGTATTTACTTGGAATGGCAGGAAATACCACATAGTAGGTAGGTATGGTGGACACAAATGGCATGGGTTTTGGCTCAAGTTTGGATGCACGAGAAGCATTCCCTCTCAGTACAGAGTTTAGGCTAGCAAGGTTGTTTGAAGCAAACACAAGTATAAACCGGTACAGCAAGATAAATAAAAACATATTGCAAGTATTATAAGACTCTACACTGTCTTCCTTGTTGCTCAAACATTTTACCAGAAAATATCTAGACCTTAGAGAGAACAAATATGCATCCCAAGTCTCAACAAGCTCTACGGTAGTTCTCCACTACTAGGCTTTAACTACATGATGCAAGAGCTTAAACATGATCTACTTGAGAGCTCAAAACAATTGCAAAGTGTCAAATCGAAACAAACAAAAGACAATAGATACTACAAGAATGCATATCTTTTTCCAATACCAACTACACATGTAGCATTTTCTTTCTTCCAAACAAACACCAATCAATTTATTTAAACATAAACTCTCCAAATGATAATATAATGCAGCAAGAGAGTATTTATAAACAAGTGCTAACAGCTCGAAGAGATGCATGAAAAACAGGAGCTAAAAGCACTGCAGTAGCTAGTTAAGAATACTCAACAAATATAAGTGAAGAACATGAGTATTCACATGAAAAAGCGGAGCGTGTCTCTCTCCCACACAAGGATTGCTAGGATCCGAATTTATTCAAACAAAAACAAAAAAATAAAAGCACACAGACGCTCCAAGTAAAGCGCATAAGATGTGAAAGAATTAAAATATAGTTTCACTAGAGATGACCTGATAAGTTGTTGATGAAGAAGGGGATGCCTTGGGCATCCCCAAGCTTAGACGCTTGAGTCTTCTTGAATATGCAGGGATGAACCACGGGGGCATCCCCAAGCTTAGGCTTTTCACTCTTCTTGATCATATAATATCACCTTCTCTCTTGATCCTTGAAAACTTCCTTCACACCAAACTCGAAATAGTTCTCATTAGAGGGTTAGTGCATAATCAAAAATTCTCATATTCTGTAATGATACAATCAATTAAAGCTTCTGGACATTAGCTACAGCCACCAATGCTTTGTGGAGCAAAGAAATCCACTCAAACATAGTAAAAGAGCGAATGCAAAACAAAAGGCAGAATCTGTCAAAAACAGAACAGTCTGGAATGACGAATTTTTTCGAGGCACTTAAGTTGCTCAGATGGAATGGTCCATTTAATGAAAGTTGCGTACATATCTGAGGAAGATGCGTGATTTTTTACAGAATTTTTCAATTTTCTAAGGAGAAGCTCAAATCGTGACAGCTAAAAATCTGTCTCTGCGCAGAAATCCAAATCTTGCATCAACTTTCAATAAAACTTTACTTGGCACAACAATGCAATAAAATAAAGATACAAAGGAGTTGCTACAGAAGTAACAAGCACCTTGACTCAAACAAAAAGAAAAGCAAAAATAACAGAAAATAAAAACAATGGGTTGTCTCCCATAAGCGCTTTTCTTTAAAGCCTTTTAGCTAGGCATAGTGATTTTTATGATGCTCCATATGAAGAGTTGAAACATAAAAGAGAGCATCAAGAAGCATATATAAAACATGTTTAAATCTAACACTCTTTCTATGCATAGGAGTCTTGTAAGAAAACAAGTCAATGAAGAACAAAGTGACTAGCATAGAAATGCAAAACAAGTGTAACTTCAAAAATTTCAACATAAAGAGAGAAGACTTAATATTATTGTGATATATGAAATCGTGTCTCCCTCTCTCATAAGGACCAGTAGGTCTTAAAGTACCCAGCAAATAAAAGCAAATCAAGAGAAAGCTCAAAACTTCATCATAAAGAGAAGAAATTTAGTAACATGAAGATTTCTATAACCATACTTTCCTCTCTCAAAATAATTTTCAGCGGCATCATGAATAAACTCAACAATATAGCTATCACATAAGCATTCTTATCATGATCCACATGCATAAAGTATCATTACTCTCCACATAAGCATAACATTATCATTAGTAATAGTGAGAGTAAAAGTATCACATCCATCATTGTAATCATCATAAATTGGAGGCATAGAATAATCATAATGAATTTTATCCTCAATAGTAGATGGACTGAGAATATCATATTCATCATTGTAAACATCATATATAGGAGGCATATCATAATCAACATAAACTATATCCTCAATAGTAGGTGGACTGAAAATATCACAATGATTATAATCATCATATATTGGAGGCAAAGTATCATCAAAGCAAATTTCCTCCTTAAAGCTTGGGGGACTAAAAATATCATATTCATCAAACCAGCTTCCCCAAGCTTAGACTTTTCCATAGCATTAGCAATAATGGTGTTCAAAGAATTTATAGTAATACCATTGCTACCATCATGCAAACAAGCCTCCATAGGTTTTTTAATTTTCTCTTCAAAAGCATCATGTCCTAATTCAATATAAAGTTCATAAAGATCTCTAATTTTTTTGTTGTTTTCCATTAAGCCTAACTAGTGAAAATAAAAACAAGAAACAAAAAGAATAATTGCAGAATCTAAAGGAGATACCTTCCAACGCTTACCTCCCCGGCAACGGCGCCAGAAAATAGCTTGATGTCTACGCACGTTCTATTCTTGTAGACAGTGTTGGGCCTCCAAGAGCAGAGGTTTGTAGAACAGCAGCAAGTTTCCCTTAAGTGAATCACCCAAGGTTTATCGAACTCAGGGAGGTAGAGGTCAAAGATATCCCTCTCAAGCAACCCTGCAATTAAGATACAAGAAGTCTCTTGTGTCCCCAACACACCCAATACACTTGTCAGATGTATAGGTGCACTAGTTCGGCGAAGAGATAGTGAAATACAAGTAATATGGATGATTATAAGTAGTAATGCAATCTGAATAAAATGGCAGCAAGCAAACATGTAGCAGAACTTGTTGTAAACGGTGTTTCAATGCTTAGAAACAAGGCCTAGGGATCATACTTTCACTAGTGGACACTCTCAACAATGATCTCATAACTGAATAAGTAAAAGCTACTCTTAAACACTCTCTTGTTGGATAACAAACACCATTCATTGTGTAGGGCTACAAAAGCACACCTCAAGCCGGAGTAAACAAGCGCCACAACGTCATAAAGGAATCACACACGGTGCACACACTGTCACCTTTACACCGTGGAGAGTACCGGAGTTCATATTAAAGTAACCTCTAGAGTGCATAATAGATAAAGAGTAACATCTACATATTCAACTAGATTAGCACAACTGAACACAAGTAAATACTACTCGGGATTATTCTCCTTCTTGATGAAGCAAGAGTACTATGCGTAGGGCTGCAAAAGCACACCTCAAAGTCTGAGTAAACAAACACCACAATTCCCAAGAATAAGCCATGATAAATGTCTAAATTATTCATAGAGTCACACAAGTACCCACACTGTCACCTTGATACCGTGTTGTCACAATGACTCCAGAAACTAGACAAAATCACTTGAGTAGCATAAACATTATTAATGTATTCAGCGATACTAGCAATACACACGATCACATAAAGATCACACCATGGGAGAGAGAGATGAACCACATAGCTACCGGTAGAGCCCTCAGCCTCGGGGGAGAACTACTCCCTCCTCATCATGGGAGTCAGCAGCGGCGATGAAGATGGCGTGGTGTCGATGGAGATGACTCCGGGGGCAATTCCCCGTCCCGGCAGCGTGCCGGAACAGAGACTTCTGTCCCCCGAAACTTGTCGTCGATGCGGCGGCGCTGCGGAACTCTTCTGGAAATATGACTTGGTATTTTAGGGTTTTCGCGTCTGAGGCAATATATAGGCGAAGGGGCAACGTCGGTGGAGGCTCGAGGGGCCCACACCACCTGGTGGCGCGGCAGGGGGCCCACCCGCGCTAGCCTATGATGTGGCCTCCTCGGAGCCCTCCTTCGTCTCTCCTTCGGCTCCGTGACGGTGCTGGAAAAATAGGGACTTGGCCTTTTGTTTCGTGCAATTCCGAGAATATTCGCAGAAGTACTTTTCTGGAATAAAAAACAGCAGAAAACAGGGAACTGGCACTTCGGCATCTTGTTAATAGGTTAGTCCCAGAAAATGCATAAAAGTGATATGAAGTGTATATAAAACATGTAGCAAATGGTATAATATAAGCATGGAACAACAGAAATTATGGATACGTTGGAGACGTATCAGTAGACCAAAAGCCGGTTGGGAGTTTATTGAGGTGCCTAAATTAATAACCATTTATAAATCATTTGATCATCACGCAAAACACTGAACCATCCGATGTAAATACGATTTTTAGTGCTAGTTATCCAGTTGCAGAAGCGACCCCACTGGCTTGTACTTTCTCGTCTCTCTAAAATTGTGTGCACTCTTGTCTTGTCCTAGAAAGAGTAAGGAAAGATTAAATTCCCTCTGATTAGGTTTATTTAAGCCACCAAATTTGTTATTCTAAGGGCGTCTACAAATATTGATTCTTAATCTCGCCACGTAAGATGATGCTTATGTGGCGAAGAGATAAGTATAGAAAGAATGGAACCAACTTTGTTAAGAGTCATGCCAACCTTTGTATCTTTGTACGACTTTTATTTTATGCTACTTCTTCACATATAATCACTTGAAATACAAAGCCTTGTATGATCTATATATTTATTGACTCTAAATGACCCAAGAGTCAAATACTTACTCTACCTTTGTGGATGACCTAAGCGAACACGACTTTTATAAGTTGTTTTGGAAATCCCACTTTCGAACTTCTTCATAGACTTCAGGTAGGTAGAATGCTATATGTTACAACAGTAAAATTTCCAATGTAGAATAACGTTTAACCATCCACGCAAATATTATAATGACTATTTTACCAACAGCAGGTTGGAACTTTTCATTTCTAAGCTGAGGAACAACTAGTGCATAGCCACTCCGAGATATTTCAAAGTATCAATCTTGTAGCAAAAGATCAAAGTATAGGGTATAGTTTGTTCCATATCCAAATAAATATTAAGTAGGACACACAACAAAATTCTCATGTATCATATATATCTTCGAAAACAAGTAATGATCCATCTAAGGTTTCTAGCATTATCCTAAAACTATTTTTACATGAGGATGGTGTCATCATCATAATGGGGTCTATTAGCAGTTTAGCACCATATGGAATGATATGGGGCAAAAAGATGAGAGCGGATAAATGGAGGTCAGGCTCGAGGGAGCTCTTTATTTTAAAAGAATTAAATATTTTTTTAATGATTTTTATAAGAAAAAATCTGGATTTAGTTAATGATGCCTACAAGTGTGGATAATCTCCATAGTTTTTTGTATCTTGGGTCACACAAAAATTATAAAATCTTACAAATTTTATAGTTGAAATGTGCACTATTCACAGTACGCAGATTTTTTTAGCCTAGATACAAAGTAATTCGTATTGAGATTTTGCATGCATGTATAGTACCTAATTGCCTACATCTAGACCTTTTTCAGAATTTTTTAATCTTTAAAATATGATTTTCCAACTTGTAAATTAAAAGGCTCCTTGTAGCTTTGCTTTCATTTGAAATTTCCGGCAAAAAGACCTCCAGAGATTTTCTGTTGACCTTTTTTCCCCAGTTTTCGGTTGAGTACATCAAATAAGCTTTAGGGAGTTAGGATTTACGATCCGTGAGTAATGTCGTCCATATTAGTATACATTACAAAATATTTCAAGATATTCAATAGACGTCTAACTTAATTTTCTACTCTAAGTTTCCAAAACAGTAGACTTATGCTCCCTAAGAGAAATTTATGTTAATATTATTAATTTTTTCTTATACTTAAGTCCCCCAAAATAATGATAATATATGTTAGGTCCCGCTCTAGGAGGTAAAATAGACCATTTTCGTGGGAAATTCACTTTGGCGCATGGAGTATATGCTCCTATCATCGGAAAAAACATTTTAAAATGTCAAAAAGATTCTAACAAAAGTTTGGAGTGAACGTCTCCACATTTTATTTGTGCACGCCAAGTTTCACGGGAAAATCAGTATTTTGTGGTATGTGTAAAAAAGACAAAAAAATGTCATGTGAAAAGGTTTTTTTTTGTTAGCATCATTTTTTGTCATTTTGCAGACGGCACAATAAATGTCAATTTTCTGTGAAACGACTTCGTGAGCCCATAGAATGTTGAGATGCTCGCGCGAGTTTTTTCTCCGAATTTTTTGATATTTTTTTACATGCGTTTAAAATGCAATTTAAATTGGGAAACATATGCTCCCGGTGCCAAAAAAATCACCCCTACCAAAAAATGGCACATTGACCACTTCACAAAAACGCCACCTTGACCACATATGTTCCTCTTCCCGTCTTCGCGTAACAACTTCGTGTCACACCATCGAGACGGCGGGCATGGAGGCCCCATCAGGGTCCGGGAGGAAGCGGAAATGCACCGACGCCGCCGCCTCTGCGGTGAGCCTACCCGACTCGTCCACCGGCGGCGGTGGAGGCAACAGGCTCCTGGCCGGGTACCTCGCACACGAGTTCCTCGCGCGCGGCACGGTCCTGGGAGAGAGGCGAGGGGTCGGTGGGCCGGACACGGGCTCCGAGGCGAGCCAGGGCCTGGGGCAGGCAGCGCGGTACGAGGCCGTGGCCGCGCTGGTGCAGGGTGGTGGCGCCCGCGTGCCCGGGGTGGTGAACCCCGCGCAGCTCGCGGCGTGGGCGACGACGAGGTGATGAGGCCGCGCGCGAACGAGTTGATGTGTGTAAGTGTAGATAAATCCCTTCTGATCGTCTAGAGTCTGATTAGTTAGAGCTTAAGCCGATGGTGTAACTACTAAGTACAATTTGGTGCTAATGATCAGAGAATGATGAGATCTGTAGAAGTTATGTTCCCATTGATGCCATGTGGTTCCTACTAGTGTCTGTTCATCAATTGTTACTGGATTTTGATCCAGTGAATCCCTGTTGGTATAGTATTCATAAATTATGTTTTGGGTATTAGCCATAGCAATAGCATGCCAGTCAATTGTTACTAGTAGCTTCTTTGGCTCTTAATTCTTCCTGTTGGTATGGTAAATTATGTTTTGGGTATTAGCAATAGCATGCCAGTCGTATATATTAGAAAGAACGCTCACAGGTACATTGTTTGCTCATAAACTATTTTAGCAAACATATCATCTGAAAACCTAGGAGATCGACCACGGATCATCCACTAGGTAAATGGTAAGCAAGCAATTTTATTTGATGGGGTATAATTACATCATGAGCTTCCTGTTCTTCATACAAATAATATACTTGTTCTACGCTCGCTGCCTAATGGCGGTGCGCCGAAGACTGTGTCGCTCCATGACCCTCCGCATTGCGAGGGCCGCCGCCTCACCGGCCTTTGTGGCGCCTGTCGCCATGATGACTGCAAACTCCAGCTTTATCTCTTCTTGCACCCGGTTCTTTGCCTCCCCGAGGGGGTCCGGAGATTCTGATGCCATCACGCTCACCTGAGCCACCGCTGCTGCTCCAGCTACTGGATCAACAGGTTGCACAGCCGGTGGGATGATAACCCCACTTTCATCTTCTGCTGTCTGGATCTGAATGCTATTACAGGAAGGTTCTGTCTGCTTCGCTGTTGCCGGAGCAGGTTGCGCCGTGGGTGGAATAATCCTATTGTCATCATCCATTTCTTTGTCAATGTTTGTTTTGTCAGCAGAGATTGATCTTGACTGGCCCTTAACGCTATTCAAGGAAGGTTGCTCTTGCGCCTGCTTTGCTGCTGCTGGAGTAGGTTGTGCCGCAGGTAGGATGATCTCATTGTCATCTTCGGCTTTCTTGTCATCACCTGTTTTGTCGGCATCGATGGATTTTGACTGGATCTGAATGCTATCTGATGATGGCTGTATTTGCGCCGCTGCTGCCGGAGCAGGCACAAATTGGGAAGGCTGGGGAGCAGCTCCAGCTCGCAAGGTTGTCTCCAGCCCTTGAATCATTGGCACTGGGAAACAAAGAACAAAGTTTCAATTGGTACAGGACGGTTGCTGCGAAATTCAATTTATTAACCAGGAACAGCTAGCAGGAGAGGAAGAGAACTTACGTATCAAGGCACCAATCGGGTTGTTCATCGCTTCTTTCGGCTGGTCGAGGATGTAAGCTGGAACTGTGGAATCAACAAGGAACTTCGCCGCCTCATTGCTGAAGTGGTTGCAGTTGTTGCTGAGGATACTGTAGGTCTCCGGAGTGTACCGCGGCCCAATCTCCAGCAGGAAGTCCTCAAAGACCTCCTTGGCAACATGTGTGATCCCGAAATCTTCTACTCGGACAGGGGTCCCGAATGGTGTTCTTCCAGGCCTATCTTGCTGGATGCCTCCACCGAAGTAATACTCTTTACCATACACTACCACACCTGTATGCCTGTGATGATCGGGTCATGAACATCAAGAGTGAAGGTTGTGAAATGTGCAACTTAAGCGCACCAGTGAAGGTGATTAATCGGTACTCCGGAGCCACAAATTTGTAAAGAACAATGGAAACGCTTGAAGTTTCATCTTGTGCAATGTATAGTATTCATAGTTTCTTTGGTGAGGAAATAATACAATGGTTTTTAAGAGAACTAGCGGGTAGGAATATGAAACCAAATGATGCCACCTGATTGATGTTGGTCTATGCAGAACCAGGAGAGAGAACAAACTTAATAGTTGAGTAATTGACCATAGAAGAGATATATGCAAAATAGAGTCAATGCCAGACTTTTAGCGTTTACAGAAGACAACTGTAGTTTCTAGCCGGGTGTAGAATATACATTGTGCAGCCACTATATGTAAAAGTACATGCTACAGAGTCCACTTATGAGTTGTCCCACAAACGAGAAGTACTCCTAAAACTATTCATCAGCAAGATAAACATGGGTTGACATGGTGAAAACGGTCGATTGGCTATCCAAATTTGGTATCAACAGTCACGGCAACTTCGATGCGGCTAACCAAGTTCGATGCAGCGTTTTGAGCATAAATTGTCGTCGCCAGGAAAAAGAAAGACGAAAAAGAAGTCCAAGATTCATGGATGCTAACCAGATTGCGTCGATAGGCTTGCCGAGGACCGTCGTGGAGAGCTGCCGCGCCATCCCCTGGCTCAGATCGTAGATATGGAGCTTCACCGGGTACTCTTCCTGCACCAGCAACCATCGATCATCGTCTCAGCTCTAACCATGGAAACAAGATATTAAAACATTAGGTAGAATGATTGATTCTTACCTCTGCCACCTTCCCCCGAGCTTTGCCTCCGAAGCAGCCACCCCACCTAGCAAGAGCCAAGAAACAACTTCCATGACAAACATGCAGCGCCAATGGCGAGAAAAGAAACCGAAGAAAGACGAGCGAAGCAAAACTATGGCGGATTGAGATACTGATATGATATCGTTTGTAGTCTGTACCCAGCAAAGGAAAATCTACTCCGCCTTGGCTTGGCCATGTCCAGAGCCGGGTAACACCGAGCGAGCTCGCCGGAATTTCGATCACAAACAGACGGGGCAAGAAACCTGTCTAGTAGGTAGTTAACCTGGGATAAGAGCAAGCGGAATTCGAATCGAGGGACTCAGGATTCTGTCCTGGACATGGACTCTCCTTCAATTTCTTTCTTGCGCAGGAGTGTCTCCTCTCCTTGCGTTGCGTGGAGTGCAGAGGAGTCTGACGGGGAGGGAGGAGCCAAGCGGAATAATCATCGAATTAAGTTTTGATGGAGGCGGACGGGTGGTGGTTGCTTGCTCGTGTTGGTGCAGGGAGCAAGCTACCCAAACGTCTGATTTCCGTTTTCTGCAAGCTGCTGGTCACGGTCAGGCACGAGCACAAACAAAACCCTTTGGAAGCAACTGCCTTTACCCCTTTACAAATAATTATCGTCTCCACATCCTTTTAGACTCTGGACGAGACGACTCGGGGTAATTAAATTTTCAGGATTGAAGCACTTTTGAATATGTTTATTTGATGTTTAGGAATCACCTGGCTATTTTTTTAACAGATATATATATATGACTTAATTCACACATAACTGTAACATATATTTTTTACAATCCAGGCATTACTCAGAACCCGCTCTCTCGCGTAAGGATAAGGGCGGGTACTGTTTGAGAGCGGCAACTGCGCGTTTCTCCAGAGTTCGCCGGCGGATCTCCTGCTCCCCTCCGCCTCCGGCCGCCGTTTCGGCGCCGCGAGGTGGGGGGGAGCCTCAGCTCCGTCGTGTGTAGTTTGGTCCTAGTTTAGCTAGGTGTGTGTACCCGTGGTGCCTTCGTTGACGGTGGCGGTGGCGCTGTTAAGGGTTTGGTCCTCCCCCTCTTCCCGTTCCGGCCTCGTCGCCGGAGAGGTGTGGAGGTGCTGCGTCGGGCGCGGCTTTCTGTCCTTGCTCCTCTGGCCGGCCGTGGCGGCAAGGAGGGGAGCTGGCAGCGGCCGTTGTTCCGTTTTTGGTGCAGGTGATGATGGTCGACTTCTTCGTCTGCTTCTGCTCTGGCTTGCCATGGTGGCGTGGGGAGCAGCGGCGGGTGATGCGGTGGTGCAGCGGGTGGTGGTCCTGGGCGACGCGACGTCGGCTGGAGGTTGGGTGGAAGCGAGAAGATGGTGCTGCGGCCGTGCTCTTTCAGCGAGTTTCGGTCCCGTTGCTTGGCGGCGGGCGGCTGTCTACAAGGTGGAGCGGCGTCTTCTTCCCGGCGGCAGGTGGTACGGCGGCGTTGCCGTGGCCTAGGTTCTTGGGAGAGCTTGGATCCGATTGTACTCTTTCCCGGTAGCTCAGGGTGCTTGTTGCACTTTTCTGGGTCCTTGTGTGTTTTCTTTTTTCTTTCTGGACCTTTCTGTAAAAGTGTGATGAGCTGCCTAATATATGCGTCGGATCCTCCTTCAAAAAAAAAAAAAATATATATTTTTTTTACAATCCAAAGTAAAACTATCTGAATTTTCTGGCTAATTTTTTTTAAATAATACACGAAAATTATTTAATTCTAGAAATATTACACGTTTTTTATTTTTTTCAAAAATATTAGCCAGTCGGTCTCGTCGAAGCCGATAGGGCCTAGTCGTCGTTGTTGAAGCCGACAAGGCCCACTCGTCCACGCGTAGGCCGATTATTGGATGGGCCACGTCGCCACCGACGCAGTCGTCCTAGGAGGGCCTGTCGTGCTCGCCCACGCCGACTAGGCGGGCCCAGTCGGCTTCGCCGAAGCCGACAACGTGCTACACAGCGTCGAGCGCACGGGCGCCCTTATCTTTCCTTTCTCTCTTCTTCCTTGCGCTGCCTCGTTCGTGCTCTTCGTTTCCTCTCTGCACTCCCCACGAAAACCGAATTAAACTAGCGATTTAGACCAACAATCTTCACGTTGCCACCATTAATCGGTACTAGAAGGTTGAGGGAGGCTAGGGGAACTCCGATCTCCTGATGGGATAGCTCGTGGTGGTGGTGGTGATGGTTGGCGGGTGGTGGTGGTGATGGTGGTGGTGGTGCTGGAGGGCTGCGTGGTGGTGGTGCTGGAGGGCTGCATTGTGGTGGTGCTGCTCGTGTTGGTGCGCCGTTGATTCGAGACCGCCGGACGCCGTCGCCTCTCACGCTTCTAGGGTATGATTCGATTTATCAAAATTGTAGTGCTATATTTGTTACATGTATGAACATGTGTTGTTAAAAAATAGTTTGTGACGGTAGTAAATATTGTAGCTATATTTGTAGGTTAATTCGAAAAAATGTAGCTATATTTTTTAGGACTTGTCACGTATATGTTGCTAAATTGGTTGTGGCGGTAGTAAATATTGTAGCTATGTATGTAGATAAATTATAATATATGTAGTAATAAATTTTAAAAACATGGTGTATGTAGCTATATATTTTAAGTCGCTTCTAAGGTATATTTAGCTATATGTATAGATTAATTCTAATATATAGGTGGTGATGTTGTATGCGAAATAATATTAACGATGGTCAATATTTATTTATGTCAGCGGAAATGTCTGATTTAGTGAAGATCAGGTTTTTCTATGGTCCTGGTAGAGTCCAAATGTGTGATACGGGAGCTAATCTGAGTGAGTTTGATTCTATAGTTGTCGACCTGCCAGCTCCTGAAACATTGTCTCTCAGTCAGGTTAAAGATTGGTTGACGGGAAGTTTAGGGCTTGATAATCAGACACAGACCGTCAGTGTTCATGCTTGGTGGAGTCATTCAAGGACAAATATTTACTTCGTTATGAGACCACTAGAGTATGATTCTGATTGGGTGCGATGGTTAAAAGGCTGCGCAAAAAGGAATTGCTCTCCTTGTGCCCTAGTTCTTCCCGCCTTGAACGAGGTCACTGCCCCTGAGGACGAGTTTAGTGCCCATGAAGGTGAGGGTGCTTATGATCCTGGCCAGGGAAGTGAAGAGATGAACATATCTATGTCAAATTATGGGACTGATTTTGGTGGTGGTGGTTACGAGTCGGGGCAGAGCAGTCAAGTACAAGGAGGGGACACTGAGGTATATGACAGTGCGGAGGCGGATGGCGACGAGGTAGACGGGCACATGCAGAACGAGATGGAAGATGAAGATACAGATGGCTATAGTGCTGAAGGCGATGATTCCGATGAGTCAGACGGGGAAGAGAACGCAGATGAGGTACCTAATCCTGAAGCATGGAATCAGGACCACTCTTCGGCGATGATCGTAAACGATGGTCATGATTCGGCATGGGAATATCATGAGAACAACATTGCGAAGGGTGCTATGTATACTGACAAGCAAGCTTTGAGGGATGCAGTCATTAAATGGGCATTGTCCACCCACAGGGTTATGAAAACTGTGGTGTCAAGTCAAAAATATTTGACAATGGAATGCGAGAATATAAATTGTCCCGGCAGGGTGCATGGACATCTCCCAAAGAATGGCTATAGTTGGAGGATAAGTGACTTCGCACCTCACTCATGTCGAATTGAGAATATCCCTAAAGATCATCGTAATCTTTCTTCCACGCTTATAGCTCGGTTGCTATACAGCGAGATAGTGGCCTGCGCAGCGATGGAAGTGAGTGCCATCCAGACAAAAGTGGTTGTCAGATTGAAGTACGAAATATCTTATGGCAAGGCTTGGAGGGCTAAGCATACGGCGCTTGAGAACAGATTTGGTTCATATTTGGACGCATATGACTCTGTTATCCGGCTGCTGCACACTCTGCAGTACCGGAATCCAGGCACCTATATAGATATCAAAGATTTGTTCAGGCCAGAGTTCCCAACTGTGAGGGTGCTGCATCGAGTGTTTTTTTCATTCGCCGTATGCATCGAGGCTTTCAGACATTGTCGTCCGGTGATATGTGTAGATGGCACCTTTCTCAGAGGCAAGTATAGGGGACAGATCCTGACCGCCATTGGTCAAGACGGTAACAATATGGTTGTGCCCCTCGCATTTGCTTTTGTGGAGAGCGAGAACATTGACAGTTGGACTTGGTTCTTCAGGCAACTGAAAATAGCAGTTGTGAAGGATAAGCCGAACGTGTGCATCCTTCATGACAGGCATGCAGGTATACTCAGCGCGATAAAGACACTCACCAATCCTACGCCTGAGGAACAGACTCCATGGCAGGACATGCAGAGCCGTTGGTGCATGCGTCATCTAGGTGTCAACTTTTACTCGCAGTTTAGAAATAAGGACCTGATGAACCTATTCAAGAAACTCTGCAAGCAGAACCAAGAATGGAAGTACACGAAGATACGTGAAAGACTTGATTTGTGCACGCAGAGACATGTTCGGGACAGGAAGAGGGCACGAGCAGTAGCTGTTGCTGCCCATGCAGAAGCTGTTGCTGCACAGTTAGCTACAGGACCACCTGCCCAGGAGGAAGAGCCTGTTGGTCTTTGCGACCTACCCGGATTTGACCCGCCTGGAACTAGGAGAAGAGGTGGGAGGACAATTAAAACTTTTCAGCAGTGGATAGAGCATGAACCTTTGGAGAGGTGGTCTTTGTTGCACGACACGAATGGAGCAAGATACGGTGTCATGACAACGAACCTGGCTGAAACATACAACTTTGTCCTCAGAGGAAACCGTGCGTTGCCACTAACAGCCATCGTGGAGGGTATTTTCTATGGCACAGTGAAATATTTCAGAGAAAGACGTGAAAGAGCTGAGAAGCATATGATGGACAACCCGACCTCGCCTTACTGTGAGAAGGTTACGAAGTACATGAATGAGAAGCTGGCAAAATGTTGCTGCCATACTGTAACTGCTGTTGGGAATCAAGAAAGGAGGTTTGAGGTCCGGTTAGCCCACAACAAGTTCGGATGTGCGAACGAGGTGAGGACACATGAGGTGAAGATTGGTAATGAGATTTGGCCAACTTGCGAGTGCACCTGCAACAAACCAAAATTGCTTCACCTTCCTTGCTCCCATGTCCTCGCTGCCTGCAGGCAGTTACGGTTGAACGCAATCTCCTTCGTGTCTCCATATTTTATGAAAGAGGCAGTTATGAAAGAGGCAGTTATCAATACTTGGCAGGTGAGATGATTGGTATTAAGTGTGGCACTATGTTTAAATTTGTATTAAGTGTGGCACTATGTTTAAATTTGTAATAAGTGTGGCACTATGTTTGAATCTGTATTCAATATGGAACTATGTTTGTATTTCTACTAATTTTAATTATGTATGCAACTATATTCTAATAAGTGCAGCGATGGAGGGAATGTGGTTGCTTGATGCTACAATTGATAGTGGGCACCCTGCTAAGGTATTAGAGGCGAATCCAAGGAAACTTAAGCCCCTAATCACACGCACGCCAAAGGAAAACTGGAGGATTCACCCTGCGTGGGTACAGAGGTATTTATTTTACAGACGCGTGTTTTCTATTTATATTAGTGTGCTAAACTAGATTGTTATGTTCTTTTGGATACGCAGTTTGAAATGGGCTGAGCTCTTACCTTTCGCGCGTCTAGTAGAGGCCACTGATACCTCTACGCGTATGATGATGGACGGATCTTTACTCAGCTGCTTGGTGGACCGATGGAGGCCGGAGACCCACACGTTCCACTTTCGCTGGGAGAGATGGCTCCTACTCTACAGGATGTATCATTCTTGCTAGGTTTACCTTTGGCGGGTGAGGCTGTTGGACCTTTGGAGGCACCGGTGAATTGGGAGGACGATTTGATAGACCGTTTCGCTGGTATTTTCGACGGTGCTCCACCTTTACAGGCGGATTCTCACGGACCCAAGCTTGATTGGTTGCTATGCTTTCAGGTTAGTTCATGTGTCTCATAATCTGTTATTTCTCATTTGTCGTTATACTAATTATATTTTTACCATGAATATAGGTCCACAAGTTTCCAGAGTATCCAGATGATTTGGAACCGATACAACTCAATTGCAGCTTGGAGGCATACATCATGTGGCTTCTTGGTAAGGTGATGTTCACCGAGAATCATGTCGACACTATTACCGCGCGCTACCTCCCTTTCGCACAGGAGATCGCTGATGCTACTGAGCCGGCGCACATCAGACAGAGGAGTTGGGGTTCGGCTGTCTTAGCGGCTACGTACCGAGCTATGTGCAACGCTTGCATGCTGCATTCAGGCAAGTCAGCCATTCTCGGATGCCCTCTATTTCTGCAGCTCTGGTCGTGGGAGAGGTTCTCTATAGGACGGTCAGCCATATCTGACGAGCCTTTCCCATTGTGGGAGATCTTTGACGGTGACAACATCGACAAGCCTACTATTGCGACCGTCTATACACGCAACAAGGTATGTATCTTGTTATAATTTAATACATCGACGAACTTACTATTGCGACCGTGTATGAAAATAACTTGTGTTGTACGCAGAGACGCTTTGCTACTGAGCAGACGAAGCAGTGCTACATTGCTTTTAACGAGCAATTTGATATGTACACTTCGGTGATCTGGGAGCCATACACGGACGAGCTCATTCAGCGAAGATATCCCAGAGGTATTTCTGATCTCTGCACACGTGACCGAGAGTATTGGATGACAAAATCGAAGATCATCTTCGATGTCTTCGTGGAGGAGATGTCTCAACAGAGGGTTATGAGGCAATTTGGTCTTCGACAGTTGGTAGATCCTCCGCCAGTAGAGCGTCCCCTGCCAGATGTGTACCACAGGTATGTCTAAAGTAGTTTTTTTCTAAATTATTCGTACTCAATCAATATTTACTGATAGAACACTCACCCAAATTTTAGGAACACAAGGAAGGGGATTAGTCGGAGCGCGGCAGGGTGGCTGCAGAGGCTACAACCTTACGTTTCAGAGTGGGACACTGCGACGACACGGCTCTGGGTCGAGACTGTCGGGTTTGATATCACTCTATACAATGCCTACTTGCAGAGGTACATGTCCGGAACACGGCTAATTATCGTTCGGCACTCTCACCCGGAGGTTATACCTGCCCCTACTACGTGGGATACATACCCGATATATGACACTTCTGCGTCCAGACAGCACGCGGTAATATTTTATTTCTTTCACTAATTCATCTAACTGGTACATGCTTTCACATATATATATATATATATATATATATATATACTTTTTATTTCTATTGTCAGGCTAATTTGACACAGGAGATTCAGAATGATTTTGCTGAGTACGGATGTTCTCTTTCCGCTGGCCCTCTTTTGGTACCACGGGAGCAGCCGATATCCTGACTCAGGAGGCTGGTGGGGAAGCTACGGGACATCTACGCGACACTCACGTGCACCCGCACAGAGGACGTTGTTCGCCACCCGGTGGGACAACGACCCCCGCGCCCCCCGACACGACGCCAGCAGCAGCGGCAGCAGCAGCAGCAGATGCATCAGGAGCAGCATCATCACGAGGAGGAGCAGCAGCACGACGACCAGCATCTCCTGCACCAGCAGCACAAGGAGCAGCCGCATCTCCGACATGAGCCGCGTCCACATATAGTACCACAGCCCAGGCCACCTCCTCCTGACCAGGCAGGAGGTTCGGCGTGGCAGGGTCCCACTTCCAGTTACGGGTATCGGCCACAGTCTCCTCCTCAGTACCGAGGTCCCGGATTATGGTACGTATATTGTTTTCATATTTCAATTGGGACTGCGTATTTCTTATGTACTAATGATTCCATCTGTAGGAGCCTATGGCTATCACACGGCTACGTCCGGACACCAGGCGTCAGGATCTGGATCAGGGTGGGGGAGTGACCAGGAGGCTCGGGCCCACGCGGGGGACGAAATGTCCAACTGGTTGGTCATTTTCGACACTCCAGATTTCCCCACGCAGCCGCGACAGGGTCCCATTCACCAGACTCCTCCACCATACCCCACACAGGATACACAGGATGACGGGGACTTGACAGTGCCTCGTCAAACCCGGGCACCTCACAGGTACCAGTGGACGACGCCCGACCAGCCCCCTCCTCGTGATGCTCGGCGACGCAGGGGTCAGTGATATCTTCGGGACATATTCGTACTTAGGATGTATGAGACATATCCGTATTTCTATTTGTATGTGAGACATATTCATATTTATGTTCGTATGAGACATATTATTATCTATGTACGAGACATATTATTATCTATGTACGAAACATTCCACATTGCATCGATAAATTAATTTAACATACAACACTACAGGTCCACGTTACAACTTCACTAGTTCTAAACACTGAATAGAACAACTACTGGTAAATAATACATGGAACTCAACGATAACTATTTCTAATCAACGACTTCACTTCCCTCTGCCACGTGTTCGTGATGGAGGCATGAAATCATCATCACTATTTTCCTCCGCGACATCCTTCGATGCACCAACACTCTTCAACTTACGTCTACAGTTGCCTCGTTTAGGAGGCATGAAATCATCATCACTATCATCTTGAACGGCTTTCTTGGATGATCCACCACTCTTCGCCTTTGATCTAGCCCTCTTCACTGCATCAGCGTGAGGAGTATTCTGTGCACGCCCATCAGGACAAGCGCCAAAAAGAATTTCCATCCAACCAAAATGAGGGATCTCTTTGTTGAGAAACTCTGTGTCGGCGGGCCAGTGCTGGAAATTAACAATATCAGACGAAAATAAGTTAGTACGATAACAGTAGATTCTTTTTTTTTGAAGCGGGGCAAAAAGCATTGCCTTTTATATTGATATAGGAGAAGCAAACACAACACGGCCTAGGCCAAAGTAAAAACTGGAATGTAAAAGGTACAGGTACAGTCAACCGACACCGTCCAGTCCCTCAGCAAGAAAGATCGTCATATCTTAAGCCGACGGTCAACCCTAAGCAACTATCTCAGCCAGAGATTTGTCTCCGGCCAGAATCCAGTTTCGGCCCTCATCTTTGATCTTGTGGGTTAGCGTCGACGGCATCGTGAAGGTGTTGTTGAAGACGCGAGCGTTTCTTTCCTTCCAGATTTCCCAGGTAATCAGCGTGATCGCTGACCTGAGCCCTTTAGGGTGAGCCGTGGGGGACTTGGAGACCGCCTGCCAATAGTCGAGGACAGTAGGCCGGTCCGTGCCCAAGTCCTGCACCAAGGAAGGGCAGGAAAGCCATGAGGTTGCCGCCTGCCAAATACGCCTAGAGAATCTGCACTCGAAAAGGATGTGCCTTGCTGTCTCGTTCTGGCACTTGCAGAGCTGGCATAGGGGCGCGTGCGGCCATCCCCTCTTCGCGAGGCGGTCGGAAGTCCATAGCCTGTTCTGCACCACCAACCATGCAAAGAATCTGCATTTGGGTGGTGCCCACGTTTTCCAGACCAGGTGGTTGAAGGAGCAGTGGGTGGATCCGATGAATTGCGCCTTGTAAGCCGATCCCGTCGAGTATTTCCCATCAGTAGTTAGCGTCCAGATGATGGTGTCCGCGGAACTGGGGTCCAGCGCTACCTCTTGAAGAAGGCCCCAGAGGTTAACAAACTGAGAGATGTGCTCCAGAGTGAACTCATGCACCGCGATGTCTGCCACCCAGCAGAGGTTGGTAAGGGCTTCCTTCACGCATCGCTTCTTCTTCTTTGAAGCTTGGAAGATCTTTGGAGCAAGCGCCATGGGTGATGTCCCATTCAGCCAGGACTAGGACCAGAAGCTGGCGGTCCGGCCATCCCCGATAGTAACTTTTGTCGCAGCATTAAACAACTCCCTGTCAGTGTCATCGTTTGGCGTTTCTAGCCCCACCCAAGGCTTTTCCGGAGCTGTCCACTCAAACCACAGCCAGCGCAGCCTCAGAGCCCTCGCAAATTTCTCGAGGTCCAGAATCCCTAAACCTCCCAGCTTCTTAGGGCGGCAGACCTTTTTCCAACTCACTTTGCATTTCCCGCCAGTTACTGTATCGCTCGCATTCCATAGCATGGCCCGGCGAAGCCTGTCAAAAGCCTTTAAAGTACCTTTATAGGCCTTGATAGCCGTGAGGAGGAAAATAGGCAGAGCCGTAAGAACAGACTTGACCACAGCGTCGCATCCGACACGGTTCAGGAACTTGGTCTTGTAGGGGTTTAGTCTAGACGCCACCTTGTCGATGTAGGGCTGAAGATCCACCCGCCTCAGGCGCCCCAGCGCAAGGGGAGGCCCAGGTACTTGATTGGGAATTGATGTATCGCAGCCAGGAAGTTGAGAAGCGTGGCAGGGAGGTCAATATCCTCGCATCGAATGGGGGCCATAGAACTTTTCTTGATATTCGTCATGAGGCCAGTGACCATGCCGAAATTGTCCAACAGGGCAGTGAGGTAACTGACATCCTGAACCTCTGGCTTCAGAAAAATGACCGCGTCATCCGCATACAGCGAGATGCGAGATTTGATGAAGTTGCCAGACAGCGGTTGGAGGTGTCCTGCTTCAGTAGCCAGCTCAAGAATCTTTGGCAGCGTATCGATTGCAATATCAAAGAGAAGCGGCGATAGCGGGTCACCCTGCCTTAGGCCGCGGCCATGAACAATCTTGTTGCCAGGGATGCCATTCAGCAGAACCCGGGAGGTGGCGGTGGAGAAAAGCAACGACATCCAAGCACGCCATCGAGGGGGGAAGCCCAAACGCTGCATGAGGTCCAGCAGGTAGTCCCAGCGAACGACGGAGTCAAAGGCTTTGGCGATGTCGAGCTTTATCAGCAGGGCCGGGGTGTGCTTTTGATGGAGGCGACGCGCCACATTTCTGACGTACATAAAGTTGTCGTGGATGCTTCTATTCTTGATGAAAGCGCTTTGACAAGAGGAGACGATGTCATTCATCTTAGGCCGCAGTCTCGAGGCCATTGCCTTCGCAATAATCTTGGGGATTATGTGGATCAGGCTGATGGGTCGATAGTCCTTCAGGCAGTCTGCCCCTTCCTTCTTAGGCAGCAGAGCAATGTTGGCGTTGTTGACTACTTGAAAGTTGTTGATGGAAAGCTCAGAGAAGGCATTGATCGCTTTCATGAGGTCGTCCTTAACAATTGGCCAACGTAGATTGATTACAGTAGATTCTAACGTAATATAACTTCGGTACTCAGTTACCTCAACGTGAAATGCATAGGCCTTCGGCGAAAAATGGATTATCTTTGACTTAGGTGTCATAGGCATGTCCCGAAGACCCGCCTCGATATCTTTTAGCTCATGCACTCTCTGCCACTTCCACCGCCATCCATCAATTTCATCTAAAATTTCTTCAGGGGTTATCTGCGGGATTTTGTATTTTTGGCTATAATTTCTCCCAGCTCACAAATGTTGCCCCTCTCACTAACTAGCTCCCTATAACAGCTCTTAGCCCTACCCTCCCTAATACTACCTTCAGTCCATCTTGCAGCTTCATACAGAATACACCACGACCTATATGGGTCCAAACCAGGACCCGAACTATCAGACATCGTTCCTATGCGACTAAGGAAATAACCGCGCACCACACGCCTCCATCACAAAATTTGCTGGGGTATATATAGGCTCACCCGGGAGAAAAAGAGCGGGAGAAAAATGGCGGGAGAAAAATGGCGGAGAAGAAGGGCGGGAGGAAAATGGCGGGAACAAAATGGCGGGAGAAATAGGGCGGGAGAAGAAGGCCAGGAGGAAAATGGCAGGAGAAATATGGCGGTACACGAACGGCGGAAGAAAAATGGCGGGAGAAGGAGGGCGGGAGAAATATGGCGGAACAATTGACCGGAAACAAATTAAATCGACGGGAAAAAAAATCCAGGCACCTGTCGTCTTCGCCAAAGCTGACAGGCCGTCTAGTCGTCTTCGGCGATGACGAGTAGACCCTGTCGTCTTTGCCAACGCCGACTACTGCATGGCTCTGACGCCGACAGGCCTGTCGGCTTAGCCAATGCCGATTATCCCCTAGTCGTCTTCGGCAATGCCGATTTGCCCCTGTCGGCTTCGCCAAGGACTGGCTAATATTTTTGAAAAAATAAAAAACGCGTATTATTTCCAGAATTAAATAAATTTCGTGTATTATTTAAAAAAAATTAGCAATTTTCTGTACATGTATCTGAGTCTCATCACCGTTTTTAAAATCACTCACATAAATCAGAAAAAAACACGTCAAAGGTATGCATTCGGTACATCAGTGATTTCACACAAGTTTCTGTCTATTGGTATTGATGCGTATCTATTTGATACAACTGCAGATACATAGTAGTGCCAATTAAAAACATTCAACTTAAAGATTCAAGAGGTTGAGCATGGCAAGAAGATAACAGGCGACTCATTGACACGAAGCAGACATTAGGAAATTGCGTCAACAACCACATTGATTGATGATGGCTCAGCAACCTGCAGCTAACATCGATTTGCAGATAATGTGGTCTGACCCTAATCATGTACAGTACTATTCTACTTTTCTCAGTTCACTACCTATGCTTAAATCCGGAACACTTTCAATGATGTAACCACAGAGTGAATGGGGGGTTGCCAGGGCTCAAGAGGAACTGAAGCAGTAGCTGCAGTACAAGAAATGTTAAAGAACCAAGGATATTGAAACACAAACTGGCACTAACCCAAGTTCAAAGGCCTACACCACGAATATCCAGCCCAAGGATGGTGGGAGAGATTGATCGCATAACATGACAGAAGAAACCAATGCTACTCGTAACAGCCAACACATCACACCAAAACTTCTGATCAAAGGACAAGGTAACAAAATTGTTGGTATAGCATTTTTCCAGTAGATCAATTTTTATGTTCACCGACAGCTAATCTGAATACATGGCTCGTGTTGTTACTTGTTCTCCTTGTCGGTGAAAAAAGAAAGAGGAACCACAAACAAATTAGAACAATCAAGATATACGCACAACCATCTTGTTCTTCTTTCCAGCAGATAGGAGCAGCACCTTGCCGTCAACTATATCACGTTCCTCGATCAACTTATCCTCAGTATCGATCTTCATGTTATTTAAGTACAGACCACCTTGCTTAATAAGCCGCCTAACAGCTGACTTGCTAGCGAGCAAACCTGTAGAGGCAGCCAGATCAACAAGGGGAGACTTCAGTACTTGGTCATATGGTAACGAGCATGAGGGTACATCATCTGCTATCCCCTCAATTGTTTGTGAGTCCAACTCCGTCTGTGCCCCAGGCCGCAAGGCCTCGGTTGCCTTCAGGGCCTCCTCCAATCCCTCCTGGCCATGGACAAAACGTGTTACCTCTTCTGCAAGCCTCCTTTGAACCATGTTTGGCACATAGCCAGGCTTCTTCATCGACTCTTCCAACTCCTGAATCTCATCCAAGCTCACGAACGTCAGGATTTTCATAAACCTTACGACGTCAACATCTGGCACTGAGTAAAAGTACTGATAGAACTTGTAGGGGAAAGCATCTTTGACGAGAGCCAAATCGCCCCATCTTCTGACTTCCCAAACTTCGTCCCATCACTCTTCAGCAAGAGTGGGAACGTCAGACCATTCGCCCCCTCGACCTGGAGAATTTTCCGAATCAAGTCGGTTCCAGCGGTGATGTTTCCCCACTGATCGCTACCACCAATCTGCACATTGACACCCATGTTCTTGAACATGTACAAGAAATCGTAGCCCTGGAGAAGCTGGTAGGTGAACTCAGTGTAGCTCATGCCTCCTCTGAATTGAGCCGCTTCTTCACACTCTCCTTGGCAATCATCGTACCGACACGCGCATACTTGCCCACCTCCTTGAGGAAATCAAGCAGTGTGATGTCCTTCCACCAGTCGTAGTTATCCAGGATCACAAAAGGACCCATATTTTTCCCCACATTGCCCAGACTATCTGATAAACCCTGATCCGAACTGGCGAGAGCATGCTCATTTTTGTCCAAGATGGCCTTTTTACCGGATTGGGTATGATGAGATGGTACGGGAGCGCGGACGAGGATCTGAGCGATGTTGGACTTGATTGCGTCGGAGTTGGTGATGACGGCGGCGAGATCGAGCTCAGGGCGCTCGGCGCTCTTTCCGGAGGGATCTCCTACGCGGCCAGTGGCGCCGCCCACGAGCGCCACAGCGGTGTGGCCGCAGCGGCGGAACCAGGAGAGCGCCACGAGACCGATGAGGTTGCCGAGATGCAGGCTCTCAGCCGTGGGGTCGAAGCCGCAGTAGGCCTTGATAATCTGGTGCTCCCCAGTGGCTGACGAACCGAGGGACTCGGAGGTGGTAGACTCCACCAGCCCGCGCTCCCGGAGAACGTCCACCACGCTGCGCCGGACGGTCGTGGCCACGGCGTTCGCGGAAGACGCGGCAGTGGCAGAGAGGCGGCGGCGGCGGGGGTCGGGGAGGAGGAGCAGGCGGTGCGGGCGGAGGAAGGTTCTGGAAGAGGCGGCCATGGCGGCGGAAGCCATCGTGGTGGGAGGAGGCGGAGGTGGGGCTCTGGGCCTCGAGCTGTTGATAGGGCTTGCCCCGGGTTGACGACGAGTAAACCACTCGCCGTACGGGTCCACATGGGAGGTCCTATACACCGCAGTACGCGGAGCGTCCTCGCTCCCGCCTACAGGAGGCGATTGTGGGCCGGCCCAACAGATGTCATCTTCTTCCCAGCAGCAACCTGCTAGACACCCCCCACCGGCAATCCCTATTCGTCGACCAGGTCAACGATAGGGAGCCGTCGCACACCCCCTTCATGGACCGGCCCAATAGATAATATTACTGGTTTTCGGATTTTTGTTTTTTCGTTTTTTTGTTTGTTTCTTTTTTCTTTCTTCTACTCCCTCCGATCCATATTAGTAGGCATAGATTTGTCTAAATTCATATGTATCTAGTTAAGTATTTAGACTAGATACATGTGTATCTAGACAAAGTTGTGCCCACTAATATGGATCGGAGGTAGTATTTCATTTTTTTCCTGTTTCTTTTTTCAGATTTGAAAAATTTCAGTTCTTAAAAAATGTCCAAAACAAAAATTGTTCAGTTTTCAGAAAACTTCAAATTTAAAAAGTGTTCAGTTTTTAAAAAATGTTCAATTTTTGAAAAATGTTCAAAACGAAAATTGTTCAGTTTTCGAAAAACTTCAAATTTAAAAAGTGTTCAGTTTTTAAAAATGTTCAATTTTTGAAAATGTTCAAAAAGAAAATTGTTCAGTTTTTGAAAAACTTCAAATTTAAAAATTGTTCAGTTTTTAAAAAATGTTCAAAACGAAAATTGTTCAGTTTTCGAAAAACTTCAAATTTAAAGTGTTCAATTTTTGAAAAATGTTCAAAACGAAAATTGTTCAAACTAAAAATTGTTCAGTTTTCGAAAAAATGTTCATATTTGAAAAATGTTTACTTTTTGAAAAAATTCAGTTTTGGAAAATGTTCAGTTTTTAAAAATGTTCAATTTTTTAAAAAATGCTCAGAAATAAAATTTGTTCAAATTTTAAAAATGTTCAAAAAAAATTGTTCAAAATTTGAAAATGTTCATGATTAAAAATTATTCAGTTTTTAAAAAGACGTTCAAATTTGAACATGGGCCGGTTTCCGGGCGACCCATGTACAAGCAGTCTAAAGTGGGCCGAGCCCAGTAGCGCGGGAGGGGTGTGCGATGCATTCTTAGCATCGCATAGGTCGACGAATAGGGGCACCCCCACCCCCCCGCCGCCGCCGGCGCCGGCCAGACCGCCTGTCTGCCGCCACCCATGGACAGCTCCGCTCCGGCGGCACCTCGTCGTCCCGCCCCCACCGCCGGTCCACCGCTGCCCTTGGCCTCCCTCTAATATCCCCTGCACCCCCAAACCCTAACCAAATCCTCTCGCCGACGAGCTGCTCCCGCACCCCACCCCCCGCGTTAAGTGTATTCCTCACCTCCACCTGTGTCGCCGCGGCCAGCCGTGTCGTCGCCGGCTACGGTGAGGTCCATTCCTTGCCTGGCCGGTGACGTCGCGGCCAGCCGCGCTGTCCCCGTCGGTGGCGAGTTCGGCTCCGTCTCCGGCGCTCTTCACCCGTCTTCTCCTTCTCCAGCCTCGCTGCTTCCCTCGCCGCATCACATCCTCTTCCTCACCTTCGGTGCATCTCGTAGTGGGTCGGGCCCAAGCGCGACGGGAGAGTACGCGAGCTCTATTAGCGCACGCGGTACGCGCGATATAGGATTTGCCGGTCCACATGAGCAGCAACCACATCCGATCACACTCCTTAGACATCATGGGCTGCTTGCGGGCCGAGCTGCTGGTCAAACGTAGAGTGATCGGATTACCTCAGATTTAGTTTCTAAAAAACAAGAACAATAATCCCTCCATTTTGGCGCTCGCGAGCTTCGAACAAATGCAAGTTTTTCCTCTGGCTGGCGTTCAAGAATAGATGCTGGACGGCAGACCGCCTCGGGCGCAGAGGTTTGCCTCGACCGGCCTCCTTCCTTTTCTGCGATCAGGTGGAGGAAGATATTGACCACCTACTGCTTGGGTGTGTCCTATCTAGAGAGGTTTGGGCCTCCTTTCTGACCATGTGGGGTAGAGCGGATTGGATCCCTGACCACGATGACCGCCTATTGGATTGGCTGCCTTCGAAGACGCCTGGAGGCAATGATGCGAGAGACATGTGGACAATGATCACTTTGATCTGCTGGAGCCTGTGGAGGCATAGGAACAATGTGGTCTTCGAGGGGCATAGGCCATCGGTGGAGGCTGCCAGTAGGTTGGTAGAGACCGAGGCGGACTTGTCGCGGGCAGCGAGGCTGTTCAGGGGTAGCCTATGTCCCGTAGATAGGTGTAATACCCCACAGTTTAGAGAGTCGAAAGGGTAGAAATATGATTTGTGCATTTGCATAGCTTGCATTTGAAAATGCGGGAAATTTTGGCGCGTTAAATTAAACAATGCAAAGTGATCGATGTTTCTCTCGACTCGATGAGTTAGGGTTTAGATCATCGTGTTGAGTGCGATAAACTTCGACCTTATCTTTCAAACAACTAATTAGAAACTAGGATCATCTATCGAGACGTTCCAAAATTGGACATGACCTTCCTAAATCTCTCGACATTCTGATCACAGTTTAATAAATGACAAGTATATGATTCACAGAAAGCATAAGACTCAATCATCTCCAACAACATCTATATGATCATATCATTGTATCATTCACATATCCCACACTTTATCAAGATCCATTTAAAATATACATCAACTGATCATCTCATATTACATTCATCTCAAATACAAATCTGAAATCCAATATCCAAAGTGAATTTAGATACAACAAGTGGAATTGGACACAAGATCAAACTTTACAAGTGGAATTTAAATGAATAAATGAATATTACAACATTTAATCGAATAAGTACATATCTCATCCAAAAAGAAAGGAAATTACAACAGAATAAAAGAAATTCTTAAACTAAATCTTAAACTAGACCTTCAACTCATTTTTTAGCTTCTCAACTTATCTTGATCTTCTTATCTCCCAAATCTTATTCTTGATTCCTGCACATATAAAGAAGGACAAAAAGAAAGGAATTAAGCAAGTATCTGTTCTTATTAACTTTTCTAGAAACCGTGTGAAATTCAAAAGTTTGGTGTTATGCAAAAGTAGTTTGGAAACAAGAGTCATGACCTTGTTAACAGATTCCTCTTTGCATGCACAAAGCAATTGAATATCATCTAAATAAAAAAAACAAGAACAAAAGAAAGGTTCTTCTAATTAAAATGTTTGCCCTCACCACAAGGGTGAGGCAATTTTGTGTTGGAACTCGACTACTGGATATTAGGAACTTGTCCTAATACCCAAGTGGTGACTAGAGGGATTTTTATCTATGGCAACAATAGATCATGGATCATTTTTTGGATCATTAAGAGGCAATAGGAAACAAGGACAAGAAGGCAACAATGATCCATATGAGCAAGCAACAAAGGCAACATGGGGCAAAGGCTATTCGTATTGAACTATTGATCCATCTATCTTTAGTCATCAAGGCAACATCTTTGTTTTCCCTCTAATCTAGTAAATTCCTAATAAAGAAAGCCCAAATGGAAATCTGAAATGTTTCTTCAATAGTATTAATTACAAAAGAAGAAAATAAGCCAAATGATAAAGCCCACAAATCTTAAATGTAAAGCCACTTGATCACCACCCATTTATTAGCAAAGCCCACATAAGAGAGAAGCCAAACCAGCCCATCTAGTGACAATTGCCACTTGTCTTGCTTAAAAATAAATCCCACAAGGGGATAAGATCAATGACTAGCCATCTCTATCCACAAGCAAAATATCTAGCTTAACTTGATCCTCAAGACATGCTCATATGTGAGAGCTTGACACCAAGCCTCTTACTCACCCTTGCAAAGCAAGAGTCAGCTAGTTATGTGGCAGCACCACAACAATCACCTAGATGTATAAAAGAACATGCCAGCCACTCAAATAAATGGATTTTGCTCACAAACACATCCCAACCGCATCAGATCTTGCACATATCAGCAAAATCAGCTACCAATAGTACACTACTGTTTCTACAGCACCCAAAACAGCAAGAACACATCACCCTTTGTTCACATCAGATCATCCATAGCTCAAAACACCTAGAACACTGCCAGATCTTGCCTAATCTTTAGATCAACTAGGAAATAGGTCAAGCAGCGAGGAGGAGCAGGCTATCCACAAGAGGAGGAGTAGGCTATCTACAAGAGGAGGAGCTGGTGATCCACAAGAGGAGGAGCAGGCTAGCCACTAGAAGAAGGTTTTCACCATTTTCCGGAAGACCAAGCTTCTCTTCATGCAGCAGGTTGATTACTAGGCCAAATCTTGGGCAACATCTGTTCTTATCATTAGATGAGAGGGAAAGAGAGGAGAGGGGTGCAGTATTCTGTTCTTATCAGAAGATATGAGGAAAAAGAAATATATCTCTCAGTTATGCATAGCTCATCACAGAGATTAAAAGCAACTAAATAGTATATGTTCTTATATAAAGAAGTGCCTCAGCCTTTGCATCATAGGCAGGGCTAAGAAATCCAGCATATAATCTGTCCTTATCAGTTCATATCTAGATGGAAAGAGAGGAACAAGAAAGGAATAAACAGTTAATAAAAATAAATAATAACAACACACCTTAGGTTGCTGGACAGAAACTTGGATCTGTCAGGAACCTTTAAACCACCTAAATGTGCAAGTAATATTCTAGAAATATTTATCTAGATCACTCTAGCCATTTATCTAAGTGAATAGCATGCAAACAAGTCACTGGAAATCACCAGATCATGAACAACTTGCATATCTACCAAGAATTCATCTCAGCTTGTCAAGAAAACGCAAGAACATTAAATAAGCATGTTCAGGAAGGAACTGAATCCTATCAAAATTCAATCCAGTTATTCAGTAAATCAAATCATCTATTTATCAACTTCTGCACATAAACATGCATATCAAGAATTCAACCAAAGAGGAGCATCACCAAGCACAAGTTATAGCATGGAATTAATCAGGAACTCATCTAGCTACAGCAAGAAGAAATACTTGGGAACTAGCATACATCACATATCTAAACTAAATAAGAATTGTATCCAACAAGTTACCAAACAAACCATCCTCTATATTATCTAGACAAGCAAATCATCTAGTTTTCTCCTCTGAATTTGTTAGACAAAAGCTTAACTGACGAAGTGAATATTTCTTCAGTTAACAGTAGATGTCGTGGTCACATACACCTAGTACAGCACAACTACACAAATGAGTTCATCACCAGGATGAACTGGAGCACCACACGAGCACCACAGACAACCTATCACACATCAGTTATCGGCACAGAGAGAGCACACGGCCGGTCACAGAGAGATCCAAACATGTCGTGCGGCACACGAGCATCACGGCATGACGAGGCAGGGTCCGTGCTGCCATGGTAGAGTGCACCGCGAGATGATGAACACCAGCTTCACCGCGCCACACCACTAGTTGCCGAAGGAGAATGCCGGGGTTGCAGCCACGTACTGCCATCCCGCCGGTGTCGAGGTTGAGGTAGGCGGCCCAGAGGCGAGGTAGAGCCAGAAGTCGAGCAGAGGCTCGAGCGGCAGTAGCCGGAGGCACGGTAGCCAGGGGCAGCGCCGGCGACCCGAGCCATGGCGGCTAGGGTTAGGGTTCGCGAGCGAGCTCGAGTGGGGCGGTGTTGGACGGATTGAAGGCGGGGAATCGGGGGAGAAGGCGGTGGCGGAGTAACGCCAGGGCGTGGCGGCGCCAGAGCCGGCCGGCAACGGACGGAGCAGAGGGTGGAGGCGGCGGCGACGTGCACGGGAGAGAGAGAGCAGAGATGGGGATCGAGCAGAGCACGGGAGAGAGAGGGAGTAGCTGGGTCGGGTTTGACCCAGTAACAATTTGGGCTCGGCCCAATTGGTTGGGTTCGACCCACTCCAACCAAACAACCGTAGGGGCATTTTGGTAATTTACCAAATAAAAAATATTCAAATTTAAATGAATTTTTACACCAAATTAAAGGACCTAAAATAAACTAAAAATATGAAACAAACTCTACAAAATGTGAGGAATTTTTATGTAAGTTTTATTTGAAGTTTCTAAAAATATTTTGTGGATAAAAATTCAAAGATCCTTAAGTGGAAATGACTTGAAATTGTTTTTCAAAAAACTATTTCCTAAAATAAAATAATATAGGAAAATAAAGTCTTGAAGTTCAATTATATTGAACTATTCAAATTTAATCACTTTGAATTTATTCCTCATGAAAATTATTGTCAAACTATTTAAACAATTAAAAAACTCCAAAACACTTGAAAAATATTGAAATCCATAACTTGGGAATTTTGGGGTGACGAAGCATCTCATTACTATGCATAATAGCATGCTGCCAGAGTTTTATGTAGTCCTTATCGGGATTACCTTGCGATTTTCAGAACTCGAGATTTTACCGCAAACCCTAGAACCCCGAAGGGTTGAACGGCAATTTTTTTCACAGGCAAGTTCATTCTTGCATATCCTTATTGAACTATTTTTTATAAAAAACTATTTTCAAGAACATATTATTATCAATGCATTGAAAAAGAAAACTAATTTCGAATGATGTGAATTGCTATATATATTGTTTGGCTGGCAATGGAACCACGGTATGATGTTGTGGTGGATGTTCCATTGTACGGGAAAGTATATACCTAGGATTAATTATCAATGTCACAGTGATCCTTGCGCCGTATCGAAGCGTTTACCATGAGATCTGGCATGGGACGGTAAAGTCAGCTGCTATCTTCTCTCGTTCACATATACTAGGCAGACTAGTACCTGGTTGAGTCCGTTGCGGCGGCCAACAGCGTGGGAGCGCATACCTTCCCCACCCGATGGGGTGATTTGGAATAGGAGCTCGGGAGTGGTGACGAGCTATTGGTCTTTGTACCGGCTGGGTCATAAGGGGCGGATATGTGTTGTGCGGAGAGGGGCAGTGATTGGCTTTGGACTCACACCTGGCCCCATACCATGGAAGTATGGAAGAGTTTGGCCGCTCGGAAAGGCAACAAGGCTGGGTTTCTCTCATGGGTAAAGTTACGCAGCTCTGCAGAGTCAACAACAAGAAATTGTGACTGTCACATCCGTGTTCCCGGAAGGAACTACAGACCGCAGTGGGAAAGGCGTCCCAAGTGATGACTATAAACCCATGGAGGTTGTGAGCATAGTTTTCTGAAATAAAACTTGACCTTTGAAGAAATGTTTTCCAAAATTTGCATTATGCCTATGACCGTTGGTCATGGCAGTAGCTAGTGCATTCAAAACAAAACTCTTTCCTATATTATTTGAACTTGCTGAGTAATGCTAGAGTTGCTCACCCTTTCCCCGTTGACCCCTGCTTAGATTTTTGGAGCCAGCAAAGGAGTTGCCAGTTATCCATCATGACGTCAATGAATTCTTCAACAAGGAGTCAAGTCTACATGGTGGATCTTGGAAGAGTCAACTGCTACATCGACAATGAAGGAACATCGACAAAAGTGCAACGGCAAACATGACGACCACATTGCCAATGGAGGAGACAACGCCATTTTGGAAGGAGGAGTACAACCTGGATAAAGATATCCCAGATGGATTAGAGTAGGGCTGTGACAACAGCAGTAGTGGAATAGGAATTAGAGATAGAGCTGATATCCAGCTTAGTGATACGATTTGGATCTTTTTGGTGTTTCATTTGCACGAGACCTACTTCTAATTATAAAGAAGGTTCTCGAGATTTTGTATTGAGTAGTGTTGTAATCCAATAGTGTTACCTTGGACCTGCTATGTTTCTGTTGTACTACTCGGAGGGATGTAATATTTGCGGATAGGTCCTTCCGTGAGTGTTATATCAACGACTTGTGCACTACAACATGTAGTGGTGTGCTAGGGTCACCGCAGTACATATTAAAATGAGTGAATTTATGTACAAAATAGGTCAACAATTGTGTCTTATAAAAGTGAAAGGAGTGAGTACCTCAGATTTGAATTCTCCTTCCACCAAAAAAATCCCCTAAAAACAGGTATATCTTAATCAAAATAATTTAAAAGAGAATTTTCAATCAAGCTCCTTCCTGTAACAAAGTATTATAGTTGTAATATCATTATAGGATAGAAAACTTAGATGGCCTATTTGGTTAGCAGGATTTGAAATTTTTTGGTTCATAGGATTTGAAAAATATAGGAATAGGATGTCACGACACTTGAAATTCTTGAGGGACCAAAAACGCAGGAATCAGCAGCAAATGTTACGTGGTTGCAACGCAAGAAAAAGTGACGGAAATTTGTATGGCAATTGAGTGCATGTCATAGTTGTTGCAGACAGAAAGGAATTTTTTCAACATGTCTCAGTTTGCTAGAAATCCTATAAAATTGTATTATCCATAACAATTTTGGAGGATTCAATCCTTTAAACCAAATGGACTATATAGTAAAAATTCCTATGGGTGTAAATGTTGTGCAATTGCTTCGAACCCAACAGGCCCTGCGATTTTTCCTTGTAGACAACTTCACACTCAATTCTATAAAGCTGTGTCTAGCGACTGTAACCTCTTAACCAAAAAAAGAACATATAAGACATAGGTGTAATAAAAAAACTTAAAACTCTATGGTTTTCAATCTTGAAAGGTTAAATAGGGCTAATTGAACTTCATAACTCTACACCACCGACCCATTCCTGTGTCGTCCCCCAGGCGACGCAGGGGCGATTCACGCCCGCGCCGCCGCTCGGACCTCCCCGGCCTGCTCTCGCCGCCGCTGCCGCCGGCAACAGCCGCGGTGGCGGTGGGCCCCCGCTGCCAAAGGAGGCCGTTGCGGGCCGGCAAATCGTGGCTGGGGGGCGGCGGCCATTGCTGCAGCGAGCGGAGGCCGATGCGGCGGCCCCGGAGCATGGTGGTCGCGGTGCTTGCTCGGTGGCGCCATGGTGCTTCGCCTGTTCGATCTGGCTCGCGGGGATCGAGGGATCCAGCGCCAGATCTGATTGAGGCGAGTTCGATGATGGCCAGGGAGAGGTGTGGTGGCTGCAGGGTGCCGGCGCGGTTGGTCTTCTCCGAGCAAACGAGGAGGCCGGTGGTGTGCGTCCAGTTCGTGGACGCGTCTAGGTGGTGCAGGTGGACGTTGACATGGTTGGCTCGCTGCTGGGCACACGGTTCAGCTTGTGGTAGTTGGTTGGCTGCCGGTGGTGGTCGGGCTTGATGGAAGTGGTGGTGACGGTGGTATTGGTTAGCTCCGGGTGAAAGCCTAGCACTGATTTCGGTCAGTGCCGGCGGCGCCGGCGTCTTTGGACGTCGTTTCCCTCCTTGGAGGCGTCGTCGTGGAGCGCTAACCATTCCTTTGTCACCACAATTCCCTGAGTTTCTCCGGGTGAAAACCTTGCATTGTCGTCGACAATGCGGGCGACGATGGCGTTTTCGTCGTTTTCCTCCTTGGGGGCGTCGTCTTGGAGTTTTGGTACCCCTGCCTTGTGTTGCCATGCTAGCTTGTCTCATCGGCGGGTGCGTGGACGTCGAGGCGGCGGCTTCGAGATTGTTCTTGCATGTCGGGGCGGCGGCCCCGGATTGCTTTGCGGTGGTGACCCAATGAGGTGGGGTTGCGGCTCGACAGAGTGTGAGTGGCGACTTCGTGTTACAAGGGTGGCGAGGTTGTCGGCAAAACGGCGGGAAAAGGAGGCAAAAAAAGCTCAATAATAGTTGGACCCCAATTGCATTTTATGAAAGAAACACTCATCGCTTTAAATTATCGTTCACAGAAAAACGGGCAACTACAACTATATAGAGACAATTGTATATAGACACACGATGATTGCAAAACAAAATTACAAGCCCAGAGATAGTAACATTCAAAATTGACCGCTAGAGCACGAAGCTTTGAGTATATCTTTTACCATGTACCTTTTTTGTGTGTGCTATATTCGGGGTTGCAGAGGAATCTATTTTGCAATAATATTTACTCTGTTTTTCCCTATCTACATTCCTCAAGAACGCGCGCGAGCATCGCGTGTCCTTATATTAAGATAGAAAGGGTGAATATACATGTACATAGAGTTTTTGGTTCAGCCAAGACACAGCCACATACGACGGTCTCAGCTTCTACATGACCTACTCCATCTGTCGCCTCTCTCCACACACACCCGCCGTGTGCCACAGCGCAAACTCCTGCTTGATTCGATCGAATACAACCCCTGTAGTAGAGGCCAGTTGATCGAACACTCTACTATTCCTTTCTAACCAGATCGACCTAGCTGTAAGGATGATTAATTTGTTAACCTATTTCCTCCTTTTCTTCGGGATCCTCTCAGTGATCGCCGCCCACTACCGCGAAGCTACGACATCTGAAGTTGGAGTGAATTGTTGCAGGCCCAACTGTTGTAGCACCATGAACCAGATTTCGCGTACGAAGACGCATCTGAGCAGGAGGTGCTCGCCATCTTCTTGTTCCTAATTGCGAAGGGGGCAGAGGGGCGGGTGTTGGAGACCACGTTTCGCTAACCTGTCCGATGTCCACAGGCGGTTTTTCAGAGCTAACCACATGTGGAGCTTCAGTGACAGAGGGGCACCTGCTAACCAAATTTCCGTCGCGCAGGGTGCTGCAATTCGGCCGAAGAAGAACGCGGCATATGTCGACTTTGCTGAGTATCTGCCATTCGCCGTGAGCCTCCACCGTATCGTATCATCCTCGTTCACCAGAGTTTGGTTGCGAACCAATTCCCACAGCTCCAGGTATTCCGCCAATGCTTGGATGGTTAGGTTGACTCTGATCCCCTGAACCCATTTGATGTTGGGAATGGCCTCTTCGAGTGTGATGTAGTCATTGCTCCTCTTGAGTACTTAATTTGTAATGAACAACTGTATTAATCTGTATTTGCTTGTACAATTGTTTTTTCAAACTATGTTTCGTCTATTGCACTCCCAATGTACCGCGGTTGCGGTTGTTGAAAATATGTAGTGCTTGTAATTCTAATGTACAACTGATTTCATCACATCCTTATTATTTTTTACACTTAACTTCCAAATTTCTTTTACTTGTACATTCGAATTTTCTTAGATCTTATTTGGTATATCCCACTTTCAAAGTTTCAATATACACGAGTTACGCATTTGAAAGATAGACTTAGGGCATCTCCAACCGAGGCCCACAAACGAACAGGAAAAGCGGATCGAATCTGTCCGTTTAGGGCGGACCGCGAACCGAATTTGGGCCTCTGTCCGTTTGGGGCGGGGGGTGCCCACAACGGCCTGACGCAAAAATGGTTTTTTTGATGAAAAAATTGGGGTACCAAGTTTGCCTCTTGTCTAATTTGAAACAAACAAAATGCAAAATGGGTATACAAAATAATATAAAACTTTGTCCATCCAAACATGACATACGCATGTTCCAAATGACACATAGTTTGAAATACAAAATAGTTCAAATGTAATATGATAAATAAAAGAGAAGGACATCAAGCATCATCGCAGTCGCGGATCATCTTTTGCTTCTTGAGTATCCAAGCTCTTTGCTCCGGGTCCATGATGCTCAAGTTGGCCATCATGATCCGGTTCTCCTCGACCATCACCGCAAGCTTGACGCGGTCCGCCTAATTCTTGATCCGTTCCGCTTCTATCTCTAGATTCTTCTTTTGCATCTCCAAATAACATGCCATGGCCTCCTCCTTATCTTTGCGCTTCTCCACGTACCTTGCGGCGGTGGACTCCTCCTTGCCGGCGATCAACCCCTTCTAGGTCTCCTCCAATCGAGCCGCCGCCTCGCGCTTGGCATCTTGCTTGGTGGAGTTGTGTCCCCTCGGCCGCACCGCATGGCCACCGGAGCTTTGGCCAGGCTCCACATCATCATCATCTTCTTCGTTGGCCCTCTTCTTCGATGCATCGCCGCCCCTTTCTTCAAGGAGTTGTAGAGCTCGACCCACTTCGGGCATCCCTTGATCATGTCCCAACAATGGGGCTAGGTGAACTTGGTCTTGTACACCTTCTTGTGGAACTCCAATGCTTGGAGAATAAGGTCCTCAACCCCAATGCCCTATGGATATTCGCAACTCCACACACTTGCGCACGTAGCCGCCGACTACGAAGCGGTCCTGTACCTTCTGATTCCCAATGGAACAGCAGATAACACGCAGAATTTGCAGTAGGATAAACTACCAGATCGATACGAATTGGTGGGGATAAATTCAGAGGAACACTTGGTTCGAATATGGAATTCTAGAGTTTTAGTTTCAACGTAGTCTGACTTCTAAACTCGTGGCTAAGAGGTATTTAAAGGCTAGGGGGATACGCCCCACTATCCTTGTGTAACATCCCAACTTTGTAATAAAGTGTTAAGTTGTGTAATCATGTCATGTCATGCATTAATCTTTGCATTAATAAGTTTTGATTTTTAAATTAAAGAAGAAGTAATCAAAAAAGGCCTAAACCTTGATCTATTTTTTTATTTGTTGTTCAAAACTTCCAAAAATTCAAAACAAAAAATGTGTGGGGCTTCTCTACAATATTAGAAGGCTCCATGAATTTTGGGGTAATTTATTGACTATTTTAAATGCCCTAAAAAAATGCAGGAAGTTTCTGTTTAAAAGAATTCATGTAAATATTTAAAAGTCCAGGGGGTTTTTCGCAAAATGTTTTATTTCTTCTTCTTCCCCGCGCCAGAAGGCGAGCTGCCTGCCGCCGAGTCCGTTCATCGATTGCCACCTCCTCTCGGCTTGCTAGCACGCGAGGATAAGGCCAGGAAGATGTGTGCATCGAGCTCTCTCTCCCCATGCTCTTTCCCCTCTCCCCGTGCTCTCTGCTCTCCTCACGGCGAAACCCTAGCCGCACGGCCGTCGCCGCCGTGCCGTCGTTTCCGTCCACCCCGAGCTCTACTGAGGCATCCACGAGCTCCGCCTAGCTCTCCTCTTCCTCCCCCTCGAGTTGCAGAAGCCGGGATGCAGTAGAACGCCGGAATCGACGCCGTCTTCTCCAACTCCGGCCGAGGTCCGCCGTGCTTGATTCCGCCGCCGTCCGAGCTTCTCCGACCTTGCCGTTCATCCCAGCGTGCTCAGGGTGAGCTTGCGCATCATCTGGTGCCTTTGGTTCATTTTATTGTGCACCGTAGCATCGTCGCCGTGAAGCTCGTCGCCGGCCGTGGCTCCGCCGCGCCATAGCCGCCAATCCGGCGACCAATCGCTGGCGGCACCGCCCCCAAATGGTTCCCGTGCACGTGCTCGTGCAACACGCACAGCCGCGCGTGCCCGCTCGCCCTCCTCCGGCGAGCCTCGCCGGAGCAGAGCCACCATGGTGAACCTGTGTCTTTGACATGTGGGCCCCGGTTGTCAGCCATTTATTCTTTTCCTAAATGATTTCTTAAATTGTTAAACTCCTGACAGGTGGGCCCAGAGCAATTTGATAGAATTCCAGAAAATAATAAAAACTTGTAAATTCAATATCTTTTGTTCTGTTTATCAGAAAAATGTGAACTTTATATCAAAATGCTCTGAAAATTAAGGCCAATCTGTTTATATCAAAATTCATACATGTTTGAACAATTAAATTTGGCAAATATTTGGAAATGACCTAAATGAATTTTCTCTATTTATGGAGTTAATTTAAGTAAATGCTCATATTTGAAATTTGACCTCTAATAACATTTCAAGTATGTTTTAGAGTTCCATGTCAATGCATTAATTTGATCATGCATACATATTGCGCATTGCATCAATGCTATGTATTGATTGTTGTTCTTTTCCGGTATTTGTTCTTCTCGGTAGATCATGGTTCGAAAGTTGACCCCACTTTATTCGAAGAACAAGATCTGATTTCCGACGAACAAGGCAAGCATAACCTCTTATCTGCCCATATATGTGGTTTCCAAATATATTGATTCTTGTATATTGCATACGTTTCCAAAGTATCTTTGGGTCGATAAATAGAAGTCTCCTATATATTTGCATCACTCAGATATCCTCAACCATTGTTCCTAGCAGCCTTAGTTCTGAAATTTGTATATCGCCAAAGCCTTATATCTGCTTAGCCATGCATAGTTGTTTATCTCTGCTTCACCCGGTTGGTGGATTAGAGCTGCGAATGAACTTAGTATACCATGATATCGTGGAAAGGGATGTGAGCTGGTAAATTGACAAAAAGGCCATGGATGAGAGGCCACAGGGGTCTGTGGTGGGTGTCTCGTTCTCGCCGCCCTAGGACCTGAGTTCTCGCCTCTTGAACCAAGACTGAGCGTGCATCCACACGTGTACCTAACACCCTGCTCGACTAACTAACTTGGTTGGTTGTACCCATGGGACACGTAGTTTGGTTTTCCATTTGCGTGTGGTTTAGAAACGTTTGAGAAAAGAATAGGGCCTGGCAGGGATCTAGTGATGAACGAACACGGATCTTGATTCCTGTGACAGAGTAACGGGGACCGTCACGAGGTGGCCATCTCGCGTAATGGCGGCAGCTCCCTGTTATGGATGACCCATGGGATATAATCAGCCAAGTTAAAGGTCGTGGTCAACCACCCTCTGCCGTCACCCCTTGGTGAGTGCTAATACGTTGGCAATAAGAGTCGGTTGGTACGTGTGGTAAACATTGTACACCCCTGCAGGGTTTAATCTTTTCAAAAAGCCGTGTCCACGGTTACGGACGACTTGGGAATGGATTCAGTGATCATAGAAAACTTGGACGTGATCATAAAACCTGTTGACAAGGAATGAAGGATACTTCCTCGAGGGTGTCGAGGGGGTGATCCTAGTTGTTTGATGTTGATGAGCTGGTGGATACAAAATGATTACCAGAGTTGGACTTGCTCTCTTATCCCCTTTTAAAAGTCTACTGTTGATACGAGATTCTTCCTTCCTCTATTTGGAACTAAAGATAGCTTTATGCAAATGAACCATCATACTTACTCTCTGAACATGCAGATATATAATAGGTTAATTAAGTCTTGTTGAGTACCTTCGGTACTCATGTTTGCTTAATTTGGTTCAGGTGAAGACCCTCACTCCGACGGTGGTTTCTACGTTGACGTCGACGAGTAGTTTGGGGTTCCCAGGTAGCAGCCTGGAACGTGTAGGTTGGGTTTGGCTACGTTGCTTACTTCTGGCCTCTTAGGCCTTTTGCAGTCTTGTTGTATAGCAACACATTTGCTTTCGTTGTTTGTTGTAATGTTGGGTCATGTGACATCTGCTTGTAATATTACCAAGTATTGTAATCCAAGTTATGTAATATTACTTTGAAGCGTAGAGTCTGTGATGTGCCAGTTGTCCACAGTCTTGATCTCTTTATTATAGTTTGATAGTTGTGCCTGTGTTATGGCATCAATCGAGGTGTTGTGTTGCTGATGATCCATTCCGAGCAACGCCTGCCAGAGGTTCTGGCCTGGGAGAGGTGTGCCCAGTAACCTTCGGTTGTATCACATGACCAGTGACACATAGCATCTTTGTATAGTACCGGGGTCGGGGCGCTACAAGTTTTGGTATCAGAGCAGGACTGCCTGTAGGAAACCCTTGCTATTGGTCGATGTTGAGTCTAGTGATTGTGAAAACTATTTTGAACCTAAAAAAGAGTTGTGAAAATCTCATTAGGATTCTTTTTACTCCTTACCTGGTGTCGCTCTGAACTCTGAGTTACCTTACCTTATTTGATTGCAAAGGTTTTACTTGCTCATCTGTTATCTTCAAATCTAGGATTAAACTCGTTGGGTGTTTTCCTAGTACTCCGTGTCAGGTTGCTAAAGCTCTCAGAGTTTCAAAGTCTACTCATTTGATCAAAATCATCGATCTTATCATATCTCAGATGTTCCACTTCAACTAATGTTACAAACATGATTTGTGGTCTTGCGTCATCTTTACTCTCCATTGTCATGGTTTGTAATTCAGTTGGGTATAATGTATGCGTCTTGTATGCTTTTCGATACCATGCTTGATGAGATGATATTGTAACATCCCAAAATTATTATCCAGAATTTTATTCCAAAAATGGGAACCAACAAAAACTTTTGTTGTTTATTGTCTGTTAATTGCTTCTTCTTACTTGTGTTGTTCTTGCTGGTTGTGTGAGTGTTTGCTCTAGTAAACACTAATAAGAAATAAAGAAACCAAAATCCAAATTAAAAGCAAGAAAATAAAAATAGCAAGTTATCACTTTAAAAATCTCAAAGTGACAAATTCAATTATTTCCAAATCAAAGTCAGTGGAGATGTAATGTAAACACTCCCCATTTTGTTCCTATCACTTTCCCCTCTCAAATATCATTTTTGAACTAGTTTTAAAATTCTAAAACAAAACAAATTGAAATAAATTAAAAATAACATAAACAAAGTACTATAAAAGAAAATGTTGCCAAACATTTTATTTGGCAATGCCAATTTTTGTGGAGCTTCTGTACATTATGGGAAGGCCCCACAAATTTTTGCAAATTTTTCTAAAATGTTAAAATACCTCAATTAAATCCAGGGAAAGCTTCTGGATTTTGAAAACAAACTAAAATAAAAAGGAAAAGAGGAAGGAGGGGGTTTTCTGCAAAGAGGTCATCGACCTCAGCCCCGACGTCATCGCCGTGTCGCCTTCACCGTCGACGCCGTTTCTTCGCCGCCAGGGCCCCCCTGGCCGCGCTCTCCCTCGCTCTCGACCCTCTGCACCTCTCTGCACCGCAGAGAAGAAAACGGGCACCTCTCCCATCGCCATTACGCCGTGGTTCCCCGCTGACCGCCGTAGAGCACTTGGACGGCGCCGGCGAAATTCGTCCACCCCTTAGCTCCCCGACACGCACCGTTCTTCTAGATGACTCTAGAAGCTTGCCGGACCCCGTTGAGCCCCAAGCCACCACGAGTCTCTGCACCGTCGCCGTGTAATCGCCGAATTGATCACCGTGGACGCGCCATGGCCGCCGCCGTAGACCCCGACCATCGTGGACCGCCCTGGCCCTATAAAAAGCACCCCGAGGCCTCTCTGGAACACCACACCTCCCTCCCAAGCTTTCCCTCGCCTCAATTTCGTCTGTGCACCGCCGGAGGGCAGTGCACTGCCGCATCCGACGCCGCCGTAGAGGTCGAGCACCACCGCCTCGCCACACCTCCCCATTCTTCCCTCTGACCCCTCTACGCTCTTCCTTGTGTACACCGCACTCACCAGAGAGCTTTTTCCCTCTTTTTAGCGCACGGACGCGACCCCGACGCTCCGCCGAAGTTGCTGCCCGACGCCGACGAAGAGCGCGACATCGCCGCCGTCGACAGAGACTTCCCCAGCAACTGCCGCTCGCACCATCGTCTTCCCCGAGCCGCCGCCGTCGATTCGCGTCATCGCCGCTTCCTCCCGAGCCCTAGGTGAGAGATCCGTCCACCTCGCCGTCGCCGGCGCGGCAGCGCCGCTCGTTTTAGGTCGTCGCCGATGGCGACCTCCGTGAGCCGTTGGATCGAAGATCTACGGCCACGTACCGCTTCGTGTTAAGTTAGACTGCCATGTGGGTCCCACTGTCATAATTTTAATCTTTTCCCTCGCGCGCGTACCGTTTCGCTGAGTCACTGACGGGTAGGACCCACCCGTCAGGGATTTCAACATTATCCACAACAGTGGATTTTTCTAATTTAAATTCTCTGAAATTCTCAGTACTGATGTCAACTTTGAAATTAAATATCTCGAGATTTAGGAATCCAAATAAATCAAACTCAAATGTTCTGGAAAGCTTATGAAATTGTTTAACCAACACAATTGGTCTCATGTCATTTAATTAAATAGTAAAAAGTATTATAGAAAATGCCACAGAAGGTTTAAATTCTAAACTTGTTTGTTTCTGATACTCTGTTAGTCCAAATAATTCCAAACCAATTTTGCTAGCTTAGTACTGCCTTGTGTTAGCTCCCCTAATTTTGGTAGAATTAATTAAGCAGTATTAATTGCTGACTTTAAGATAAACCCTTCTGGACTAAAACAGACCATTATGTTTATTGGTTGATCCAAATGAGTTAGACCAATTTTGTTAGCTCACATATATCCATGTTTAGTTACCCCTAAAAGGGTTTAATTTTTGGAACAATATAATTTAATTGGTAGCTAAAACTTGATTATTAAGCTACTGGATTCAATCCAATGTGTAGGGAGTTTGGTAACTCCAAATGATCCAATTCAAATTGGGTTGTATTCTACACATCAGTGGCTTTCCATAGAATTTTAGTTTGTATTTTTGTGACCAACAGAACTCAAGTTGTGGAATTAAACATGAATAACTAGTTTCTGCCATAATTTGGACTTAATTAAATAATGTTTAATTCAATTTATTTGAAAACCAAATTGTGTGGTTTGATGTGTGCAGTAGCTAATTGTGATGTTGATGATGGTTATGTTGAGGTGATTGCTTGTATAGCTTAGTGATTGTTTGCTTTGTTTGTTTGTTAATTAGACGAGAACGTTGTCGGATATATCGAGGAAGGAGAGTTTGCTGAATTTGAAGAACAAGAGCAAGATCACTTTGCCAAGCAAGGCAAGCTATTCTCTGAGCTTGCACTACCAACATATGCATCTACTTTCATAACATGTTTACTCTCAAAGCAAGATTTACAAAACCCATTTCAAAAATATATGGATATTATTTTGCCACCCTATGTAGTAGTTTATGTAAAACTTTAGGATGGGAAAACAATGTTGTTTATTCAAAACTCCTTTGAAATGTCTTGTGAGTTTATGGAACGACGAGATGTCGGTGCTGTGTTGGAAAGGTGGAAAAATGGTGATGTTTGTGAAAAATGCACAGTGTCCTAGTACTATGGAAACCAATCCTACCCTGTGCGACCACATTTACCACATATGGGAAAAGGCGTAGTCATGTAGTTTGCTCTTATTAGTATGGGATACCTCATCGACGGAGATGACTCCGTTATGCATGAGGGGATGGTCCGAGGATCTACCCCCTGACCCGGGTCCTCACACAAGTTGGTGGGGAGGATAGAAGGTTCCACCATAAACCGCCGGACAAAACTATGAGTCCTCACACTTAGGGTTTCTGACGGGAAACCGGACTGGGTGTCGATGGAAAGTGTCATATGGGAAGGATCCTATACTAGCATGAGCAAATAAGAGGCTATGGCCGGCGGCTTACTTCGCATACACCTGGTATGGCGAGACGTGGCAGACACGATGAGTTGCCGGATGGATGTGGGTTAAAAGCGTGCTACCTCTGCAGAGTGTTAAAAACTATTCGAATAGCCGAGTCCTCGGATATGGACAATTGGGAGACTGTCCTAAGACCTTGTGCAAGTTTTAAAAAGGTTTTGAGTTTTTAAAAGAAAAATGAAGTGGAGATTGTTTCCTACACCTATACCAACGGATCGGTATGAGGTGGTGGGATGGAAGTGGACCATGACGGGCTATGGTCGGAAAAAGGAGAAGTTTTGGAAAAACAGATGAAAAAGGTGACTTCTTTAAAGATAGTTATAAAGCTCTTCTTACCTTTTTCAATAAAGATATAGAGATGTTTTAAATAAGAAAAGTTGTCAACTAAAATAAAACTGGTGCATACTCATGTTGGGATAGTTTGCGAGTACATTCAAATGTACTCATATTGGTTTCGTCCCTGGCTATTGTCCTAGCCAGACTACGAGGAGGAACACTACGCAGAGCAGGAATATGGCGACTTCTACGCCAACTAAGGATCTCCACAAGTCAGCTGCCTGTCGGGTTGTCATCATTAGAATATGATGTCGATTACGCCGTAGCTTCCGCTGATATATTTGGTTTGGCCCATGAAGGCACCTATGTAAGAACTTGGTCTAAATGACCATTTATGTAAGACTTTTATTCGGTACGGTAATGGATGTAAACTTTGGTATCCAATTTGGATTATGTGCAACGACAGACTGATCACGGGATCGTTGTGTTAAGCATAATCGGGTATTTCGGACAGCTAGTCCGGGGTCCCCACAGATATGTCATGTATCACATGTCTTGTTTAATCTACATGATGTCATTTATCATGTTTCCTTGATCCATCATGTTACCATCGATGAAGCCGAGAATGATCCAAGCGTTCTTCTTGGTATGCTCCGAGTCAACTCAATTCCAGTTACTGTACTGTTTGATTCTGGAGCTTCGCATACATTCATGTCACATAAGTTTGCTCATATGCATGGGATACCTTTTGTGAAGTTGCCTACTCCTCTGTTGATCCACTCTCCGGGGTCTAGTTGGCGAACTACAATGGTTACGCCTGAGCTCTTAATCAATGTAGGGTCTTTTGCGTTTCCTACTACCTTCTTTGCCCTTCAGTCAACTGACATTGATGTCATCTTGGGCATGAATTGGCTCGTGAAATACAAAGATGTTCTTGATTGTGCAGCCAAATCTGTCACTTTGACAACTTCTTCTGGTGAAATTGTCAAGTATTGGTCACCTTTAGCATGGCCTCCATCAGCACGTTCTCAGCTCTTGCCAGAAACTGAGTTGAATGTTATGGAAGTCCAAACTCCTCCTGAAATTCATGAACTATTGGTAGTTTGTGACTTTCCAGATGTGTTTCCTGAAGAACTACCTGGCATGCCACCTGATCGAAGTGTGGAATTTGTCATCGATTTGGTTCCTGGAATTGCTCCTATTTTCAAAAGACCTTATCGAATGCCCAAAGAGGAGTTGGTTGAATTGAAACGACAAATCGAAGGGTTAGAACTTAAAGAGTTCATCCAGCCTAGCACATCTCCATGGGGATGCCCTACTGTCTTTGTTAAGAAGCGGGATACCAATGTTCCACGTCTGGTTGTCGATTATCGGCCGCTGAATGCAGTGACCATCAAAAACAAGTATCCTCTTCCACGAATCAATGATCTGTTCGATCAGTTAGCTGGTGCAACAGTGTTCTCCAAGATGGACCTGCGATCAGGATACCATCGGATAAAGATCAGAAAGGAGGACTGATACGTCTCAAACGTATCTATAATTTCTGATGTTCCATGTTGATATTATACCAATTGTTACATGTTTTATATACTTTATAGCATTTTTATCCATTTTCTGGGACTAACCTATTAACAACATGCCACAGTGTCAGTTCCTGTTTTCTGCTGTTTTTGTATTTCAGAAAAACTGTTCTGGAAATATTCTCGGAATTGGACGAAACCTGGACAGGACCTCCTATTTTTCCAACACGTACACGAAGTCCGAAGGAGAGACGGAGGCGACCGAGGAGGGCGCCACACCCTAGGGTGGCGCGGCCCCCCTCCAACCGCGCCGTGGTGGGGTGTGGGCCCCCGGGTCGCTCCAGCCGCGCCCTTTCGCCTATTTATTCATCTTCGCGGTGAAAATCCTAAAAGAATGGACGATTTCTCCAGAAGAGTTCCGTAGCCGCCGCCACCAAAAACCAAGTTTCGGGGGTCAGAAGTTCCTGTTCCGGCACCCTGCCGGACGGGGATTGACCCCCGGAGCCATCTCCATCGAACACGCCGCCTCCACTTCGACTCCATGATGGTTTGTGAGTAGTTCCCCCATGGACTACGGGTTCTAGCTGTAGCTAGTTGGTACTCTCTCTCCCATGTACTTCAATACAATGATCTCATGAGCTGCCTTACATGATTGAGATCCATCTGATGTAATCGGTGTTGTGTTTGTTGGGATCCGATGAATTGTTACATTATGATCAGTCTATCTATTAAAGTTTGTGAAGTTATTGTTGCTGCAATCTTGTTGTGTTTAATGCTTGTCACTAGTGCACGAGTGGCATGATCTTAGATTTAAGCTCTATAATTATTGCTTAGATTGTATCTACAAGTTGTTTGCACATGTCCTTGTCCGGAAACCCGAGGCCCCAGAGTGACACAACTGGGATAACTGGAGGGGATGGTTTTGACATGAGGATCACATGTTTTCACTAAGTGCTAATGCTTTGCTCCGGTGCTCTATTAAAAGGAGTACCTTAATTACCAGTAGTTTCCTTGAGGCCCCGCTGCAAACGGGCTGGTAGGACAAAAGATGTTGTGCAAGTTTCTCATTGCGAGCACGTATGACTATATATGGAAAACATGCCTACGTATGATTAATAGACTGGATGTTCTGTCTTAATGCTATAATAATTCTGTCAATTGCCCAACTGTAATTTGTTCACCCAACACTTGTTATTGGAGAGTTACCACTAGTGTAGATAGCTGGGAACCCCGGTCCATCTGTAATCATCATTGCTTTACCGTCAACTCCACGCATGCAACTATTTTCTGGTGCCATTGCTTCTGTGTTACTGTTACTATTGCTCTCATATTACTGCTGCTTTCACATCACCCCTGTTACTAGTGCTTTTCCAGGTGCAGCTGAATTGACAACTCCGCTGTTAAGGCTTATAAGTATTCTTTGTCTCCCCTTGTGTCGAATCAATAAATTTGGGTTTTACTTCCCTCGAAGACTGTTGCGATCCCCTATACTTGTGGGTCATCAAGACTATTTTCTGGCGCCGTTGCCGGGGAGCATAGCTCTACTCATAAGTTCACCTGGGAGTACACTTACCTGCCTCTCTGTTTTTATTTTATTTTGTTTTGTCTAGTTTTATTGTGCTTAGTTTACTTTTGTTTAGTTTATTTCTGTCTAGTTTATTTCTGTTTAGTTTTATTTTTCTTATATACCCGAAAATCCATAAAAATTTAAAAACCGAAAATCTAAAAAAAAAACTGTTGCTATGGAAGAACATGCTAGAACCTCTATGTTTATGAAAGCTAAAGAATCATATATAAAGTATAGAGAATCAAGAGAGGGTAAAATCATAAGAGGCATGTTAAAAAAGTTAAATCAAATTGCTGAAATTTTGCTTGAACGCCATGATATAAATTGTTGCTCTGAACAGGATACTAAACATCTTAAATTTCAATGTGGCTTCAGTAAAGAAGTTTTAATTATGAACTATCATTGGAATAACTATATTCATCTTGGATTTGAAGAAGTAGAACAATTTGTTTTACTTATGGGAGCTTCTGAAATAGATTCATTCATGGCTAAAAATTATGAAACTTGTGTTGCTTGTAATAAACTTAAAGAAACGGTCTCTTTTATCCTTGATTATTGCCTAGAAAATTTCAGCAATAATTGTTATATCATTGATTATAAAGGGAGACTCATTCATGCACAAGAATGTACTCACAATTTGCAGGAACCTGTGGAAGAAGAAACTGCTGAAGCTGAAAGCTCATTGGATGAAAAAGAGGAGGAGAGTGATGAACAAAAGAAGGAAGAATGGATTAGCTACCCATGCCTACCTTCTAATGAGAGTAACTCTTCATCTCTTACACTATTTGATTGCCCTCCATGCTTACCAAAGGAGAATGAATGTTATGTTCCTGTGGATTCTCTTGAAGTATTCCCTATGAATGAAACTTGTGGAAATGATTATGCTACTGTTACTTATGATAATCCATGCTATTTTGATAAATCTTATGATAATCCTTTATTTGTGCGTAATTTCGAAATGCATGGTAATGAGAAAGTTTGTTTAGAAAATGTTTATGATAAAGCTCTAGATGATGGTCCTATATTGCTTGATAATATTATGTATTCTACTAATGAAAATGGGATTGGAGAGGTCTTGACTTTATCTAGGTGGAGTCCCATACCTCTTGAGAATGATCAATCATCTTGTTATAAAATGGTTAAAAGTGGGTTTGAAAGTTTTAATCCCACTATTTTGGAGCTTGATAAAAATTATGTGTTTGTAGATCATGAAAAGCATGCTTTATGCGATAATTATATTGTTGAGTTTGTTCATGATGCTACTGAAAATTATTATGAGAGAGGAAAATATGGTTGTAGAAATTTTCATGGTACTAAAACACCTCTCTATATGCTGAAAGTTTTGAAGTTACTCTTGTTTTATCTTCCTATGCTTGTCACTTTGTTCTTTATGAATTTATTTGGGTACAAGATTCCTATGCATAGGAAGTGGGTTAGACTTAAATGTGTTTCGAATTTGCTTCTTGATGCTCCTTTTGCTTCATTTTTTTATTCTCTTGTGAGCATCATTAAAACTATCAAGCCTAGCTAAAAGGCATTAAAGAAAAGCGCTTATGGGAGACAACCCATTGTTTTATTTCTGCAATTTTTCTTTATTTGAGTCAAGGTTTTGTTTACTTCTGTAACAATCCCTTTGTATCCTTTATTTTATCGCATTGTTGTGCCAAGAAGAGTCTCTAATGATTAGATGATGCTAGATTTGGATTTCTGCGCAGGAACAGATTTCTGCTGTTCACCGTTTCACTTTTCTAAAATCACCAGAAAATCTTTTAAATCTGCAAATTTTTGTGCGTGATCCTCAGATATGTACGCATCTTTCATTAGTTTCGAGTTTTCTGATTTGAGCAACGGAAGTGCCTCGGAAAAATTCATCTTTACTGGCTGTTCTGTTTTGACAGATTATGTCTCTGTTTTTTGCATTGTCTCTTGTGGGCTTTAAGCAAGGCTCTCTAGACGTGGAGGGTTGTAGCTAATGTTTTATTGAGTTCTTGCAATGTGTCACAACAGAACCAAAGTGGATTAAAGTTTTTGAGTACTAACCCCTCTAATGAAGTTTATGAGAAGTTTGATGTGGCGGAAGTTTTCAAGGGTCAAGAGGAAGAGTGATATAATAGGATGAAGAAGAGTGAAGAGCTTAAGCTTGGGGAGGCTCCCATGGATCTCCCAGCATATTTCAAGAAGACTCAAGCGTCTAAGCTTGGGGATGCCCAAGGCATCCCCTTCTTCATCGTCAAAATTATCAGGTCATCTCTAGTGAAACTATATTTTAATTCTTTCACATCATATGTGCTGTTCTTGGAGCGTCTGTGTGCTTTTATTTTCAGTATGTATTTTTATTCTCTGATCATATCAATGTCGGATCCTATCTATCTTGTTTGGGAGAGAGACACGCTCCGCTTTTTCATATGAATACTCTATTCTTCACTTATACTTGTTGAGTATTCTTATCTACTATTGCTATGCTTTTAGCTCCTGTTTTGCATGCATCTCTTATTCAGAGCTGTTAGTTCTTTTAAAGAAAGTACTCTCTTGCTTCACTTATAATTGTTTGGAGAGTTTATGTTGAAATAAGTTGATTGGTGTTTGGTTGGAACAGAAAATGCTGCATGTGGTAGATGGTATAATGGAAAAAGCTTACATATTCTTGTAGATCACTGTATTGGATAATTTGATACTTGTCAATTGTTTTGAGTTATCAAGTAGTTCATGTTTAAGCTTTTGTATCATGTAGTTAAAACCTATTAATGAAGAACTACCGTAAAGCTCGTTGAAATTTGGTTTGCATGATTGGTATCTCTAAGGTCTAGATATTTTCTAGTAAAAGGGTTTGGTTAACAAGGAAGACAGTGTAGAGTCTTATAATGCTTGCAATATGTTTTCATATAAGTCTTGCTGTGTCGGTTGATATCCTGTGTTTGCTTCAAATAACCTTGCTAGCCTAAACTCTGTACTGAGAGGGAATGCTTCTCGTGCATCCAAAACCTTGAGCCAAAATCCATGCCATTGTGTCCACCATAACTACCTATATGTGGTATTTCCTTGCCACTCCAAGTAAATTTTTCATGTGCTACCTTTAAACTATTCAAAAATTATTACTCCTATTTTGTGTCAATGTTTACCAAGCTCATGAGGACGGGGTGGATGTCTTTATGTCAACTGTCAAACAGACTTTACCACCGGACTAGCGGCATATACATCCGCTTATCCATTAATTTTGCAAAAAGAGCTGGCAAATGGGGTGCCCAGTCCCAATTAATTACAACTTTAACCGCTTAATTCTCTTCACATTTTTGCCCTGATTTATCAGTCAAGCAATGACAAACAGTGAAATATCTGCATGTGTAAACAAAAGAGAAGAGGGATGATCTGCCTTGCTGGTAGAAATAACGTCCTTCATGGGAGCCGCTCTTAAAAGTCTGGTTGGCAGGGGTCATATTGTACTTTTCCATTTTCTGATTCGTTGACAATTAACAAACACCTCCCAAAACTTATTTTTACTCTCTTTATGATTTCAAAAACTTAAAAAGCTCTAGCACATGATTTAATCCCTGCTTCCCTCTGCGAAGGGCCTTTCTTTTACTTTTATGTTGAGTCAGTTTTCCTACTTCTTTCTATCTCAGAAGCAAACACTAGTGTCAACTTTGGTGCAACAATTTTTATATGCTTGTATATTGCACTTATTATATTGCTTTGTGTTGACAAATATCCATGAGATATATATGTTGAAAGTTGAAAGCAATTGCTGAAGCTTAAATCTTCCTTTGTGTTGGTTAAATACCTTTTACTTAGAATCTATTGCTTTATGAGTTAACTCTTATGCAAAACTCTTTGATGCTTGTCTCGAAAGTACTATTCATGAAAAGTTTTTGCTTATATGATTCAGTTGTTTGCTCATTATCTACTTGCTAGCAAACTATAGACCATTGACCTGGATCACTTCATTCATAACATGTGCTTTACAATACTATTTGATCAAGATTATGATGGTAGCATGTCACCTCAGAAATTATTTTGTTTTTATCGTTTTACCTACTCGAGGACGAGTAGAACTAAGCTTGGGGATGCTTGATACGTCTCAAACGTATCTATAATTTCTGATGTTCCATGTTGATATTATACCAATTGTTACATGTTTTACATACACTTCATAGCATTTTTATGCATTTTCTGGGACTAACCTATTAACAAGATGCCACAGTGCCAGTTCCTGTTTTCTGCTGTTTTTGTATTTCAGAAAAACTGTTCTGGAAATATTCTCGGAATTGGACGAAACCTGGACAGGACCTCCTATTTTTCCAACACATACACGAAGTCCGAAGGAGAGACGGAGGCGACCGAGGAGGGCGCCACACCCTAGGGCAGCGTGGGCCCCCCTCCAACCGCGCCGTGGTGGGGTGTGGGCCCCCGGGTCGCTCCAGCCGCCGCCCTTTCGCCTATTTATTCATCTTCACGGTGAAAACCCTAAAAGAATGGACGATTTCTCCAGAAGAGTTCCGTAGCTCCGCCGCCACAAAACCACGCCGCCTCCACTTCGACTCCATGATGGTTTGTGAGTAGTTCCCCCATGGACTACGGGTTCTAGCTGTAGCTAGTTGGTACTCTCTCTCCCATGTACTTCAATACAATGATCTCATGAGCTGCCTTACATGATTGAGTCCATCTGATGTAATCGGTGTTGTGTTTGTTGGGATCCGATGAATTGTTACATTATGATCAGTCTATCTATTAAAGTTTGTGAAGTTATTGTTGCTGCAATCTTGTTGTGTTTAATGCTTGTCACTAGTGCACAAGTGGCATGATCTTAGTTTTAAGCTCTATAATTATTGCTTAGATTGTATCAACAAGTTGTTTGCACATGTCCTTGTCCGGAACCCGAGGCCCAGAGTGACAACAACTGGGATAACTGGAGGGGATGGTTTTGATATGAGGATCACATGTTTTCACTAAGTGCTAATGCTTTGCTCCGGTGCTCTATTAAAAGGAGTACCTTAATTACCAGGAGTTTCCCTTGAGGCCCGCTGCAAACGGGCTGGTAGGACAAAAGATGTTGTGCAAGTTTCTCATTGCGAGCACGTATGACTATATATGGAAAACATGCCTACGTATGATTAATTGACTGGATGTTCTGTCTTAATGTTATAATAATTCTGTCAATTGCCCAACTGTAATTTATTCACCCAACACTTGTTATTGGAGAGTTACCACTAGTGTAGATAGCTGGGAACCCCGGTCCATCTGTAATCATCATTGCTTTACCGTCAACTCCACGTATGCAACTATTTTCTGGTGCCATTGCTTCTGTGTTACTGTTACTATTGCTCTCATATTACTGCTGCTTTCACATCACCCCTGTTACTAGTGCTTTTGCAGGTGCAGCTGAATTGACAACTCCGCTGTTAAGGCTTATAAGTATTCTTTGTCTCCCCTTGTGTCGAATCAATAAATTTGGGTTTTACTTCCCTCGAAGACTGTTGCGATCCCCTATACTTGTGGGTCATCAAGGACATTCCCAAAACGGCTTTCGTTACTCGTTATGGTCTTTATGAGTATAAAGTGATGTCCTTTGGCCTTACAAATGCTCCAGCTACCTTCATGCGTCTCATGAACTCAGTGTTTATGGAGTATCTTGACAAGTTCGTCGTGGTCTACATCGACGATATTCTTATCTATTCTAAAACCGAAGAAGAACATGGCGAACATCTACGTTTGGTATTGACAAAACTCCGTGAGCATCGTCTTTATGCCAAGTTTTCCAAATGTGAGTTCTGGTTGAAAGAGCTCATATTTTTAGGACACGTTGTGTCTGCTGAAGGTGTTTCAGTTATTCCAGACAAGGTTCAATCTATTTTGAAGTGGGAAGCACCTAAATCAGTCAAGGAGGTTAGGAGTTTCCTCGGAATGGCGGGTTACTACCGTCGATTCATTGAGAGTTTCTCCAAGATCGCTAAACCAATGACTGATCTTCTGAAGAAAGACAGAAAATTTGAGTGGTCAGAAAAGGCTGAGGAAAGTTTTCAAACCTTGAAAACCAAACTGACTACCGCTCTAGTGCTTGTTCTTCCAGACACTACCAAGGACTTTGTAATCTTTTGCGATGCTTCGCATCAAGGTCTTGGTTGTGTGCTAATGCAAGAAGGTCATGTGGTGGCTTATGCTTCCAGACAGCTGAAACCGCATGAGCTTAACTATCCAACCCATGATCTAGAGCTAGCAGCTGTCATCTATGCTTTGAAACAATGGCGTCCTTACCTTCTCGGTAGCCGTTGTGAATTGTACTCGGATCATCAAAGTCTGAAGTATCTCTTCACCCAACCAGATTTAAATCTTCGACAGAGACGATGGTTGGAAATAATCAAAGACTATGATTTGGGTCTCAATTATCAACCCGGCAAGGCCAACGTCGTTGTTGACGCGCTAAGTCGGAAGTCCTATTGCAACAACTTAATGGTACAACAATATCAACCTTCTCTATATAAAGAGTTATCCAAGCTTAACTTAGAGATTGTTCCATCTGGTTATCTGGCTAATCTGGAAGTGAAACCTTCCCTTGAAGACCAAATCAGAATTGCCCAAAAGCGAGATGTTGGTATTGCCAAGATCAAGAAGAACATTGCTAGTGGAGTTGCTAAATGTTTCTCTATTGATGATCAAGGCACCATTCACTTCGGCAATCGCTTGGTCGTGCCGAAGAAACAAAGTCTGAGAAGGCTAATCCTTCAAGAGGCTCATGAAACACCTCTTTCTATTCATCCTGGTAGCACGAAAATGTATCGGGATCTCCGGCAAAGATTTTGGTGGACTCGGATGAAGCGAAATATCGCTCAGTTCGTTGCTGAATGCGACATTTGTCGTCGTGTTAAAGCTGAACATCGAAGACCAGCTGGTGCTCTTCAACCTTTGTCTATTCCTGTATGGAAATGGGATGAAGTTAGCATGGATTTCATTACTGGTCTTCCCAAGACTCAAAAGGGAAACACTGCGATATGGGTAATTGTTGATCGTCCTTCTAAGGTTGCTCACTTCCTTCCTATCCGAGAGGACATCACTGCTAGTCAACTGGCAGATCTGTATGTCTCCCGAATAGTCTCACTTCATGGTGTTCCAAAAAGGATAATCTCTGATCGTGGAAGTTTGTTTACTTCCAAGTTTTGGGCAAGTTTCCACCAAGCTATGGGAACTCGTCTGTCCTTCAGCACTGCTTATCATCCTCAAACCGATGGTCAGACCAAGCGAGTGAATCAAATTCTCGAAGACATGCTGAGGGCTTGTGTTATATCTTTTGGCAAGAATTGGAAGAAGTGTCTTCCCTTCGCTGAATTCTCTTACAACAATAGTTTCCAATCCAGCCTGGGTATGGCACCCTTTGAAGCCTTGTATGGCAAGAAATTTCATACTCCGTTGAACTGGTCAGAAACTGGCGAGAGATCACTGTTTGGACCAGATCTAATCAAGGAGGCTGAGGATCAAGTTAGAGTCATTCGTGAACGTCTGAAGACAGCTCAATCTCGTCAAAAGAGCTATTATGATCGTCACCATCAGGATGTTCACTATAAAATTGGTGACAAAGCCTATCTTCGAATCACACCTCTGAAAGGTGTTCATCGTTTCAGAATCAAAGGCAAACTGGCTCCTTGTTACATTGGACCTTTCCCTATCCTTGCTAAACGAGGTGAAGTTTCCTACAAGCTGGAGTTGCCTTCAAAGTTTCCAGATGTCCATGATGTCTTCCATGTGTCCCAACTCAAGCGTTGCTTCAAGGATCCGATGCGGGTTGTTGATCATGAAGCCCTTGATCTTCAGGAAGATCTCACCTATCGAGAATATCCTGTTCGCATTCTTGAGGAGGCTGAATGTAAAACTCGATGTCAAACCATCAAGTTTCTCAAAGTTCAGTGGTCTCATCATTCCGAAGCTGAAGCAACCTGGGAACGAGAAGATCGTTTACGATCTGAGTACCCCGACTTGTTTTCTAAAACCTAGGAATCTCGGGACGAGATTCTTGTAAGGGGGGTAGACTTGTAACATCCCAACTTTGTAATAAAGTGTTAAGTTGTGTAATCATGTCATGTCATGCATTAATCTTTGCATTAATAAGTTTTGATTTTTAAATTAAAGAAGAAGTAATCAAAAAAGGCCTAAACCTTGATCTTTTTTTATTTGTTGTTCAAAACTTCCAAAAATTCAAAACAAAAATGTGTGGGGCTTCTCTACAATATTAGAAGGCTCCCTGAATTTTGGGGTAATTTATTGACTATTTTAAATGCCCTAAAAAAATGCAGGAAGTTTCTGTTTAAAAGAATTCATGTAAATATTTAAAAGTCCAGGGGTTTTTTCGCAAAATGTTTTATTTCTTCTTCTTCCTCGCGCCAGAAGGCGAGCTGCCTGCCGCCGTGTCCGTTTGTCGATTGCCACCTCCTCTCTGTTTGCTAGCACGCGAGGATAAGACCAGGAAGACGTGCTCTCCGCTCTCCTCACGGCGAACCACGACACGTCTCCCCATCCTCTTTCCCCTCTCTCCCGTGCTCTCCGCTCTCCTCACGGCGAAACCCTAGCCGCACGGCCGTCGCCGTCGTGCCATCGTTTCCGTCCACCCCGAGCTCTACTGAGGCATCCACGATCTCCGCCTAGCTCTCCTCTTCCTCCCCCTCGAGTTGCAGAAGCCGGGATGCAGTAGAACGTCGGAATCGACGCCGTCTTCTCCAACTCTGGCCGAGGTCCACCGTGCTTGATTCGCCGCTGTCCAAGCTTCTCCGACCTTGCCGTTCATCCCAGCGTGCTCGGGGTGAGCTTGCGCATCATCTGGTGCCTTTGGTTCATTTTATTGTGCACTGTAGCATCGTCGCCGTGAAGCTCGTCGCCGGCCATGGCTCCGCCGCGCCATAGCCGCTGCTCCGGCGACCAATCGCTGGCGGCGCCGCCCCCAAATGGTTCCCCGTGCACGTGCGTGTGCAACACGCACAGCCGCGCGTGCCCGCTCGCCCTCCTCCGGCGAGCCTCGCCGGAGCAGAGCCGCCATGGTGCTCCTATGTCTTTGACATGTGGGCCCCGGTTGTCAGCCGTTTATTCTTTTCCTAAATGATTTCTTAAATTGTTAAACTCCTGACAGGTGGGCCCAGAGCAATTTGATAGAATTCCAGAAAATAATAAAAACTCGTAAATTCAATATGTTTTGTTCTGTTTATCAGAAAAATGTGAACTTTATATCAAAATGCTCAGAAAATTAAGGCCAATCTGTTTATATCAAAATTCATACATGTTTGAACAATTAAATGTGGCAAATATTTGGAAATGACCTAAATGCATTTTCTCTATTTATGGAGTTAATTTAAGTAAATGCTCATATTTGAAATTTGACCTCTAATAACATTTCAAGTATGTTTTAGAGTTCCATGTCAATGCATTAATTTGATCATGCATACATATTGCGCATTGCATTAATGCCATGTATTGATTGTTGTTCTTTTCCGGTATTTGTTCTTCTCGGTAGATCGTGGTTCGGAAGTTGACCCCACTTTATTCGAAGAACAAGATCTGATTTCCGACGAAGAAGGCAAGCATAACCTCTTATCTGCCCATATATGTGGTTTCCAAATATATTGATTCTTGTATATTGTATACGTTTCCAAAGTATCTTTGGTCGATAAATAGAAGTCTCCTATATATTTGCATCACTCAGATATCCTCAACCATTGTTCCTAGCAGCCATAGTTCTGAAATTTGTATATCGCCAAAGCCTTATATCTGCTTAGCCATGCATAGTTGTTTATCTCTGCTTCACCCGGTTGGTGGATTAGAGCTGTGAATGAACTTAATATACCAGGATATCGTGGAAAGGGATGTGAGCTGGTAAATTGACAAAAAGGCCACGGATGAGAGGCCACAGGGGTCTGTGGTGGGTTGTCTCGTTCTCGCCGCCCTAGGACCTGAGTTCTCGCCTCTTGAACCAAGACTGAGCGTGCATCCACACGCGGGCCTAACACCCTGCTCGACTAACTAACTTGGTTGGTTGTACCCATGGGACACGTAGTTTGGTTTTCCATTTGCGTGTGGGTCAGAAACGTTTGAGAAAAGAATAGGGCCTGTCAGGGATCCAGTGATGAACGAACACGGATCTTGATTCTTGTGGCAGAGTAACGGGGACCGTCACGAGGTGGCCATCTCGCGTAATGGCGGTAACTCCCTGTTATGGATGACCCATGGGATATAATCAGCCAAGGTAAAGGTCGTGGTCAACCACCCTCTGCCGGCACCCCTCGATGAGTGCTAATACGTTGGCAATAAGAGTCGGTTGGTACATGTGGTAAACATTGTACACCCCTGCAGGGTTTAATCTTTTCGAAAAGTCGTGTCCACGGTTACGTACGACTTGGGAATGGATTCATTGATCATAGAAAACTTGAACGTGAACGTAAAACCTGTTGACAAGGAATGAAGGATACTTCCTCGTGGGTGTCGAGGGGGTGATCCTAGTTGTTTGATGTTGATGAGCTGGTGGATACAAAATGATCACCAGAGTTGGACTTGCTCTCTTATCCCCTTTTAAAAGTCTACTGTTGATACGAGATTCTTCCTTCCTCTATTTGAAACTAAAGATAGCTTTATGCAAATGAACCATCATACTTACTCTCTGAATAGGCAGATATATAATAGGTTAATTAAGTCTTGTTGAGTACCTTTGGTACTCATGTTTGCTTAATTTGGTTCAGGTGAAGACCCTCACTCCGACAGTGGTTTCTTGGGCGCCACATGCGGCTAACCCAACCTAATTCGGATGCAACCCAACTTGGGTGCAACCTGACCTGATACAAACCGACCACAAAAGTGGTTCAGCCAAACTGTGGCACGCAGGCCCAAAGTGGTGCAACCAAGGACATGTCTTTGGTTCTCCACGCCATGCTCCTAGGCGCTGGCCTTGCTATGGGGGTGTGAGCCTGCCTCCCTCTCCTCCCTCGCGCACATGTGCTTCCTGCTCTCCATGCCTTGCTGCTCCTCTTCTTCTCCAATGCTTGCGCCATCCCCTCCTTGAACACTCGTGTTATCAACAAACCTGATCATACACAAATGCAAAGACTTAGGCAGTATAAAATTCTCATAGTCACAAACATTATATTGAATTAAGAGTGAGTTCACCTGTTGTTCTAATAACTTTGGCACGAGACCTTGTAATTGGTCCAATCCTCACTTCATTGGTTGTATCTTGAGCAGCAACATCATCATCAGGAAAAGATGGTGAAAGACTAGGGATGTCCTCATCATCCTCCCCACCTTGAAAAGGCGTCGACCTCGACGCATCAAGGTCATCTCCAGTGTATGGCGTCAAATCAGCAACATTGAAAGAATTACTCATGCCAAACTCATCCGTAGGAAGATCAATCTTGTATGCATTATCATTTATTTTTGCAAGCACTTTATATGGACCAGCACCTCGCGGCATCAACTTGGACTTGCGCAGATTGGGGAACCTATCCTTGCGGAAGTGCACCCACACCATGTCACCGGGCTGAAACAACACCTCCTTGCGCTTCTTGTTCACACGTGCAGCTGTATGCTTGCCCTTCTTCTCGATTGCTTCTTTGGTCTTCTCATGTATCTTCCTCACAAAATCTGCTCGCTTCGATGCCTCCATGTTGACTCTCTCATGTAGTGGAAGCGGCAGCAAATCAAGTGGAGTAATGGGTTTGAAACCATACACCACCTCAAACAGACATAGCTGCGTGGTAGAGTGCACCGCCCTGTTATAAGCAAACTCCACATGTGGTAAACAGTCTTCCCACTCACGCAAAATTTTCTTGATCACGGCTTGCAGCAGTGTTGATAGTGTGCGATTCACCACCTCCGTTTGACCATCAGTTTGGGGGTGACAAGTAGTACTAAACAACAGCTTCGTTCCCAGCTTCTCTCAGAGTGTCTTCCAAAAATAGCTCATGAACTTCACATCACGATCAGAAACAATAGTCTTCGGTACTCCATGTAAGCGCACTATGTCCCTGAAAAACAGATTAGCAATATGCGATGCATCGTCGCTTTTGTGGCAGGCAATAAAGTGTGACATCTTAGAAAATCGATCCACTACCACAAAAACAGAATCGTGTCCTCTCTTTGTTCTAGGCAAACCTAATCCAAAATCCATGCTAATATCCTCCCATGGAGATGTAGGTGTAGGTAGAGGAGTATACAAACCATGAGGCTTAAGTTTCGACCTTGCCTTGTTGCATGTGATGCAACGCTTCACAAACCTGTCCACATCACGCCTCATCCGTGGCCAATAAAAATGATCAGCCAACATCAACAACGTCTTCTCACGCCCAAAGTGTCCCATCAAACCGCCACCATGTGACTCCTGCAACAATAGCAAACGCACGGAAGACTCGGGTACACACAGTTTATTAGCTCGAAATAGATATCCATCATGTATATGGTATTTTTCCCACGCTTTCACGGCAGAACACTTTGCAAAAGGCATGGCAAAAGAGTATCTTTAGCATATAAATCACGCAAACACTCCAAACCAAGAACTTGAACATCTAGTTGTGTCAATAACATGCTTTTCCTAGAGAGTGCATCAGCAACAACATTATCTTTGCCTTTCTTATACTTAATAATGTAGGGGAAGGATTCAATGAACTCTACCCATTTAGCATGACGTTTATTAAGATTAGATTGGCTTTTCAGAAATTTTAATGCCTCATGATCAGAATGTATGATAAATTCTTTTGGCCACAAATAATGTTGCCAAACCTCAAGAACTCTAACAAGTGCATACAGTTCTTTATCATAAACAGGATAGTTCAATTGAGCACCATTTAATTTATCAGAAAAATATGCAACCGGTTTACCCTCTTGCATCAACACACCTTCAATTCCAATACCACTAGCATCACATTCAATATCAAATTGCTTATTGAAATCAGGAAGTACAAGCAAAGGTGCACTAATCAAACGTTTTTTCAGCTCATCAAATGCAATATCTTGGGCTGCGCCCCACACAAATGGAACACCTTTCTTAGTTAGGTCATTCAAAGATGCAGCAATAGTACTAAAGTCTCTCACAAAACGTCTATAAAAACCAACAAGACCGAGAAAACTTCGTACTTGACTAATAGTCATGGGAGTAGGCCAATTGTTAATAGCTTCAATTTTTGCTTCATCTACCTCTACTCCATTTTTCGAAACAACAAAACCCAGAAATATGACCTTATCTTTGCAAAAAGTGCATTTAGCAAAATTACCATACAGCTTATTATCACGCAGCACTTGCAAAACTTGTCGAATATGATCACTATGTTTAGATTCATTGCGGCTATAAATCAATATATCATCAAAGTAGACAACCACAAATTTGCCAATGAAATGCCTCAAAACATGATTCATTAATCTCATGAAAGTACTAGGTGCATTAGTTAAACCAAAAGGCATCACTAACCACTCATATAACCCAAATTTTGTTTTAAAGGCAGTTTTCCATTCATCTCCTTCTTTCATCCTAATTTGATGATAACCACTACACAAATCAATTTTAGAGAAAATAACAACACCACTTAATTCATCTAACATGTCATCCAAACGTGGAATGGGATGTCTATAACGAATAGTGATGTTATTAATTGCTCTACAATCTACACACATGCGCCATGTACCATCTTTCTTAGGAACCAAAATAACAGGAACATCACAAGGACTTAAGCTCACACGAATATACCCTTTATCAAGAAGCTCTTGTACTTGTCGCTGTATCTCCTTTGTCTCGTCGGGGTTCGTCCTATAGGGAGCTCGGTTTGGTAGTGTTGCTCCTGGAATCAAATCAATTTGATGCTCAATACCCCGCAATGGTGGCAAACCAGCGGGTACCTCCTCCGGAAACACATCACCAAATTCCTGCAAAACATTAGAAACACCAATAGAGAGAGGGGTCATGTCGTTAGAAACAAGAATTTCCCCTTACACATAAGTACAAGGGGTACTAGAGTGGGATCCTCACGGAACTCTCTCAAATCAGATTTGGTGGCTAATATTAGTAAAGATTTCTCTCCCTCACGTTTCTTTTTACCACTCGGTTTGGGATGGTGGCTCTCACTCACGGAAGTGGAAGGCGCTCATCTATCTACTCTCTCTTGTTCTTTCTCTAAATGCACCTCAGTTTTTTGATAAGATTCGTTTACAATATGATGTGGTGTCATAGGCCTCAAAGTAATATCTCTCCCATGCCAATTCAAGTGATATGTGTTGGCTCGTCCATTGTGTTGCACGTTTCTGTCATACTGCCATGGCCGACCCAACAAAAGATGACAAACAGTCATGGGAACAACATCACACTCAATAGTGTCCTTATATGGCCCAATCTAAAATTCCACACGCACCATGTAGCTCACCTTCATCTCTCCACTATCACTCAGCCACTGAATATAATATGGATGAGGATGCTCAATGTATTTCAATTTCAGTTTCGCACACAGCTCTTTACTAGCCAAATTTCTGCAACTCCCTCCATCAATGATCACCTTACAAGCCATTTGAGGACCAACAACATCTTTTGTTTGAAACAGATTGCAGCGCTGAGTTTCTGGACTAGGAGTCACTTGCAGCGCTTTCTGAGTACAAACAATGGAGGGGTAGTGTGTAGCATATGCATCAAGAGGACCATCACTCGAATAACCATCATCATCCACAGCCTCGGAATCAGGATCAGCATCATCACCTGTCTCATACTCGTTTTCCTCATTCACTATCATCACTTTTTTATTAGGACATTCTCTCTTGAAGTGCCCTTTGCCTCCACATGTATGACAATTCATGTCTCTATTGCGGGCTGTAGACATAGAGGAACTAGCACTAGCAGTAGGCTGTGGCGTCTTCTTGGCAGTAGAAACGCCAGAATCTTGCTTGCTGGATGAACCACCACAAAAAGTGGATGGTGTCGGCTTCGAAGGAGTGGAAACAGCAGGCCGCGCCGTGAAACGACTGCGTGATGCGGTATGTGCGGTGTATTGTGCTTCCTCAGCCAACTGTGCTTCAGCCCCAAGTGCATGATGCAGCAAGTCATTCATACCAGCATATTGGTGATGCCTAACAATGCTCTTAATTTTATATTGCAAACCAGAAAGAAACCGCTGCAAGGTTTGTTCCGGCTGTTCACGAACTCGAGCACGCTGCATTATCACCTCCATCTCCTGAAAATATTCAGTCACGGTCTTTGTACCTTGCCTCAATTGCTGCAGCTGATCATATAGAGAACGTATGTAATTTCGGGGAACAAATATGTCCCTCATGACTTCCTTCATAGTCCTCCAAGTAACAATTGGTAGCTCACCATTTTCTTACCTAGAATGAACTAGGTGATCCCACCAACGCAATGCATAGCCATCAAATTCAGAGGATGCCAACTTGATTTTTCTGTCCTCCGTGTAATCATGCTACCTCCATAATTTTTCTATCTTGAGCTCCCAAGTAAGGTGTTCTTCAACATCAGGAGAGCCCTCAAATTTTGGAATAGAGAACTTTGGCTTACCCAACCCATCATCCTCTCGGTTCTGCGGTACATCATCAAAATCGAGAGCACGACATGCACCAATAGGGTGAAATCCACGTCCTACTCCAGGCATGGCACCAGCACGGCCAAGCCCACATCCACGATCACCGCGGCCTCCACCACCAAGATTGTCCTGATGGTGCTATTGGGGATCAAGATGCGCATGGGCAGCAACCGCAGCCCCATTCACACTACGATCATCATCATCAACAGGCTCATGTTGTCGCTCAACAAGTGTCCGAAGATCAGTAATTTGGCGTGTCAATGCATCAATGGATGTTTGTAAAGCTGTCACTTGAGTTTGTGTTGCGTCACCTGTGGCAACAGCGGCATCTACTGCCAACCCAACACGTTGCAACTCTTCATCTAGTGGTTCAACAGCCCTATTAATTTTAAGCGTCATGTGATCACGCAAGGCTTCATACTCGTTCCAATGCACCAATTCTGTAGCGTCCTTTTTCTGCTGCACATCAACCTCAGAAGACATGATTAATAGGTTAGTGCAAACAAAAATAAGATATGGGTGGACAACTCTCTCAACTCACACCAAACTGAAAGAAAGGTGAATCTTACCGTTCCAAGGTGAATAGAGAATACTTACCAACTTGTAGCAACAGTACGTGCACGGATGTGATGAAGCGAATACCCGGGATTTGAACTATCACACAACAAACGGGGTATATGGTGGAGCTTGGTTGGAAGTCCTAACAACACCAACTACAAATCCTATTTGTTGCTCGTGTGACACACAAAAACACTGGAAACACGCACGTGGAGAAAAATGTGGCAAAGAAACTATAGTGATGAGCACAAAAATTTGATTAGATATGTCCGGAGTAGAGCTCGTGTTGCAATGCACTAGAAGGACACTAGCAAGTAGCTCAAAAAAACAGGCACAAGATTGCTCAAAAACTTGTAGTGGCACAAATGATAATTCGGCCTCTTTTCTCTCTATATTTTTTCTCTGTTTTCCCCTTGTTTTCTCCTTTTTTTTTAATTTTCAATTTTCAATGGCCATCAACTTAAAAGATACAAGGACACACGACAATGAGCAGCCTGGGAGCACCAATGTTAGCTAGTCCTGTCTGGGTAAGCTCCTAAACACCTGCTGTAGAAAGGCTGTGTCTATGTTTTTCATAGAAGTGGCAAAAACTCGACCTTCCCGAACTCTTTTGACAATTCTGAGCGGTCTGAAAGCCATAAATAGATGGAGTGAGTTTGTCTGGATGCGCTTTTTTCTCACGACGATTGTGATAGGTCGCACGTCGAAAACGGAGTTCGTATGCAAAAGTTATGGCCGGTCAAAGTTGGGTCACCAAAACTGTCGGAAACTGTGTCGAACACGGACTCGCGATAGCGGAAACTGACGAAAACTATATCGCGCGTTGACGGAAACCAGTTTTAAACCCGACGAAACACGCGATCCGTAGCCGACCCGGAAACTATCGGAAACTGAAACGCGGTCGGAACGGAACTGGACTCGGAAACAACCGATTCTTTTTGGGATTTTTTGATAGACTCCGTACAAAAGCAAACACGAACGCGACTAGGAACAGAACTAAACCCTAACCCTAAACAAACTCTAAGACGCAAACGGAAAAACGGAAACGCAAAGAGATCAACACGAACAACAAACTAGAGATGCAATCGGTGCTATCTAGGCTAAGGCGAGATCTAAACCTAATCTTTTTGTGTGGCTTTTTTTGGATAGGACGAAAAATAAAACTACGATTACGGGGATGGATTGCTCACCGAGGAAACCCAGAAATCTTATACCAAGATGATATGGGGTGGCCCGATCTTCTCGTGAGCGCGATGATGGTGGATGGATGATAACTTGTGTCTCGCTGAGAACTCTCCGGTTGATCCCCGTTGCCAATGCAACAGCTCACAACCCTATGTATATTCGCAACTCCACACACTTGCGCACGTAGCCGCCGATTACGAAGCGGTCATGTACCTTTTGATTCCCAACGGAACAGCAGATAACACGCAGAATTTGCAGTAGGATAAACCACCAGATCGATACGAATTGGTGGGGATAAATTCAGAGGAACACTTGGTTCGAATCTGGAATTCTAGGGTTTTAGTTTTAATGTAGTCTGACTTCTAAACTCGTGGCTAAGAGGTATTTAAAGGCTAGGGGGGTACGCCCCACTATCCTTGGGCGCCACATGCGGCTAACCCAACCTAATTCGGATGCAACCCAACTTGGGTGCAACCTGACCTGATACAAACCAACCACAAAAGTGGTTCAGCCAAACTGTGGCACGCAGGCCCAAAGTGGTGCAACCAAGGACATGTCTTTGGTGCTCCACGCCATGCTCCTAGGCGCCGCCCTTGCTGTGGGGGTGTGCGCCTGCCTCCCTCTCCTCCCTCGCGCACATGTGCTTCCTGCTCTCCATGCCTTGCTGCTCCTCTTCTTCTCCAATGCTTGCGCCATCCCCTCCTTGAACACTCGTGTTATCAACAAACCTGATCATTCACAAATGCAAAGACTTAGGCAGTATAAAATTCTCATAGTCACAAACATTATATTCAATTAAGAGTGAGTTCACCTGTTGTTCTAATAACTTGGCACGAGACCTTGTAATTGGTCCAATCCTCACTTCATTGGTTGTATCTTGAGCAGCAACATCATCATCAGGAAAAGATGTTGAAAGACTAGGGATGTCCTCATCATAAGTGCAGGATGCGAATGCAAAAACTTAGCTGATTTTTGCCGCATCCTCGATCTGCCTTGTTCTTCCTGGGTTTCCAGCTCCTTAGCCGCTCTCCATTGCCTGTTCCTGTCCCGGGAAGACGCTGCACACAGCAAACTTTCAGTAGGAAAAGAATGGACCCTCCCTTCATGTCGTGAAAGTGTTTCATCCGAAGCAACACGCAAGCAAAGTTGAATGTGCATTTATGTGTTTATGTTCTTGAAAACACATCACTACCCGAGCCCTTCTTTCCGCGGCAGTACGGCACGATCGGGTGGCAGTGCCTACTGATAGGCCACTCGCGCTCGACCCGTCAGCCACCGGCACCTACTTGGGGGTTGTTATGGATAACACACTTCACGACAAAAACTGAGGCTCACGAAATTGAAATACTTATCTTTTATTCCTTGGCGACGATTCTTACACCCTTTTACAGAACACTAGCCCCTTGTGCGTGCTTAGTGGATTCGACTATCTGTGATTCGTGTTCGTAATCAGGGGTAAAATTTGCGGAGATTCTCAATGTTCCAGGCGTTGCCCTCCGGCCTACCTTTCTCGTCCTCCAGATAGACTGCTCCGGGTCTCAGGGTATGCGTCACCCGATAAGGTCCTTCCCACTTGATGACATCTTGTTCATGCCATCAAGTTTCTGCTTTTTGCGGAGTACCAGGTGTCGTGGGTTTGTCACGTCAGATGTCATGGATGACTTCATAGGTGTGGGATTGCGCGAGTCAATCGTCTCCGAGCTAAAGATCGCAGGGCACGAGGAAGACAATGTTTTTTACCCAGGTTCGGCCCCTCAATGTGAGGTAAAGACCTACGTCCTGCCTATCCTAGATTGGTATTGAAATGAATATGGTGTTACAAGGGGTTGGCGATCGATGTGTCGAGTCGCCTATCTTTATATGTATGAGAGCTTAGGGTTCTAGGTCCCGGGAGTCCACCTTATAAAGACGGTGCCTCCCCGGGTTACAAGGAAACTTCTCTCCCAAGGAAAGTATGAGTCGGAGTCCTACTTGGAGACTAATCATATGTCTTGTCTTCCAAGTCAAGTTATCTTCGAGCTTCTGGATCCTTCCTCATGATCTTGAGTCAGCCCACTTTCATGTAAGCCCAATAGTGGTGCGACTGTGAATAAGTCGCGCTTTTGCTTGAATAAGTCGTGCTTTGCTTGAATAAGTCGCGGGATAATTATTCCCCCAACATTAGCTCCCAAGCTTTCGGGTGATTCGTAGAATCAGGCGGAAGATTCTGTCTTGATGATGATCTTGTGGGCTTGCGTATGTAGTTCTTGCCGACTTGTCGATGTTGCACTTGGCGACTCGCTGATGATGAGTCGCACGCGTAGCGGCTTATTGAGCCGCTGATGTAGAAGCGATGAGTCGCTAGTTTTGCGGCTTATTTAGCCACTATGTTGCCAATTGAGCACTTATGTCTTGGTTGCATTGAAACTACAGAATCGCGGTAAGTTTTCCGCGAAGCACTTGGTGAAAACCACTTTTTCCTGTTGGGTATAAGACTGAGCTGAAATCATAAGAATAATAACTTATGAGTAACAAGATATATCAACCAAATGTGTATAAGGTGCTGAGTCATAGACATCGAAGCATAAAAGACCGTAAGCATAAATAAGCTGGTCAATCATTAGAATAATAATCTGTCATGTCATCATGACGAGCCATCTGAACGCATGTTGAAACATGGCGGCTCAAGGGCATATAGCCACAACCTGTATTTGAAGATTTCCGAGTCGCTTATTTGACTCGCAAATAGATATATATATATATTCTCATGTGCTGCAAAAAAATGAAATCTGCATATAAACACGGTATATGAGTATAATAAGGACTGCCAGATATGGTGGATGTGTAGCCCCCGAGGGCCGGGTTACATGCTTGATCATGCTGCTCGGGACTCAAAAATATCACAAGTTGGACAAAAATTTAATTGTCCTAGCCCCCAGGCATTAAGCAGGCATGATTTCATTATCCTTCTTGATGATATATCGTTGCAATTTGATCCTGCAACAGATTGAGCAAATATTTTGCCACAAGAAAATAATGATACTTGGAGTAGGGCAGAGCCGCATATAAACTCCAAACTGTGAAATATTAGTTGAGATGCTAGGATAAAAGATAATCCCAGTCAATATTCTAGATATAAATTAAGGAATCATCCTTAAAAATTCCACTTGATGTGGCTGAAATTAAATAAATGATAGTGGCTTGTACAGCCGATATCAGGAATGATCATCCCAATCCGAAAAAATCTGGTCATGCCAGTTCAAACTCAATTGGCTGAGTTATATGTTCCTGAAATTCAAAGGGCAAATCCCCCGAGGAAGCAATGATAATAACTTGATAATAATATGTTAGCCTTGGCGGCTGATAATAATGATAGAACGTTAGTACTACGCATGATAGCATGTGGTACTCTGCATGATAGCAAATGGTTGTATAATAGCAACTAGTTGCATGATAGCAACTGGTAAGATGCATGATAGCATATTGTACGATGCATGATAGCATATGGTACTTGACTCGGTATTTCCCAGATCTAATGTGTGTTCAGGGTCGAGAACGGCCATGATAGGCATTCAGACTCGATTGACGCCACACGCGGGTACTTTAGTCCTTCTGAATTATCTCTGTTACCATTAAGCAGGTCTTCGCGCAGCTCAGTATTTCCCGGGAATGTGTGTTCAGGGTCGAGAATGGCCATGATAGGCATCAAACTCATGAATGACGCCACACCCCAGTATTTTGGCCACATAATGCAAAGATACTTCTAACTTAAGGTACCGTTAAGTAGGTCTGCGTGCGGCTCAGTATTTCCCAGGTGTAAACGCGTGTTCAGGGTCGTTGAGAACGGCCATGATAGGCAGCCATGATAGGCATCAGTCTCATGAATGACGCCGCGCCCCAGTACTTTGGCCGCATAGTGCGAGATACTTCTGACTTAAGGCGAGAATAACTAGGATTATTGCTTTTATCGGCTGCAATAGCCGTGACGAGCTCTAATTAGCTTTGATGATAACCAGCTCTGATTAGCTGTAGATGTGGTACAGCGAGTCACCTGTTTTAACTCAAATATTGATAAGATAATGATTCATTAATGACTCATAAACTGATGTAATGATGAGCTGTTTGCGACTCATAAAATGATATGGGGGTAGATCGCTATGCGACTCATAAATTGATATGGCAATAAGTTGATAATGATGAATAAAATGATATGATGATAAATCATAAAATTATATAACGATCAGTCATAAATTGATATAATGATAAGTCATAGAATGACAAATGAATCGCCAAATATCAATGCTTGAACATGTAGTGGTGATCTTGATATTCAATGCGAGCTGTAAATAGCTAGACTTTGCAATGCGAGTTATAAAGAACTCTAATTTGACGAATGTATTGAGAAGTAGATGTAATTAAATCTACAAAAGCTGATATGAATTTAAAGTCTACGACATGATATAATATGAGTCGCAAAGACATTTAATAAAAGTCATAATAACCTAGAAATGCAGCCCCCGAGATAAACTCGAAGAGAACTTAATTTTACTGATAAAAGTAAAAGGCTGCGAAAGTTGAGCATAATAGCAACTTATCTTGTTTTTAATCTCCTGGTGTTGACGACGCGATATGATCCCCGGAGGGTGTTGCTGAAGATGCGTGGGCACATGAGTCATCTGACTGACGTGACGATGAGTCGCTGTCGTCTGTTGATTCTGATGAGTCATGGGTAGTGCTGCTGATATAGCGTAAGCCGCGTCCGCCGCTCGTTGTTAAGCCGCCGAAGATGAAGTCGTCTGGGTCCTCTTGTCTAGGCTACTGGTTTGCCCCGTGCAGGTACGTGCTCCATTTGGGATTGACATGCATGTGCTACCACCAAGCGAACCACTGTATTAATCTTCCTTTTCTTTTTTTTCTTTGTGCGTGAGGACTCCATGCGACGTAATCAATTTTTCCTTCTTTCTTCGATCCATTGTGCGAGTCAAACTAGTAAACTAGTAGTGCTAGTTGCTCTCGATTTTGTCTTGTACGCAAGGTTGCATCATGCAACAGCGAGCTGGCCTCTTCCATCTTTTCTTCTCTTTGGCAACTCACGTACGTCACCAGCACATTGAAGTAGAACTCTTTTTCTTTTCTAGGCGACTCTCTTTTCTATTTCTATGGTAACTCGCCAAGTATTTTTTTTCTTTCCTTTTCTTGATTTACTCCAGCGAGGCTTCAAACTTCAATACGGTGTTGATCAAGAACCGTGCTGGATCCAGACTCAGGCCACAAACCTGCAGGATTGCTAGTCGTTGCCGCGGAGCTTCTACCGATCTTGACTCAGCGTGATCCAAATTTTGACACGCCTATCAGCCGGAATATTTTCATCTAGCAGATACAATTGTCCGCGAGCGAGGACAGTACTGATGTAGAGCCCATGGATATAAAACATGACGCGGTGAGTCGCTGATGTATGTTGGCATCGCCAAAAGAAGGATTCGCGACCTTGCATATATATAAACTTGTTGCAGTGCACGAGTCGCTGACGGAGATCTAACCGTTGGAATTGTCTTAAATTTCTTGGAGGGCTTCGCGATTGTATTCCGCAGGGTTCCACCGGAGGGATATTCGAATTGATGTCCGAGTCGACCTCGATAATTATTTTCACAAAGACTCGCGGAGTTCCGTCAGTTTTTGACAGGTCTTCAGTGTTTGAGTCGCCCACGGAGATCCAGCCGTTGGAATCCGATGCGCTTTTAACAGATGCTGGGAAACTCGATTGCGCATCTTTCCACCGAAGGGATCGTCGAGATGAGTTCCGAGTCGCCTTCGGTGATGTCCGCAACACGGACGTTGCTGCTGTACTGCAACCCGCGCGTGAGGGGTGTTGTCGAAGTTGAGCCCCGAATCCCGCGGTCGAATTTTTCCATGCTTTCTCCTCGAGCTTTGAGCTAGATCTTGATGTAGATGTTCGACGATGAGATCCTCCGTCCCTGGCACAGATCCAGCGCGGAACGTGACGCTCTTGACCGCAGGCCCCACGGTGGGCGCCAACTGTCGTGGGTTTGTCACGTCAGATGTCATGAATGACTTCATAGGTGTGGGATTGCGCGAGTCAATCGTCTCCGAGCTAAAGATCGCAGGGCACGAGGAAGACAATGTTTTTTACCCAGGTTCGGCCCCTCAATGTGAGGTAAAGACCTACGTCCTGCCTATCCTAGATTGGTATTGATATAATATGGTGTTACAAGGGGTTGGCGATCGATGTGTCGAGTCGCCTATCTCTAGATGTATGAGAGCTTAGGGTTCTAGGTCTCGGGAGTCCACCTTATAAAGACGGTGCCTCCCCGGGTTACAAGGAAACTTCTCTCCCAAGGAAAGTATGAGTCGGAGTCCTACTTGGAGACTAATCATATGTCTTGTCTTCCAAGTCAAGTTATCTTCGAGCTTCTGGATCCTTCCTCATGATCTTGAGTCAGCCCACTTTCATGTAAGCCCAATAGTGGTGCGACTGTGAACAAGTCGCGCTTTTGCTTGAATAAGTCGTGCTTTGCTTGAATAAGTCGCGGGATAATTATTCCCCCAACACCAGGTCTCCGGGTTCCAGAGCCCGTGAACGAACATGGCGATCGTGATAGCGACGGAGCCCTTGCTGGTATCGAGCAGATCGTAACGAAGCTCGACACCGCATCTCTTCCAGGAGGTTTATGTCATCGGTCCTCCTCTCAACTTGGGTGTCTTCATCATTGGCAAGTACCCAGGGAGATCCGTGCCTTAGTTCTGTTGGCAAGACGGCTTCAGCTCCATAGACAAGGAAGAATGGTGTTTCTCCAGTTGCTCTGCTTGGTGTAGTCCTGAGAGACCATAAGACACTTGGTAGATGATCAATCCAGTTCTTGCCCTTGTCTTCTAATTTGTTGAAGGCCTTGGTCTTCAAACCCTTTAGGACCTCCGCATTGGCTCGCTCTACTTGCCCGTTGCATCTTGGGTAGGACACCGGGGCGAAGCACACCTTGATGCCCAATTCTTCGCAAAAGTTGAGGAAGGCCCGACTTGTGAACTGAGTGCCGTCGTCGGTGATGATTTTGTTGGGTACTCCGAAGCGATACACGATTCCTTCAATGAACTTGATGGCGGCCTGGGCCATCTGACGTGGTACTGGCATCACCTCCACCAACTTTGTGAACTTGTCAACAGCCACGAAGAGGTACTTATGTCCCCCGACAGACTTCGGTATCTTGCCCACAATGTCCAGCCCCCAGACCGCGAACGGCCAATTGACTGGGATTGGCTGTAGAGCTTGTGCTGGCTGATGTATGTTCTTCGCATAGTATTGACAGGCTTCACAAGTCTTGACTAGTTGCTCAGCATCATGAAGGAGTGTTGGCCAGTAGAACCCGTGACGAAAGACTTTCCCCGCCAATGACCTGGATGCCACGTGACTCGAGCACATGCCCTCGTGGATGTCCTTGAGCAGCGCTTGGCCTTGCTCTCGTGGTATGCAGCGGAGCTTGACTCCGTTGTCCCGTCGCCTGTAGAGCTCGCCGTCGATCAGGACGTAGAGCTTGGCTTGACGAGCCACCCGCTTGGCGTCATGATCATCCTCCGGGAGGGCGTGCTCTGTCATGTACTTGACGATGTACAGGGCCCAGGGTGGGTGGGTCCTTTCGACCGGTAGCATCATTTGACAAGAGGGAAGCATGGCTTCCTCTGTCGTAGGAGCTGCCGGTCTTGAGCTTCTGGGCTGGCTACCCCTGTTGTCGAAGTAGAAAGGTCGCCAGCCCCCGGTGTCGGTGCAGATCTTGTCTTGAGCCTCTCGGGAGCAATCGAAGGTTGCCTGAGCACCTCGATGTAGATCCCGGGTGACACTGGTTCTCGCTTGGAAGCCAGCTATGATAGCTCATCCACGGACGCGTTTTCACCCCGTGGGATGTACGCGGCTTGGAAGCTGTCGAAGCGCCGCTGGAGCCTCCAAACCTCCTCGACGTACGGTGCCATCCGGGGCAGGCGTACACCTTGTTCACTTGTTTGATGACTAGCTGAGAGTCACCCTTGACGACGATCTTGTTGATGTCGAGGCTGATGGCAGCACGAAGTCCCGCAAGCAGGCCCTCGTACTCCATCGTGTTGTTGGACATGTGCCCTCGGTAGTGCATCTGGACGACGTACTTCAGCCGGTCGCCGGTTGGCGAGGTTAGGACAACTCCAGCTCCTCCCTGCCCCTTGGTGAAGGAGCCATCAAAGTGCATTGTCCAGGCGCTAGGGTCCTCCTTCCCGGGGAGGCAAGTTTCCTCTTCCGGGTCATCAAACGCTGTCTCGGTCCATTCTGCTGTGAAGTCTGCCAACGCCTAGCTCTTGATGTTGTCCGTGTGCTCGAACTTGAGACCGAACCCTTGAAGCTCCATGGCCCACCATGATATGCGTCCAGTGGCTAGTGGGTTCTCCAGCGGGCTTCTCAGGTTGTACTTCGATACCACTGTGATTGGATGGCTCTCGAAGTACGGCCTCATCTTGCGGGAAGCAACGAGGATTGCCAATAGCAGCTTCTGCATCATGGGATACCGCTCCCGGGCGTCGCGCAACACCGAACTGATGAAGTAGACCAGATGCTGCACCTTGCGGGTCACCGAGTCCTGGTCGGGCTCTGCTTCCTCCGTGTCCCTGGCGTCTTGAGGTGGGGATGAGGTAGCCCCCAGTGGAGTCCCTTCGGAAAGAGACTCTCCGTTCTCGGTGGTGACGAGTTTAACGACATCTGGTAAGGTTGCCATGACGTCAGGATCATCAAACCCCTGGTCACCCGGCAGCCTCTTCTTGCTTGGTTGTCCTGGGAGAGAGTTCCTGGGTCGCTTTCCCTTGGTCTTGCTTGATTTCTTCGGAGGAGCAGCACGCTCGGCCACAAACACAGCACTGATCACCTGATTGGTGGCAGCGATGTACAGTAGCAGAGGCTCCTTCTCTGTTGGGGCCACGAGGACTGGCGACGAGGCAAGGTAGCGCTTGAGGGACTGAAGAGCTTCCTCAGCCTCGGTGGTCCACTCCACGGGGCCCGATTTCTTGAGCAACTTGAAGAATGGCAAAGCCCTCTCCCCAAGCCTTGAGATGAAGCGCCCGAGTGCAGTGATGCACCCATTGAGGCGATGTACGTCCTTGACCCACCGGGGTGCCTCCATGCACTCTATTGCCTTGATCTTGTCCGGGTTGGCCTCAATTCCCCGGTGGGAGATCAGGAAACCCAGCAGCTTGCCAGATGGGACCCCGAACACGCACTTGTCGTGGTTGAGCTTGAAGTTGACCCGGCGGAGGTTTTCGAAGGTCTCGTGCAGGTCTTGGATGAGGGAGTCCTTATACCGGTTTTTGACCACGATGTCGTCGATGTACGCTTCAACGTTGCGGCCCAGCTGAGGCCCAAGGCATTTTTGCATAGCGCGCTGGAAGGTAGCGCCGGCGTTACGGAGGCCGAAAGGCATCCGTGTGTAGCAGTAGCAGCCCTTGGGAGTGATGAAGGCCGTCTTCTCCTGGTCCTCGACTGCCATCATGATCTAGTGATACCTGGAGAAGGCATCCAAGAATCATAGCAACTCGCACCCGGCCATGGAGTCCACGATCAGGTCAATGCGCGGCAGAGGGAACGGATCCTTGGGACAAGCCTTGTTCAGGTCTGTGAAGTCGATGCACAGTCGCCACTTGAAGGTCATGGGTTTTGGTACCACCACGGGGTTGGCCACCCAAGTTGGGTGAGGAACCGCCTTGACACCGGCTTCTATCAGCTTGTCGACTTCGGCGACGATGAACTCCAGTTTTTCCTTGCTTTGATTCCGAAGAACTTGCTTCACGGGGCGGGCATCCGTGCTGACCGCCAATTTGTGCTCGATCACCTCCCTTGGTACGCCGGGCAAACCTGATGCCTACCATGCGAAGACATCAGAATTTTCCCGAAGGAAGGCGACGAGCGCGCTTTCCTATTTGCCGGTGAGGCGGGCACCGATAGTGATGGTGCGAACTCCATCGCTGTTCAGTGCCACCTTATTGGTCAGCTGCGGGTCACCATGGAATGACGCCTTCTTGGGGGGAGTTGATGCCAAGCCCCCGGGGTTCCCTTCGCCCCCAGAGAATGCGCCGACATCAGCCTCCGGAACATCTTGATGGACATCAGCCGTTGCCGCCACCGCCTGGTTCAACTTCTGGACGCAGAAGATGGCGTCGTCGATGTCGGCCTTGGCATTGATCACACCCCATGGTGCCGGGATCATCATCATGTTGTAGGCGAAGTGGGAGACGGCCATGAACTTGGCCAAAGCGGGTCGGCCAAGTATGCCGTTGTACGGGAGCGGAGTGTCCGCGATGTCGAAGACGACGTCCTCGGTGCGAAAGTTTTTGGGGTCACCGAAAGTGACCGGAAGAGTGATCTTTCCGAGCGGCCGCGTGATGCTCCCGTTCACGCCTTGGAACACGCCAGTGTCTTGCAAGCGAGAGAAAGGGATCTGCAGAGTAGCTAGGACCTTCGCCGTCAGCAGGTTGAGGCTGGAGCCTCCATCGACCAGCATCTTGGTGACCTTGTAGTTGTGGATGACGGGCTACACGATCAGCGGTAAGGTCCCCACCCTAGCAATACTGGTGTCGGGGGAATAATTATCCCGCGACTTATTCAAGCAAAGCGCGACTTATTCATAGTCGCACCACTATTGGGCTTGCACAAATATGGGCCGACTCAAGATCATGAGGAAGGATCCAGAAGCTCGAAGATAACTTGACTTGGAAGACAAGACATATGATTAGTCTCCAAGTAGGACTCCGGCTCATACTTTCCTTGGGAGAGAAGTGTCCTTGTAACCTTGCGAGCCACCATCTTTATAAGGTGGACTCCAAGGACCTAGAACCCCAAGCTAAAAAAGCTCTCATACATCCAGAGAGAGGCGACTCGACACCTCGATCGCCAACCCCTTGTAACACCATATTCATATCAATACCAATCTAGGATAGGCAGGACGTAGGTCTTTACCTCACATTGAGGGGCCGAACCTGGGTAAAAAACATCGTCTTCCTCGTGCCTGTGATCCTTAGCTCGGAGACGCTCGATCGCTTAATCCCCAACTATACGAAGTCATCTCCATGACCTCTGCGTGACAATCCCACGACAGTTGGCGCCCACCGTGGGGCCTGCGGTCAAGAGCGTCACGTTCCGCGCTGGATCTGTGCCAGGGCCGAAGGATCTCATCGTCGATTAAAGCGCGGCGACTTCAACAATCTTGACGACTTCATCGCCGTGCCGTTTCAAGCTCGGCGATATCAACATCTACATCAAGGGCAGCAGACAACGTCTGTGCTGCGACCGACCCCGACGGCGGTTCGAAACTCATCTCGACGATCCCTTCGGTGACAAGATGTGCAATCGAGTTTCCTAACAGCTGTCGAAAGGGCATTAGATTCCAACGGTTAGATCTCCGTGGCCGACTCAAACACTGAAGCCCTGTCGAAAGCTGACGGAACTCCGCGCGACTTTAGGAAAATAATTATCGAGGTCGACTCGGACATCAATTCAAAGATCCCTCCGGTGGACAATTGTGGAACACAATCCCGCAGCACTCCAAGAAGTTTGGGCCAAATCCAACGGTTAGATCTCCGTCGGCGACCCGCGCACTGCGGCAAGTTCTATATCTAGGCGAGTTCGCGGATGTTTCATCGGGGGCGTTAACAGACATCGGCTACTCGCCGCAACATGTCCTCTGTCCGAAGGATCGACATTATGGCAGATTAATTCTCAAAGATCAAGTTCCCGTACGGCGTTCTCGCTAGATCAGATAAACCACTCAAGGAAACCAGGACAATTTGGCAAGAAACATCGAGTTGCGTCAATGGCGATTCATCAAGTCTGATAAGAATACGAGCACCTCAAATACGACCATGTACTGCATGGCGGATCGGATCAGAGTTGCATCCAGTAAGGAGTCAATAAGGAAAGTTAAGAAGTTATGTACCAATTTTTGGCCCCGTGCCCGGATATCAAGGAAAATAAATCAAGGAAGGGAAAGACAAATTAATTTGTTTGCTTGCTATGGAAACCTCAAGAAAAGGAAAGGGCAGAGAAACAGCTGGAATCGGATTAAAGTCTGGTACCACGACCGATGCACGCAAGCCAGGACAGGTCACGTGAAGACCAATGAAAAAAAAACTACCCTGTTACGTAGTCATGCATGTAATCAAGGCACAACTTCACATTATATACTGAAGATGAGGCAGCTCGACGACGGAGCATCGCAGACATCGCCGATTCCACGGACTATCTTCGACTTCGGCCGTCCAACAAATCACCGCGACTCAACGGTTCAAGGACCTGGAAGCAGACGTACATCCGACCTGACAGCGTGAGTCGCACCATCTCTGGAACAGCTGGCGACGGTCTACGGCACGCCGGCAGAAGAAATACAACTGGCAGCCAGTTCGTAGTACCAGCTAACCCGACCTCGTTGCCGGCTTAGGATGTTTCTCGACGATTACTGCGTGTCCAATAGAATTTCAAGCAAAGACATCAGGCCAGCGTCAAGCACCGTCCGCGACTTGGATTCACAGGTCGCATGTTGCGACGTCTCTACTTCAAAACACGGATACAGAAACTCATTGCAAGATGCCAACAAATTTCAGAAGAATCCGCGCACACAAATCTATATGCATCCAACCTCTGGGCGTCTAGTGTCAGTTCGACTCAGAAAACATTATGGACGAGATGGAAGCAATTAAAGTGCTAAACGCTAGATTGAAGTCGCACAGTTCAAGCATCAGAAAAAGAATGGCAATTCAAAAAAGCTAGCTGGCATGGAAATCACGTACAAGCAAAAAGAAAGCTTTGGATGACTAAGTTCCTAGGTTGTCATTGTGTGGCACAACTTCAAACAAAGGAAGAAGAGAAATACGGAAGGGGTGGTCAGCTCATCAGAGTGCGACTTAAAAAATCTGCACGCGACCTCAAAAGCGTGCGACTCAAAATACCAGCACGTACGCGATTTCAAAAATCAGCGCGATCATTACCGACTCAACAATTATCTTCGACTTGCGTCGCGATGGCAACAAGTTCATCGTACACCTGTGCACGAGCACACCTTTCAACGTCGGATGGAAGTAAAAGAAAGAAGGCTAAATCAACTTGGATTACTGCTACGTTGCATATGGCTTCATGCCCAAGAATAAAAAAAAGAGGAGGGGTCCATCAAATTTGCTAGCTTATACGTGCATGTGTGCCAATGGAGCATGTACGACGTGATGAGTCGGGAGTCGTCCACGTCAACCAGATATACCTCCGGCTTAGCAACACCGTAACCATCATCGACACCGTCAGAATGACTTCGTGAAACATTGTGATCATCACCGTGGACTCGCTGCAGTTCGCTTCAGTCCCATTGCGGAGAAACTTCGTCTTCAACAAATTGAGAACAAGCAAGAGCGCACCCCTTGGGCGCCCTCTCGGGCTATCCACGTGGCGCTACATCGTTTGGCCGCTAGCTCGTTTCTTTGTCGCGTCTCGCGTGCTTTTTCTCGTTTCATTTTGTACTGCGCCTCGATGTACTGCCTCATCGGTCTGTACTGCACTTTGCATTGTACTGCACGCGAGCCCGGCCGATCGAAGGGAGAGAGGAAAAACAAGAAAACGCGTCCCCTTCAATCCACTTTTCCTCCCAGCGCACGACTCCTCCACCCATTGCACGCCGCCGCCGCCGCTCCGTCGCCTTCCCGCAGCCTACTCGTGTGTCGCCAGCCGATGGGAAGGGAAAACCACCACTGTCTCCTCGCGCTGCTCGGTCGCCACCTCCATCTTCGTCCTCGTCGGGGTCCATCCATGGCTTGCTGCCCAGCATGCCGGTGAGTGCGACCCAGCGGTCCTCCCCTCTTCCGTGTGCTGAAGAAGAAGGGCTGGAATGGAGCGCGGGCGCCGCCACCTCGTGCCTCGCATCGGGCGGAGCAGTCCCGAGGACCGTGGCCGCGCTCCTCGTCGTGGGAGAGCAGGGCGGCGGGGTCTTCACGGTTGACGTGGAGGAGCAGGAGAGGCCAGCGTTGTGAGAAGGAGCAGAGAGGGCTGGCGGCATGGAGAAGCAGCAGCGGGGTCGGCGGCGCATCGACCAGCTCGACTCGCTCCGAGGCGACGGGACGGCGGCAGTGCCGGGTCGGTGGACGCACTGGAGGAGTGCGCCCCCGGAGGAGGGCGGCGGCACGGAGGACCACGAGCTGAGTTGCAGCGGTCAGGATGCGCGTGCGCTCGTCACTCAACCCTACGCGTCGACCTCTCGCGTGCTTCTCCAGGCACCACGGCGTCCTCTTGAGGAGCTCGGCTGGTGGCTTGACGCCAAGGTGAGCATCTCCCAATCCTTATTTCCACCCGCCCCTGATCTCTCTTCTCTTTTCCACGGATCTGGATTTTCCAAACACTGGTGATTGATCCGGTAGTAGCTGACATGAGCTCCTCGCAGTCCTCCGTATCTATACCTCTAGATTTGCAGCTTCTTCCTGAATTTTGTTGGTTAGATTTCTATTGCAGTGAGGTAGGGACAGTGCGGAGGATGCACTTCGCCCCCAACTTCTCCCATGTGGTGCCTCCTCCGTTCCGCACAGCCCAGCGGCCAGTGAAGCGGATTTGCGACCTAGAAGGCCGAGAGCTATTCTCCGATCTGGCGTCCGCTGCAACTATCCATGTACAAAATTATTAGAGTCCCTGTATTTTACGAGATTGTTGAGCCATTAAATGATGCATATTTTGGTCATGGTTACTCTTAGGTAGTGATAGGTATATTAGCATTTTACCATTTAGTTATCTTATTCATTTCAATAGCAGGGATGCAATCTGAATTGGCTTTTGTGGGAAGGAATACAAACTGCATATGCAGTATGGAATTAGCTTTATCTTGCTTTTCATAATCCACGCGTGCTTTTCGCTTATCCAAATTTACTGCAAGATTGAGTTCGTAGTAGCTTCAGAACCGGGTGAAGAGGTTCTCGCTGAGCTCTACCTACACAAACTCCTACAGCTATTTGTGTTTGATTGCTTACTGTAATTAACAAATTGCTTCAATATTTAGCTTCTGTTACTTCTTGAATTAAACTTCTATTTTCTTGCAATACCATGTGATATATCTTTATGACCTCATTAATTTCTTCTGATCATTTGCCACTATTTTTCAGGTGTGTTTGCTGACCTTGAAGCATGCAAATATCAGGTGCCTTCCTCTTTCTTTTTTGTCCTGATTTTGTCGAGTGTTAAACTAATGCTTTTCGTATTTTCGTTGATGGGGAAATATTGGATAGTCATCTACACACAGTGTCTACATATTTATTTAGCCATTTTGCAATATGGTTCTTGCTAATGGCTCATACTCTAATAATCTTCAGCAGATGGCTGAGTATCGAGTATCTTATTTATGGGGGAAAGAAAAGTGAGTAGGATCAGATGGCAAGTTGGATAGTGAATAATGAATTGTACAGCGGCAACGTTGTTTGCTGAATTCAGGTAATTCTCTCTCTTTCTAGAGTTATAATTTACATATTGTTTTCTTTATCATATTCATTTATTCATAAACCTTGTGTAAACCAAACTGGGACATAAATCGACTTGGTGCAGTGAACCTTTTTTTCCAGAGTAGCCGTATATTGATGTGTTGTTTGATTTTCTCTGCAGATTCCTATGATTTACAATGTATACAAGTCCTATTAAATGAATGGACAATTCTTAGAGAGGACTTAAGGACAAACAGATTTCCAAACATGGTGGTCGTTGATTCACCTTTAAGTGCTTCAGGTAACTTTCCATTCTTATCTTCCTCCCATCTTATCCCTTTTCCCATTGTGCAGATCCTTTTTATCCGTGGTTACAAGTATTTGATGAAAATCCTAGCTAAGATTAACGTATGTACTATTTATGCTCCATCTAGCTGTTTTTTGCAGGACACTCCTAAGCGGATAACCCCTGATGAAAACATGTCCCTGCCCTGAATGCAGAACCACATTAAATATTTGTGTCTCAGCCGAGACCGGTACTTATGCGACGACAAGTTCATCAGCAGGTAACGAATTATCTTCTATCTATCAAAGCAGTTACGTCTTCTCAAAGATACAACACTTATTATCAAGATGGCTGGCAGCAAGGAGAAGGACTTGAGGGGTGACAGCGAGGATGAGAGGTTGTCGTATATGCACATGACTATACTAGAGATGTGCTATTTATTATGAGCCTCTTACCTTTCTATCTAAAGTCTCCGCATCAAATAGAACTGGTACCAGCCCTGAGATGCCTTGAACTGATGAGCAGATCAGAGTACTTGAGGTTATTAGGCTGGACTATATATTGCTTGGAGGCGATGCATGATTGGACCGGTGTTCTTTTGCTGGGAGAGTGGCAGCGTCTTGCTTTGGTTGTCTGTTACTCTATGTTAATGTTATTAGACCATTGGCATAGGTTCTTTCCCTTATGTGTAAAGACATCCCCTCCTTCCTCTATGTTTATCTCTACCCTTTTCTTAGGGAGCTCTAGCTCAACCTCTTCTTTATTCCATTGTGTGACTGATATGTATACCACTGCTAAGATGAGGTGCAGGGACAAAGAGGAAGTAAGAAGCTACCTTTTTGGTGGCCTTCCAGTGAACACAAAAGTTATGTGATTGTGTTATTGCTACTAAGTGACATTGCATCTCGTATTGAAATGAAATTATTTTGCGGTAAATTGTTTTGTGCTTCGACTATGTGCTTCCATTTTCAGAACAAATATTTGAGAAAATTTCTAAAATTGGGGCGCACCTGACCGGCTAGGAGGCGCCCCGAGGGGCGCCCCAGCCTCTAGTCAACATCGATTGTCCGTGGATCATCCGCGTCATCGACAGCGGAGAATAAAAACAAGATAAGTCGCTATCATGCTCAACTTTTGCAGCCTTTTTACTTTTATCAATAAGATTAAGTTCACCTTCGAGTTTATCTCGGGGGCTGCATATCTAGGTTACTATGCCTCTTATTAATGTCTTTGCGATTTAAATTATATCATGTCGCGGACTTTAATTCATATCAGTTTTTGAGATTTAGTTATATCCAGTTCTCAAAGCCGGGTTTCTTACAACCCGCAATGCATTTATCAAATTAGAGTTCTCATAACTCGCATTACATTTATCAAAGTCTAGCTCTCTACAGATTGCACTATCGCATGATAATAAATTTATTTGCACCTGTAAAGATCACCATTAAGTGTTGGTATTTGAGCACTCGCTATATCATTTAATGATTTATCTTTGTATCAGTCCATGACTTATCATTATATATGTCATTTCATGACTTATCTTCATATCATTTTATGAATCATCATCAACTCATTATCATATTATTTTATGAATCACCTAGTGATTTCCCCCATATCATTTTATGAGTCGCAAACAACTCATCATTACATCAGTTTATGAGTCATTAATGAATCATTATCTTATCAAATATTTGTGTTAAAACAGGTGACTCGCTGTACCACATCTACAGCTAATCAGAGCTGGTTATCATCAAAACTAATTAGAGCTCGTCACGGCTATTGCAGCCGATAAAAGCAATAATCCTGATTATACTCGCCTTAAGTCAGAAGTATCTCTGCACTATGCGGCCAAAGTACTGTGGCGCGGCGTCAATCGAGCTTGATTGCCTATCATGGCAGCTCTCGACCCTGAACACGCGTTTTTACCTGGGAAATACTGAGCCGCGCGAAGACATACTTAACGGTAATAGAGATAATTCAGAAGGACTAAAATACCCGCGTGTGGCGTCAATCGAGTCTGAATGCCTATCATGGCTGCCTATCATGGCCGTTCTCGACCCTGAACACACATTAGATCTGGGAAATACTGAGTCAAGTACCATATGCTATCATGCATCGTACAATATGCTATCATGCATCTTACCAGTTGCTATCATGCAACTAAGTTGTTATTATGCAACCATTTGCTATCATGCAGATTACAACATGCTATCATGCGACATACCATTTGCTATCATGCAGATTATACTATGCTATCATGCAGGGTAACATATGCTATTATGCGGAGTACTAAATTTTTATCATAATTATTACCAGCCACCAAGGCTAAACATATTGTCATCAAGTTAATATCATTGCTTCCTCGGGGACTTTGCCCTTTGAATTTCAGGAACATATAACTCGGCCAAATGAGTTTGAATTGGCATGACCAGATTTTTTAATGATTGGGATAATCATTCCCTGATATCGGCTGTACAAGCCACCATCATTTATTTATTTTCAGCCACATCAAGTGGAATTTTTAAGGATGATTCCTTAATTTATATCTAGAATATTGAGTGGGATTATCTTTTATCCTAGCATCTCAACTAATATTTCACAGTTTGGAGTTTATATGCGGCTCTGCCCTACTCCAAGTATCATTATTTTCTTGCGGAAAAATATTTACTCAATCTGTTGCAGGATCAAATTGCAACGATATGCCATCAGGCAGGATAATGAAATCATGTCTGCTTAATGCCTGGGGGCTAGGACAATTAAATTTTTGTCCAACTTGTGATATTTTTGAGTCCCGAGCAGCATGATCGTGCATACAACTCGGCCCTCAGGGGCTACACATCCACCCACCGGCATTTGATGGTTTCTACTAAATTGATATACCATGTTTATATGCAGATTTAATTTTTTGCAGCACATGAGAATATATATATCCATTTGTGAGTCAAATAAGCGACTCGGAAATCTTTAAATACAGGTTATGGCTATATGCCCTTGAGCCGCCATGTTTCAACATGCGTTCAGATGGCTCGCCATGATAACCTGACAAATTATTATTCTAATGATTGACCAGCTTATTTATGCTTATGATCTTTTTTGCTTCGATGTCTATGACTCAGTATCTCATACATTTGGCTGATATATCTTGATGCTCATAAGTTATTATTCTTATGATTTCAGCTCAGTTTTACACTCAACAGGATAAGGTGGTTTTTATCAAAGGCTTCGCCGCCTCCACATAAACTCAGAAGCTTCAACAAGATTTCGCCGGCCTTGAATGCCTGCGATACTATATCAACAAATATCAGTGGCTCATCGCTTTTACATTGGTGGCTCAATAAGCCGCTACGCTCGTGACTTATCATCATGAGCGAGTCGCCAAGTGCAACATCGACAAGTCGGCAAGAACTACATATGCAAGCCCGCAAGATCATCATCAAGACAGAATCTTCCGCCTGATTCTACGAATCAACCAGAAGCTTGGGGGCTAATGTCGGGGAATAATTATCCCGCGACTTATTCAAGCAAAGCGCGACTTATTCATAGTCGCACCACTATTGGGCTTGCACAAATATGGGCCGACTCAAGATCATGAGGAAGGATCCAGAAGCTCGAAGATAACTTGACTTGGAAGACAAGACATATGATTAGTCTCCAAGTAGGACTCCGGCTCATACTTTCCTTGGGAGAGAAGTGTCCTTGTAACCTTGCGAGCCACCATCTTTATAAGGTGGACTCCAAGGACCTAGAACCCCAAGCTAAAAAAGATCTCATACATCCAGAGAGAGGCGACTCGACACCTCGATCGCCAACCCCTTGTAACACCATATTCATATCAATACCAATCTAGGATAGGCAGGACGTAGGTCTTTACCTCACATTGAGGGGCCGAACCTGGGTAAAAAACATCGTCTTCCTCGTGCCTATGATCCTTAGCTCGGAGACGCTCGATCGCTTAATCCCCAACTCTACGAAGTCATCTCCATGACCTCTGCGTGACAATCCCACGACAACTGGTAGGGTGGTCTTCTGGATCGAAGGTGATAACTTGGTTGGACCAGTCCAGGGGCTTGGGCGGAACGGAAGTAACCGTGTTCAGCTCCTGGACAAGTCTCCTGCATGCGCCATTGGAGGGAGGCAGAAAAGATCCCTCGTGGATGCACCCGACAACTCTAGTGACCTCCTGGAACTTCCCGCTACTTCCGCCTTGGGGGGTCGGAGCTTCCCCGTTGCCGTCATGGACGGCCTCTTGATTGTTCTGCCCGTGACCGCCTTGACCGCCGCGTCCTCCTCCTCGGCCACCGCGGCCACCGCCGTGACCCCACCCACGGCCGCCCCCGCCTTTGCGACCCGTGGGGCAGTCACGAGTGATGTGCCCGATAGTACCACAGTTGTAGCAGCCATCCGGACTGACCCCGTCAGCTCGGCGCTGCTCTCGGACGGCGAGGTTCTTGAGCATGCGGCATTCCTTGAGCAGGTGATTGCCTTCTGGGTGGATGTGACACCAGGGGTCACTGTCGCCCTCTTCCTCGGAAGTCGAAGCAGGCTTGATCTTCTTCGGGAGAGGCTCGGTGATGAAGATGCGCTTGTCGGGCCCAAAGTCCCATCTATTGTTCTTGGCGAGAGTGACTTTTGTCCTCGGGTTCATCCTCCCCGGGGACCTTGACTCCTTCTTCTGCTCGGGCGCACCGGTCCGCAAGCTCCCAGAGCTTACGGGTGGACTCGATGCGGTGGATGCTCAGCTTCTCACGCATCCGGTGTTGCGGACGTTGGCGTGAAAAAACTGGATCACCAACTCCTCCTTGATGCAGGGTATGGTGTTCATCTTCTGAGTGAAGCGCTGGATGAACAAGCGGAGAGTTTCACCCGGAAGCTGCTTGAAGTCGTGGAGGTCACTGGGAGCCCCCGGGCGCTAGTACCCGCCCTGGAAAGCTCCTAGGAACTGCTCCTTCAGTGCCCGCCAGGAACGGATGGAGCACTTGGGAAGGTTGAGAAGCCAGGTCTGGGCATCTCCTTTCAAAGCCAACGGGAACCAGTTGGCCATCATGACCTCATCGGCCCCGGCGACCAGCGCTGCGAGAGAGTAAATCTGCAGGTAGTCCTTGGGGTTCGTGGTGCCGTCGTAGCGGAGAACGTCGATCTTGAACTTCTTGGGCCATTCAAAGTGTCGAAACTCAGGAGCTAGGGCGAGACAACCCTCGGCGATGTCGTCGTCCCGATCTTCTCGGCGATGACGTTCTCAGCGATGCTCGATGCGGGTGCGCATATCCTCATTCTGACGGTTGTTGAGATCGTCACGAAGATCTTGGTTGCGCGGAGTGGACGATCTGACGGAGATGGCCTTGCCGCGGTCGCGGTTCAGCCGATCCGCCATCGGTGCAGCGGTGTGAGGAGGTGCCGTCTCGGCTTGACGCTCACCATGGGGCTGGCCCCGCGGTTTGCGTGCCTTGTCTTTTGCCGCTCCGGGACCGTCGACGGTGGGAGCTAGAGTGGGCTCGGGCCTCGGACCACCGTCGGCGAAGTCGAGGAGCTTCTCCACACGGGACCTCCATTCCTGGTAGATCTTGGGATCACCAGTGCTTGGAGGAAACTGCATCAGGGCCTTGGCAGCAACCAAAGCATCATGGCGAGCTTGCACGTCCGAGGGCGAGTGCATAGAGGACTTGCTCTTGGAGGCTCGTGGGCCTTCGCTGGCGCGAGCGTCGTGGTTCCCTTCGCCAGCGGTAGGCTCCTTGCCAGCGCCGTTGCCGACGCTCTTCTCCCCGGAGCGAGGAGGACGCCTGACAGAGCCTTTCGGGGTCCCCGCACCCTCAGGTTCGTTGTCCTTGCTGTGACCATCCGCTCCGTCCGGCACCACCTTCTCGTTGGGTGGTGGGGACGGAGAGGCGCCCCGCCGTGCTTCAGCAGCTCGGCGATTGGCAGAAGTCTGGGTGCGTGAGGGAGAAACAGGCTTGGACGCCACAGTATCGACCTTCTTCTTCGGCGGCATGCTTGACGAAGAACTTGGCGATGATCTTGAAGCTGATGAAGACAAATCTAGCACTTGCGCCCCCTACCTGGCGCGCCAGATGTCGTGTCTCGAAAGATGGACACCGGGGATAAAGGATACCCCCTTTTTAGGTTCGGTATGGGGCGCGAAGGAGGCTGAGAATCGTCTCTCGGGTATGATCTAGGTCAAACTCTCCTCTCTACGATCAAAGCAAGCAACCAAAGGGACACAAGGAGCTACCCAGGTTCAGGCCGCCCGGAGGCTAAAAGCCCTACTCCTGCATGTCTGGATTGATGGGTTCTTCATGGTGTAGCTTACAAGGGAGCCTTCCGAGTGAGGTACCCGAAAGTGTTTGGCTCGAGGTAGACGAAGGACAGATCCTGACCCGGAGGAGATCACCTTCCTTCTCTACCCTCGCAGCCCTAGTCTAGCTTGGCCTTCTTCTAACTTGCTTCCTTTCCAACTTGACTCTCCCCCTCTCTCATCTCTCCTTTCTCCTTTTTTCCTCCTCCCCCCTATCCTCTGTGACTTGGTCCTCCTTTTATAGGCCAAGGGGATACCACATGCTCACGCGAGGAGTGAGCGAGGTTTTAGGCGGGAAGAACCTCCCCCGGCGGGATTAGGAGGAGATGTGGCCTCTCCTCCTCCAAGTGTCTCCTTTGGGGTAGGTGGGGCGGACAAAGCCTGACAACACCACGGGCCATGCTCCCAACCCGCGCCTCCGTCGCCTTGCTTCCCAAGTCTTCTGAGGTCTTCTAGCGTGCGATGGAGTGCTTATCCATAGTCGTTCGGAGGTGCACCTGAGAGGGAGCCCGGCCTCCTGCCGGGGACTCGGGCTCTCGGGGGTTTCGTTGTCTTCCCGGGTGGTTAGGGGACCCGGCAGGCCCCCAGGACCGGGGTCCTTAGTTGATGCGGCTCTTGTGCACTACTCGTGAGGTTGGTGGGCGGACCCGCCAACCTGTCTTGTGTCTTGACCTTGTCCATCTTCATACTGGGCCCACGCGCGGCGGAGACATGGGGCCCGCGCGAGCAACCTTTAGTACCGGTTCGTAACACGAACCGGCACTAAAGATAGCACGAACCGGTACTAAAGGGTTCCCCTATATCATCTTCTTCCACCCGAGGCCACTCCATTTTTCCTGCTCAAAAGTTCACCATTTTTCTCATCCGTTTCCTCTCCCAAGCTCTAGTTCATCCCCATTTTTTTCCACCATTGATCAAGATTGACGGCACCCCATCTATTCAAGGGTTAGCAACTTCATCCTTTCTTTCGGCGTTGCTACTTTAGCTCATTTCATTGCTAGTTTAGCTCATTTGATTTTTTGTAGTGCTAGCTAGGTGTTTGATGAAATGTCTAAGTTAGGGAGTTCATTTTTTTATATGCATTTTGAGCTCAAATTAATTTATGATTTGTGGGTTTTAGTGTCGTCCAGTCCCCGTCCTCACCGCCGTCGATAGCCCGCGCCGTCCCGTCACCGGCACCACCTCGGTGAGCCTCTTGTTTTTTATATGCATTTTGAGCTCAAATTACTTGTATGATTTAAATGCATAGTTATTACTTGTATAATTTTCTTATGTTTTTTATATATATAGTGTCATGGTTTTGATATCTGTCCCCGTCGGCCCTCGTCCGGTCTATGATTCGGATGTGATATATTTTTATAACTATTTGTTTCATTTCGTGTTTATAACAATTATGCCTACCAACTTGACATAGATTTTTTTATCTAGGAGGTAGTTGAAGCGGAAATTCCAACCGACCCTATTGTCGAGTTTTTTGAAAAAGAAAACAATGATTTGAAAGCAAAATTGAAAAGAAGTGAAGATCTTCGTCTACAATGCCTAGAAGAGAAGATGAAATTGGAGTTCGATCTTGCCGACGTCGTCGATAAACACAAGATCAAGATGGATGCAATGCGCTTAAAAATTAGAAAGATTAGAAAATATGCCATTCATAAAGAGGCTTGTTATCATTATGTTGTTGGTTCAATAATTAACTTAGTTCCGATTTTGATCGCATTTGTTGTTGGGCTTAAATTCTTTAGATAGTTGTATGTTAGTTTCAATGTATGTTTTATGTGAACTATGTATTGCATTTGGTCACTACTCTACTTTGGTTTTAATGTGATGAACTTGTATTAATTAATTTGGTCACTATTATATATTCATGATGTAGTGTAATGGTTTTTGATATATTTATATAATGCAGATGAGCCGGCAATGGATGTACGGTGACCGACGTTGTCCCGACTTTATTAATGGCATGCATGATTTTCTCCGTGTGGCTGAGACAAACAAGCGGTCGAATGGTTTTATTTCTTGTCCATGTAGTGTCTGTAAGAATACGCAGGATTACTCTACCTCAAAAACCATTCACGTCCACCTGTTGCAGTCCGGTTTCATGTCCGGTTATAATTGTTGGACCAAGCACGGAGAAAGAGGGGTTATAATGGAAGACAATGAAGAAGAAGAGGATAATGACAACTATCCTATGTTCACTGAAGACGGTGGTACTACAATGGAGGAAGACGAAGCTGAAGAAGAGCCCATTGTTGATGAGCCCGATGATGATCTTCGTCGGGCCATTCGTGATGCACAGATAAACCGGAAGTGAAAACGAGAAGTTGAAGTTGGAGAGCATGTTAGAGGATCACAAAAAATTGTTGTACCCAAATTGCGAAGATGGCCAGAAAAAGCTGGGTACCACACTGGAATTGCTGCAATGGAAGGCAGAGAATGGTACATCTGACAAGGGATTTGAAAATTTGCTGAAAATAATAAAGAAGATGCTTCCAAGGGATAACGTATTGCCCCCCAGTACGTACGAAGCAAAGAAGGTTGTCTGCCCTCTAGGATTAGAGGTGCAGAAGATACATGCATGCATCAATGACTGCATCCTCTACCGCGGTGAGGAGTACGAGAATTTGAATGCATGCCCGGTATGCGGTGCATTGCGGTATAAGATCAGGCGAGATGACCCTGGTGATGTTGAGGGCGAGCCGCGCCCAGGAAGAGGGTTCCTGCCAAGGTGATGTGGTATGCTCCTATAATACCACGGTTGAAACGTTTGTTCCAAAACAAAGAGCATGCCAAGTTGTTGCGATGGCACAAAGAAGACCGTAAGAAAGACGTGATGCTGAGACACCCCGCTGATGGGTCGCAGTGGAGAAAAATCGACAGAGAGTTCCTGACATTTTCAGATGACGCAAGGAACTTAAGATTTGGTCTAAGTACAGATGGCTTTAATCCTTTTGGGGAGCAGAGCTCCAGTCATAGCACCTGGCCTGTGACTCTATGTATCTATAACCTTCCTCCTTGGTTGTGCATGAAGCGGAAGTTCATTATGATGCCAGTGCTCATCCAAGGCCCGAAGCAACCCGGCAACGACATTGATGTGTACCTGAGGCCATTGGTTGAAGAACTTTTATAGTTGTGGCGTGAAGAAGGTGTACGTGTGTGGGATGAGCACAAACAGGGGGAATTTGACCTACGAGCATTGTTGTTTGTAACCATCAATGATTGGCCTGCTCTTAGTAACATTTCAGGACAGTCAAACAAAGGATACAATGCATGCACGCACTGTTTAGGTGAGACTGAAAGTATATATTTAGGTAACAAGAATGTGTACCCGGGGCATCGTCGATTTCTTCCAAAACAGCATCCCGTAAGAAAGAAAGGCAAGCATTTCAAAGGTGAGGCAGATCACCGGACGAAGCCTACCTGCCCTACTGGTGTTGATATATATGACATGGTCAAGGATTTAAAAGTAATCTTTGGAAAGGGTCTTGGCGGACAATCTGTTCCGAATGACGCTGACGGACACGTACCCATGTGGAAGAAGAAATCTATATTTTGGGAGCTACCCTATTGGAAAATCCTAGAGGTTTGCTCTGCAATCGACGTGATGCACGTGACGAAAAATCTTTGCGTGAACCTGCTAAACTTCTTGGGCATGTATGGGAAGACGAAAGATACACCGGAATCACGGCAGGACCAGCAACGTATGCACGAACGAGACAACCTGAATCCAGAGAAGTATCAAGGTCCTGCCAGCTACGCTCTTACCAAAGAAGAGAAGAAGATCTTTTTTGAAGTCCTGAGCAGTATCAAGGTCCCGTCTGGCTTCTCGTCGAATATAAAGGGAATAATAAACATGACAGAGAAAAAGTTCCAAAACCTAAAGTCTCATGACTGCCACGTGATTATGACACAATTACTTCCGGTTGCATTGAGGGGGCTTCTGCCGGAAAATGTTCGAGTACCCATTGTGAAGCTATGTGCATTCCTCAATGCAATTTCTCAGAAGGTGATCAATCCAGAAACTCTACCAAGTTTACAGAAGGATGTGGTCCAATGTCTTGTCAGCTTCGAGTTGGTGTTCCCACCATCCTTCTTCAATATTATGACGCACCTCATAGTTCACCTAGTCGAAGAGATTTTTGTTCTCGGTCCTGTATTTCTACACAACATGTTCCCCTTTGAGAGGTTCATGGGAGTCTTAAAGAAATACGTTCATAACCGTGCTAGGCCAGAAGGAAGCATCTCCAAGGGCTATGGAACAGAGGAGGTCATTGAGTTTTGTGTTGACTTTATTCCTGACCTTAAGCCGATCGGTGTTCCTCAATCGCGCCATGAGGGGAGACTGCGTGGAAAAGGCACGCTAGGAAAGAAAGCAATAATATGTAAGCACTGGCATTCTTTCACTCAAGCACACTACACAGTTCTACATAATTCCAGCTTGGTGGCTCCGTATATCAAGGAACACATGAATAGTTTACGCTCTAAATACCCGGAGCAGCCTGAAGAATGGATTGAAGGAGAACACGTGAAGACTTTCAGCGGTTGGTTGCAAACACGTCTCATTAATGACACCACTGTTGGAGAACAGCTATACTTGTTGGCCAAAGCACCATCTTCGACTATATTGACTTTTCAAGGGTACGAGATAAATGGGAATACATTTTACACGGTCGACCAAGATAAAAAGAGCACCAACCAAAACAGTGGTGTCCGCTTTGATGCAACAAACAACAATGGGCAAAAGGACACATATTATGGTTACATAGAGCAGACATGAGAACTTGACTATGGACCTTCTTTTAAGGTCCCTTTGTTCTGGTGCAAATGGTTCAACCTGAAAGTCGGGGTACAGGTAGACCCGCAGTACGGAATGAGTACAGTGGATCTCAAGAATCTTGGGTACGACACCGAACCATTCATCTTAGCCAATGACGTGGCTCAGGTTTTCTATGTGAAGGACATGTCTACCAGACCGAAAAAAGAAAAGATAAGCAAGCGAATACATCATACGATGAGCCAAAGCGTCACATAGTTCTTTCAGGGAAAAGAAACATCGTGGGAGTGGAGGACAAGACAGACATGTCAGAAGATTACAATAAGTTTGATGAAATTCGGCCCTTCGCAGTGAAAACTGACCCAAGCATCGTGTTAAATGATGAAGATTGTCCATGGTTACGGCGCAATCAGAAGAAGAAGTTTATACCACAACACTAGATAGGGATGTTGGTGGTGATGTGTAATAATGTATTAAACCTTTTATGTAACTGTGTTGTGAAAACTCAGAAGAAAACTCTAAACACTGATTTTTGGTTCTAAAAACTCCAACGGCGCTCACAAGCGCTCGAAAAAGTTGGAACAAAACACACGGTTTCCCCTGCATACAGCCCGACGGTGGCTCCTGAGTGCCCGCATATCAAATGCACCGTCGGATGTATTCAGTGAATCCGAATGATTTGTATTCGGTCGATGAACTGGAGGATTTTGTAGATAGAACAAAACACACGGTTTCCCCTGCATACAGCCCAACGGTGGCTCGTGAGTGCCCGCATATCAAATGCACCGTTGGACGTATGCAGGGAATCCGAATGCTTTGTATACCAAAATGAACTACGACGAGTACACACTGAGTGCCGAACATGTCCGAGAAGTGGGCTATATATAGGGTCATGTGGCTCACGAAGTGGTCGTGATAGTGCTGATCCAACAGCTCACAAGCCCTCAAAAGAAACACAGCCCTGATCCAACGGCTCACAAGTGCTTGAAAGAAACACACGATCCGTGTGCTTCTTCAGTCCGGTTGGTGTTACCAACCGGGACTAAAGGCGGGCTTTGCGGTCACGACTCGTGTCAGTCACGTGTCCTCCCCTAGCGCTGCCCTGGCCACGTGTCCTACCCCAGCGCTGCTCTGGTCACGTACGTGTCCTACCGCCACGAGATGGATCCGCCACGCCCGCCGCAGCGCCTTCTGGACGAGATCGAGCGTGCTCGGCAGAGCGCGCTTGGACGCTACCGCGGGAGCCTATCCTTCCAGTCCGTCCGCGACGACCGTGTTCAGTGAGCCAGGACTGCCTGCCAGCTCAAGGCAAAGGAGGCTTCCGAGCTGGCTTGGGCGCTGAAAGACTCATCCTCCATGGCTCGTGCCCTCCGCCGCAAACGTGTGCGCGAGAAGCAGGCGGCCACGAACGAGGCTGGCTCCTCCCGCGAGAACCAGGATATTTTTAAAATAAAGAGATGGTTATTACAAATTTTAAGACAATTAAATCAATAGATATAAAAGAAATCAGAAAAAGATATGATTTTCATAAACAAAACAATTAAATTGGACTTGATTTGGAAAACATAAATAAAACAATAAACCAAATAGATATAAAGCAAAGCAGAAAATAGAAAAAACAAAACAAATTTGACTTGATTTGGACAATTAAATCAAAAGATATAAAAGAAATAAGAAAATATGAAAAGAAAATCGCAAAAAATACAAAAGCCCATTTAGTACCGGTTGGTAGCCTAGAGAGACCTTACCAACCGGTACTAAAGGACCTTTAGTCCCGGTTCCAGCCACGAACCGGGACAAAAGGTCAATCGAGCAGTTTTAGGCCTCGCCCTCCTCTTCTTTCCCTCATTCTTCACTCCGCTCTCCCCGACGACGCCGCCGCCCCGAGGTGCTGCCGCCGCTGCCCTGCCGTCGTGCTGCCGTGTAGTGACCCAGCACACCACTGCATGTTGTAGTGTACAAGTCGTTGACATAATACTCACGGAAGGACCAATCCGTAAATATTACATCCTTCAGAGTAGTACAACAGAAACATAGTCGGTCCAAGGTAACACTATAGGATTACAACACTATTCAATACAAAATCTCGAGAACCTCCTTTACAAACAGTAGTAGGTCTTGTGCAAATGAAACTCCCAAAAGACTCAAGTCGAAGCACTAAGCTGGATACCAGCTCTTCTTCGAACTCCTAATCCACTACTGCTGTTGTCACAGCCCTAATCTATCCATCTGGAATAACTTTGCCTGGAGTAGTGCTCCTCCTTCCTATAATCCTTGTCTTCTTCGTAGGCATTATTGGCGTCGTGCCCTCTATTGCACTGTTGTCGCCACTCCTCTTTTGGCAAAGTAGAGGTTGACTCCTTCAGGCTTCACTAGGTTGATTCGACTCCTTGTTGAAGATATTCTCGACGTCGTCATGGAATCCTGTCAACTCCTTTGATGTCTCCAAAAATCTAAGCAGGGGTCAACGGAGGAAAGAGTGAGCAACACGAGCGTTACTCAGCAAGTTCATATAATAGGAATAAGGTGTTTTATGCACTAGCTACCATCCATACCAAAAGGTCTTGGATGAACATGCATTCCTTTGTAAAACATTTTTAGGAAAAGATTTATTTTATCTTCAGAAAACTATGCCCGTCATCCATTCACAGGTGCTAGGGCCTTGAGGAGCCTCCTTTCCTGCAGCGTTCGTCGTTCCTTCCTGGAACGGGGAGTAACATGTCACATTTTTACACTCTGCAGAGGTGCGTTACTTTACCCATGAGAGATCAACGCCTTGTTGCACAACCGGGCGAGTCTTTCCCGTCCACACTTCCTTTGGTGTGGGGCCCAGTCGATGATCCAAGCCATTCGCCGTGCTTCTCCAACAACCCGCATGCCCACCCAATTCATGCATAGCAGAATCACCCCTGGCTCTACCCCTCACGGTAGATACCTAGGCATCCCCTTGCAGACCATCATAGACCCCAGTTACCGTTGGGAATTAAGGGATCCCACCCATGTGCATGTAGTCCCGCAAGATCTACAGCCTAAGGAACTGGCAGTCCGTTGACATGCGAAAGGGAGAAGATCACAGATGACTTTCCCGTCCCATTCCAAGTCTCATGGTTAACGCTTCATTTACGGCGCAAGAACACTGACGGCATTGGTTCTTAAGTCCTAGGTAATACTTTCCCGTGCAAATGGAACCTCCACCAACCACATCATTCCATGGTTCCATCTGCCAGCCAACAATATATATAGCAATTCACATCATTCGAAGATAGGTTTTTCTTTTTCATGCAATGATAAACCATAGTATTTTTCATTTACTTTGATAAACATAGTCAAGTAGGACATGAGCAAGAGTGAACTTGCCTTTTTGACTGCAAGATTATGCAGCCAAGGTCTTCGATACAATAAAGACTCCAAAATCTGGAAAAAACATCATTGGTCCGGTAAGGACTAATGTTTGAAGAAGCAATATGCTATTATGCATAAGTATGAGATGCATCGCAAAATACCCCAAATGTACCCAAAGCTTCAGTAAGCTTCGTCTTACGCACAAGTTCGATAATTCCATATTAACTTGACTTAAGATTATTTCATCACCTTTAGGTGATGTTATTAATGCTTAACTTGGTTATGAGTTGGGTCTAGTGATTACTTAGAATGTGATGCCTTCATGTCTTTAAGTGTGTATCACTTTTATTTATCTGATTAAGTATTATCAAATATTAAGAGCAACCACTTATAAGCTTATCTTTTATTGAAGTATTACACTTAAAAGAAAAGAAATAAAGTAACATCATTTTGTGATAAAATTCTTAGTTTTAAGGTATGGACTTGAATGAATAAAACTATAACACAAAGTTAATCCAATGTTCATGATAATAATAATAGTGCTCCTATTTTATTAAGTAGAGATTTCATTTTTAGATTATGTAAACATCTTTTAATAATTATTTTTCTTATAGAAAATATCATTTTAATTAATCATTTAATGCACACAATGTAAGACATGAAATAATTATAACATTTTCAAATTTGATATTTAAATATGTGAAGCATTTTTAAATTAAGTTGGAATGCATCCAAAATAGCATTTCAAATTAACTCCATATTTAAATTAATAAGTAAATTGTTGTTTTAATTTTTGAATGATTTAAATTTATTCAAGCAAATGTTTTATTTAAACAAACAAATAGATTATTACTAGATTAGAGTTTGTAATGTTTTTGAGAAACATGAGTACAAATTTTTCTTAGATTTGTATTTTGGGGAATGGTTTTATTTCTAATATTATTTGCCTAAACCTGGACACACACAATTTGGCTAAAATCCCACACGTACGCATATTAAACTGATTAAGTAACACCTAGCTAATTGGCTTGGGCTAATTAGGCCCACTAATCTACACACTAACCTAATCGTTGGGCTTTGGGCAGTACACACACGACACAACACAGCTCCACACACGCACGCACGGACTTGTCTCTCTCTCCCTCTCTCTCCTGCGTTCCAATTCCTTTCCCTCACGCGACCTGGCCGCCGCACCTGCCGCTCCGGCCGTCGCCGGCCGTTTCCGTCACCGCCTCTCGCTGGCGCCGCCTCTCCAGGGTGTCCTCTGCCAGTCCCCAACCGCCACTAAGCCACAACGTCTTCTACGCACGTGCCCGCGTCTCGGTCGCCGTCGCCGCACTAATCCGGCGCGCTCCGGCCATCTCCGCCGCCGATTCCTGATGCAAACGACGCTCCACTCCACCTCCTCCATCCCCTCCAGGGCGATTTGTGTTCCGCTGCCCGGCGCGGACACGCGTGGGCTGTACCCGAGCCTAGGGTTACGGTGATGGCGCGGCTCCGCCGTGTTTGTGCTGCTCCGGTGCTCCGCCACGGCTGGTGTAGAGCTCGCCTCTGTGCTGCTGTGGTACGGTGTGGTGCTCGCTTCTCCCGTGGTCCTTCTCCTCTGGCCACACGGGCACTGCCCCGTCGCCGTGGAGCTTCGACCATGGGCGTGAGGTATGATTTTTCTCCCCTTTCTCCTTCTTCTCCCCTCCTCTGGCCTATGGCCGTGCTCTGTGATATGTTCTACTAGAAGTGAATTAAGGATTCCTATTGCTAGGTGTGATGTTGTTCTGCTGCTCCTATGATGAACACAAAATGTGTTCAGATGCTACTTTAGTGTTTACTAAAGAGTTTCCTGCTAGTGGCTTTGGATGTGAGCTTGATTCTATGCTTCTGTCAGTGGTTCTATCCAGATGATGCTATTCTGAAACTTAGGTTCAGAAATATGCCTTTGATGATTTGTCCCTTTGATATGATGCTCTATTAGTGCCCTGTGCAAGTAAATCTCATTTTCTTGAGCTAAATAATTTAGCATAGCTTACTGTGATGCCTCCCTGGAGTTACACAGAAGCAATCTGATGATTTAGCTTAGGGAAATTTGCTTTACTTTCCAGTGGTGTTGTTAGTGCACAGATGTGCTTGTGGTGCCTCTCCCTTTGTGGGTTTTGTGCCCAACATCTGATTATTGAAGTTGTGCTTCAACAAGATTTAAATCCAAGCAAGATTTGCTTGTATGCTTTTACTTTCCTGTGTGGATTTAATTCCCCTTGCCTATGATGCACAGGCTGAGGCTTTCTCTTTATAAAAACAGATGCTAGCTTGCGGTTTTAAATCCCTGTGATGATTTTAGCATAGCATTACTATGCTAATCTGAGGGGAAAATACTTCCTCCACACATACGTGTCTAGCAGATCATCATGCTAGAGAAATTAGAGATCAACCTGTGATCTGGTGTGGTGGTGGTGTTGTGGTGTTGCTTGTGGTTCTGCTGCTTCCTTGATCAACAGATCTTGTGGTTCTCCTCCTTGTTCACCTTGCTGGCCTGCTCCTCCTGCTCCAGCTGCTCCCTTCTAGCTCCTGGCCTTCCCTCCATGCTCCAACTTGGCCTTATGCTTCAATCCCATCTTGTTCTTGCTTTTGGCAAGGGTTGTGTGGTGAAAAGTGGATGGATTTGTGGTGTGGTGATGGGCTGTGTGTTAAGCTGAGATGAACTCGAGCTGGTTGCTCGAGTGAGTGTTGTGGTTCTATTTTGCTAGCTGCTACGGCTGCTACCTTGCTCTTATCCCTCTACGGTGAGGTTGCTGTGCTGTTGGCAGCAAGGTGACTGCCTTTGTGACTATGCTGCTTGCTTGCTTGTGTGCCTCCATGTTCAAGGAACCAAGTGCTTCGGCTAGTTGGTCTTATCCCTATATGGTGCATTCTTTTAACTTGCCAAGTGGATTTTTCTGTTGCCCAGCCAATGATGTTGCTCTGAGGCTACTACTTGTAAATTTAGAACAGATACTGCACTTAGCCCCTAAATACAACACTCAATGATGTAATTAGCAATGCAACTCATTGCTAAACTGAGAGTAATACTAATTCTAATTCCCCTTTGTATTATTTTCTATTTTGCTTTTCCTTTTGTTTTGGCAGGAAACAACTATGGAATAAAGATCAAGAAGAAGAAATACAAGACCTTTAGTTTATGAAACAATTTGTAATTTTCTTTTTCTTTGTATTTCCATTTGTTGTAAATAATTTGTAAATACAATGTAATGTGTGTTAATTCAATAAAATGTTTTATTTGTCTTTAAAAGAATTCATAAGTTGTAATATTTATTGTAAAGATTTGGATTATTCAAATCTCTATTAATTCATTTACTTAATTATTGTTTCTATAACTTTATTGTTTTAATTTGAATTACTTTACAAATTCAATATTATTTGAATATTCACATTGGATTCAAAATTCCCACAACAAGTAATTACCTAGAGGTCATGTCGAAGTTTACTTGCATTCACCTAAAATGAACTAAACCTAATTCAAGAAGATGAATGAACTCCGATCACTCCAGGGTTTTAAATTTGCGAAAAATTTGTTCAGGTTTTTCAAATGCATCCATGCAGATGCACAAATTCCTATTTCTATCCTTCGTTAGTTCATAAACACTGGGATATTACATGCCGCTCCACGCCGGGCGCCGCTGCCGCTCCACGCCGACGCCGTTCCTACACGCCGGCGCTGTCCGTGCTCATCCACGGGCCGGCCGTCCGTGCATGCTCCTCCTCTCCCACGGGCCACCGCCGCCGCGCTCCTCTGCTCGGGCCGCCTCGCACTCCTCCTCCTCCCACGGGCCGCCGCCGCCACGCCGTCCGTGCTCCTCCTTCCACGGGCCGCCGCCGCCGCGCTCCTCTGCTCGGGCCGCCTCGCCCTCCTCATCCTCTACGGCCTCGACGGCCGGCCGGCCGGCCGCGCTAATTAGGTATAGTTTTTTGTGTTGTTTTTTTAGTGTAGTTTAGGTAGTTTTTTTTGGTGTAGTTAATTTAGGCAGTTTAGTGTAGTTTAGTGTAGTTTTAGGATTAGTGTTTTTTTAAGATTAGTTTTTTTTTTGAAGATTAGGGTAGATTAGTGAATTTATGCAATATAGAAACATGTAGAAATTTAGGCAATATAGAAACATGTAGAAATTTAGTACTTTGTCATATAAATTTAGTACTTTGTCGTATACAACATGCATGTAGAAATTTAGTACTTTGTAGTTTTGTACTTTTAGGAAATGTTATTAGGAAATGTATTAGAAATGTTATTAGAAAATTTAGTACTTGTTATTTTAGTTGGAATGATCGTCTTATAAAAATTGTGTTTTTAGTTTATTGTTCTCGGCGACGATGTCCCTGTTGGACCAGAGAGGCGATGTCCAGGACTGGTCTCCGCCGGGCTGGCACTGGGAGGCGCTACCTTCCGGGACGCGTAGCTTGGTGAGGAATCCAGGTGACGTCGTCGACCCAGATCTTCATTGGTGGCAGTCACGTGGGCCACGCTCGGTGCAGAGGGAGCCGGCCCCCGAGGAGGTGGTACGTCGCCGTATCATGGAGGAGGACGAGCACGTCCGTCGCTACATGTATTTGTTAGATAGGCAGTATAGCAATAGCTGGTCGTTTCTTCAGAGGGTTCCTCCTCACGTGAGCTATGACCTTGTGAGGGTTCCTTGTCTTTGGATGCGCAGCGCCCGCGGCTCAGCACCCCGCGGCTCTGGACCCGGTCGAAGTTAGTTTGAGAGGTTCATGCATGGGAGGGGAGATGTATTAGTGATATTATTTGTGATGTATTAGGGTTAAATAGAAATGGACCAAATTATTCATGGGATCGAGATGTATTAGTGATACTTTTGCATATTTGATCAATGTTCCCTACTTTTAATTATTCTGCTAATGCTAACATTGTTAAGTAGTTGCTATAAATTTGCATTCACATTTTCTAAGATGCAAATTTTAAGATTCATATTCTTTTGACAAAATTGATTGCAGGGACATTGAGATATGGATCCAAATTGTCCGGACACCGCCGGCAGAGACGAGGAGCGTGAAGAGCAAATGGATCCAAATTTTCCGGACGCCCCCGGCAGAGACGAGGAGCGTGAAGAGCGAATGGCTCAGATTATATTTGGACGTGCAAACCCGCCTGAAGAAGATGCCGGTGGAGAAGATGGGGTAATTGGAGACGATTACAGCTCACAATTTCTGAACGACTCCGGTGAGGGAGTTGAGCAAGAAGAAATTTGTAGAGAGGAGGAAGTGCCCTTACCAAACTCCGGCGAGGTATATTAAGCCTCTGTTGATCGATCACTAGATGCATTAATTGAGTTGTATTGCAGTTATTAACGAATCATTTTTTCTTTTAGCCCTCCGGATCGAGCAAATCATCCGCTGCTAAAGGGTCGAAACGAGGCCCGACCAGATGGTTGGCCGATGGTGTAAGGATATCGATCGCCAAAGTTGCTGCTAGTGACGAACCGCTGGAACCCGTAGATAGCCGCCTTAAATTTATAAATCAATGTGGAGTTCTTGTTAGGGATTTGGTCCCGATCATCCTTGAAGAGTGGCATAAGCCGAAGGACGACAACAAGGCAACTACTTATGTCGATGGCAGAAGAAAAGATTTGCTTTGGGACACGCTCTTGACACATGTCAACCTACCGCCAGGTATCCTCCCGCCATTGAAGGAGAAAGTCAAGCAGTGGACTCTTAAGAAGATGGCCACACAATTCCAGATCTGGAACAAAAATTTATGGAAAAATTATGTAGCGGCGGAGGAACAAGATCTACAATTCACTAGACCACTAGTGAAGATACAACAGCACTGGCCCACATTTGTGAAGCAAAGAAAATCGGAGGCCGCTGTGGCCCGATCGGAAATAAATAAGGTAAATGCTCGGAAGAAGACATATCACCATTGACGAGGTTATACTCTGCGGGTACCCCAGCATAAGGGTACCTGGTGCACGTGATGATCAAAGAAGACCAAGGATTAATCGAATCCCATGAAGAAAGGCCCAAGACGAAGAGTGTTTTCCAAGCTAGATCAAATAATAGTCGGTTAAGACTTTCCATACATGTAACCTTGGTCGGTTGTGTTTCCCGAGACCTAGCCTCCTATATAAAGGCTGGGAGGGTGATCGATCAAGGACAAGCAATCCATAGCCACCAGAATCTCGACGAGATCAGTAGCTCGTCGAACCCTTGTAACCCATATTCATACCATAAACACAGACAAGCAGGAAGTAGGGTTTTACCTCACTCGAGGGCCCTGAACCTGGGTAAATCCAGCTTGTCAGCCGTCGATTCCACCGATACTACGCGTTCTCTACCACACAATCAACCCTAGGTATAGCAACCATGGGATTGCCGAGGGCACACCTCGACAATTGGCGCCGTCTGTGGGAAAGGTAGTATTGGGCTCACGGTTTCGCCGGTTTCATCATCAAGCGGCCACCCGATGATCGCATCTGCACAAGGTAACTCGCCTACTGCATCATCAAAAAGCAAATCACCAACCACCGTTGCAAACAGCAACTCGCCGGCAAGATCCACCAGCATCAATTCAAAAAGCGATCACTCGCCAAAATCTCCAAGGAGGCTCACGCCGCACTCGATGGAAGCTCACAAGCCTTCGCCGGACTCGAATCAGGTTTGGATATTACGGTTGGAAAATTTAACTTCTTTGTCGATAAAGATGGTGTGCAGGACCTGTTAGATCCACTCGACGTGGAGACACTCGACATGGAGACAATCGACAACGCTTCGACTGCAACACCATCCATCTTGGGCGCAACATCGTCACAGATCGTCCCGATCCAATCGCCAAGCGACTCTGCCACGTCCATGACCTCGCAAGAGTTCCGTAACGAGGTGGCAAAAAGATTTGGAAGAAGCGAGATCGAATCTGCGTACCGCCCAAACAACTCAATCGAGTCACTCGACGACATCGTCGACTGCAATGACGTCGCGGGGAACGAAGAGAACATAGACGACAACATATATCTCGCCGATCTAAACGGCCCAGAAATCCGTGCTAGCCACGAGATATTCACCTGCGACGCAGACAGCCTGGACAAAGCACTCGAAGACATACTCGATTGTGGCGGAAACCCCAACAAGCAAAGCAACTCCAACATGAGCCTGGACGACGACGCCGAATCCATAAAACGCATCAGCAACACATGGATGGAGGATCGGGTGGTACCGTATCAGGTATATACCGCGAGTACAGCAGAAACATCAGCAGCCGCAACATGCCGTCGACCTACAGAATACCCTTGCACAGTCACCATGCCAGACGGAACAACCACGCTGACCATCACCGCAGAGATGGCGGAAAAGTGAGCAAAGTAATCGAGAGCTGCACAATGCTACCAGCAAACGCAACTCCAGAAGAGGTATTAACCTTACAATATTTCCAATGGCAAGAATCGATACGGTTAAAAACTACCGAGCAGTACTCGAAGAACGCAAAAAGCAAGCCAGCATATCGAGTGCTCGGCGAAGAGCATTGTCTACGAGTTCAACGGCAGAAACGACCCCGCGAATAGGTCACGATTCATCAACCTCGGAGACGCAGATCGTGCAGCGGTCACTCGGAACCTAAACCCAGCCTTTATGGCAGTCGACGCGGAAGGAGTTCCCATACCTACTGAGCCAGCCGGGGCGCTGATGACGCTAGGCACCTACCTCAGAACAATCGAACCTCCTGCAGGAGACCCAAAGAGGGATCAGCACCTCCAACTGTACAAACAACTGGCAATAGCAGCACAAGCCATACAGCATCCACAAGCAACTCCAAGGAGAGATACAGATCGGGACCGTCGCAGTCGAAGCCCTCGGGGAAGGAGCAGTCGAAAAAGCTCACGTCGTCATCGTTCCAGTAGGAGCCACTCGAGGAGGTCATACAGCAACAGCTCAGACTCGGAAGCAGAAATCGGGCCATGTGGAGCGCTATGCTTCACTCGACGGATCCGGGAGGCTCGTATGCCCAAGAAATTTTCGCTAGCTACCACGCCTAAGTTCAACTGCAAACAAGAGCCATCAGGCTGGCTAGAAGATTACAGGCTGGCAGTCGGATGTCAGCGCGGTACCACAACTACAGCTATGCAGTACATACAACTTATGATGGAAGGAACGGCTCGCGATTGGCTCAAATCGCTACCCGAATCATACTACGATTCGTGGGAACACTTCAAGGGTGATTTCATCAAATACTTCGAGCCTCTATGTGAGCGCCCCAAAACCTTCGAGGAGCTCCGGACCTGCAAGCAAAAGTCAGATGAATCTCTGAGATCGTACATACGGCGGTGGACCACCATCCGTAACTCAGTAGGCAACGTATCAGAAGATAGGGCAATCGACGCCTTCAAAAACGGACTCTGGAGGGAAGACTTCAAAGAAACACTTGGTCGAGAAGACCCAAAACAATGGCCGCACTCATGGTACTCGCAACAAAGTGGGCAGACGGAGAAGACTCCGTACGAGGCACTCGACCCGTAGCATCACATGAAAATCACGAGGGGGCAGTCGAGACCGCAGAGATAGCTACAGAGATGATCGAAGGCGCAAACGCAAGAATCGTTATCACGACGATGACCATCCAAACTTCATTGCAGCAGGCTTTGTCCAGTCAAGGGACAGTCGCGACCAAACTGACAGACGACCGACGATCATCGTGATAATCGAGATCATCATACGACGACCGCCGAGGTAATCGAGACCACCGTACAGACGATCGACGTGACAGTCGAGAACACAGACGCGACGACCGCGATAGCTACAAGAGGCCGAATGGCGCAGGCGAGCAGACAAAGAGCCTGAGCGCTCAGTCGAAGAGAGGATGAACGATTATTGCAGATTCCATCTTTACAGAGGGGATGATGGTAAGCTTCGCTCTAGCCACTCGCTGAGAAATTGCAGGGAATTCGATCAACTCGCGATTGAACATATATCACGAATGCAAAGAGAAGGACGTGCACCTCCTCAACTGACGCACGCTCCATCACTACATCACAAGCACAGCCTGTTCAGCATATCCAGCACCGCAACAAGTACAACAAGCACAGTTATATTCCATACCACCGCAAACACAGCCTACTCAGGTGTATACTGCACCAGCACCAGCGCAACCGACACCAGTATACATGGTGCCAGCACAACCCGTTACGGGAACACAAATGGCAGCAGCCGTGCACCAGATGCAGCAGGAGATGAACAAAAATATCCCGTAACTCGCGGCAGATGAACATGATCCAGCGAGGACGTCCCTCCAAAGAGAGCAAAAATTACACACTCGACACGTCAATATGGCGGTCATGGCACCCCCAGCCATCACAATTTTTTGAAAGGATCAGAAACTCCGATTATCTTCAATCGAGAGGACCACCCACCCGCAGTATATCGACCAGGGCATGCAGCCTTGGTACTCGACGCCCAAATTGGAGGCTACGCCATGACCAAGGTCTTCATGGACGGAGGTAGTGGCTCAACATAATCTTTGCAGATACGCTACGCAGAATGAACAAACCAGTCGAAAATCTGCCAAAATCCGCAAATACCTTCCACGGTATCGTTCCAGGCAAAGCAGTGCTCCCAGAAGGCATACAACTCGATGTTACGTTTGGAGATCCTACTCACTTCAGAACCGAGTCGATTGAGTTCGAAGTGGTCGATTGGAAGTCACAATACCATGCAATACTTGGGCGCCCCACTTTCGCTCGATTCATGGCCGTCCCACACTACGCCTACCTCAAGCTCAAAATGCCAGGACCAAAAGGAGTCATCACGATCAACGGGAACTTTCAAAGGTCAGATTCATGTGACCGTGACTTCAGCAAAATCTCAGAGATGTATGGGATGGAGCAATCATTCGCCAAACTCGAGGTTTCTAACGACCGCACACTTCTGCCGGAACACAAGAGGTTAGCATCCGACAGACAATTCAATGCAACCAACGACACAAAAAGCATCAAGTGCACCCAACTGATCCCTCAAAAACAGTCAACATATCATCGAGTCTTACCAGCGAACAGGAAAATGCACTCGTCGAATTTCTCCGTAAAAACTGGGAAATATTCGCATGGTGCCCAGCTGATATGCCAGGTGTCCCCAGAGAGTTCGCCGAGCATTCTCTACAACTCAAGCCAGGGTCTAGACCAGTCAAGCAAACTATGCGCCGTGTTTCCGATCCCAAAAGAGGTGCAATCGAGGCAGAAGTTGATAGGTTACTTGCTGCAAAGTTCATTCGAGAAATCAAAAAGGCAGACTGGGTTGCTAACCCTGTACTGGTCGAAAAGAAGCACTCAGACACCCTGCGGATGTGTGTAGATTTTACAGCCCTAAACAAATGCTGTCCAAAAGATCACTTTCCATTACCACGAATCGATCAGATCATCGACTCAACAGCAGGATGCGCTCGGTTATCATTTTTGGATGCATATTCAGGATACCATCAAATTCGGATGAAAGAAGAAGACGAAGACAAAACAGCATTCATAACCCCACTCGGGGTCTACTGCTACACAACCATGCCTTTCGGGCTCAAAAACGCAGGCGCAACCTACCAGCGCATGATGCAAAACTGTCTACAAGAACAGATAGGACGCAATGTTCAGGTCTACGTCGACGACATCGTCATCAAGACTGAAAAGGAGGACACATTAATCAGTGATCTACAGGAGACATTCAAGAATCTCAATCGATACAACATCAAGCTTAACCCAAAGAAATGCACCTTCGGTGTCCCAGCTGGACAACTCTTGGGTTATTTGATATCTGCACGTGGAATCGAAGCAGACCCAGAAAAGATACAAGCTATACTCACAATGAATAGACCTACCAAACTCCATGAGGTACAGCAGCTAGCTGGTCGAGTAGCAGCACTCAGTCGATTCATCAGCAAACTAGGCGAAAAAGCACTTCCATTTTACAAATTGATGAAGAAAGCAGACAAGTTCGAGTGGACGGATGAAGCTGAAGCCGCTTTTCTCGAACTCAAAAAGATGCTCACAAGCCCGCCAATCCTCGTAGCACCTAAGGAAAATGAGCCACTCTACCTATATATCTCAGCCACCAACGAGTGGTCAGCACGTGCTGGTGGTCGACCGCATGGAAGAAGGACATAGTCAAAGCATACAGAGGCCAGTATATTACGTAAGTGAAGTTCTTTCCCCGTCCAAACAGCGGTACCCACAATATCAGAAATTGGCGTACGCCGTATTATGACTCAAGAAAGCTGGCGCACTACTTCACAGAACACCCGATAACGGTGGTCAATAAATCAGCGATTGGAGACGTCCTCACAAACCCCAACGCAACGGGGCGCGTAGCAAAATGGCTCATCGAGCTGGGCCACTAGGAATCAAGTACGAACACCCGAAAGCCATCAAATCACAAGTCCTACCCGATTTTCACACCGAGTGGGTAGAAGCCAATTGCCAGGGGTACCTGACGTATCAAATTCCTGGACAATGTATTTCGATGGGTCCAAAAAGAATGAAGGAGCAGGAGCGGGCGTCATACTCATATCACCAAAAGGCGACAAACTGCGCTATATCTTGCAAATGGGTTTCGAGTTCCCATCAAATAACGAGGCCGAATACGAAGGTCTAATCCATGGCATGCGCATGGCAAAAGCCATGGGATGCACTCGACTAATGATTTATGGCGACTCTAACTTGGTTGTGCAGCAAACAATGAAGGCATGTGATGCAATCGCAGACAACATGATCGCTTATCGGGATTTGTACAACATAATGGAGGGCAGCTTCGATGGCTGTGAACTACGACACATAGGGAGAGAAAGCAATGAAGAGGCCGACAAATTAGCCAACATTGCTTCCACAAAAGCACAGTCCCGCCGGGTGTTTTCTTTGAACGAATAGAACGTAGGTCAATCGACAAACGACCATCGGCTACGACACAGCTACAGACAAAAGCAAAGCGCCAAGCACAGAGGATCCTCCGATTGAGGTACTTCTCATTGAGCCAATATGGACTCAACCTTTTCTCGCATACATACTTCGCAATGAACTACCAGAAGATACAAACGAGGCCAGACGTGTCACTCGACGGGCAAAAGCATATACCATCATAAACGGTGAGTTGTACAAACGCAGCACCTCAGGTATGTTCCAAAGATGCATTGCACTCGAAGATGGCAAGGATCTCCTTCGGGACATTCATGCCGGTACTTGCGGGCACCACGCGGGCAGTCGATCACTCGTAGCCAAAGCCTTCCGAGCAGGGTTTTACTGGCCTACAGCGCTAAGGGATGCAGAGGACATAGTCAAAAGATGCATTGGTTGCCAGAAGTTCGCTTCCAAGCCACATGCACCCGCGTTGTTGGGGATATACCTACTAGGGGTATCACCAGCATGGATCAATCCGGCTAGTCCAGGGTGGCCCGCAGTGGTGGTGAAGGCTTTGCCTGCCGGGCGGCCCAGATAGCTGACGACCAAGGAAGGCGGATGCCGGCAAGGAGGAGGCCCAAGACTGAAGCCCATGAAGCCACCAAGACCAAGACGGAAGGCAGCATACTTGCCGGCTAGGTTTAGGACTCCGTATACTTGCTGGATACGTATTCACCTTGTAACCCTAGGTCCAGCCGCCTATATAAGCTGGACCTCGGGACGCCTTTAGGGCACGATACTCATACATCCAACTCATTGTAACCTGTTCACGGCGATATTGCCTTATAGTGAGTTATAGCAGCACGTAGGGCACCGCCACCGCTGTGGTGCCTGAAGCTGGGTAAACTGCCGTGTACAATCCCGACCTTGACGACGTCCACCTTCTTGCCCTACGTTCACCCTCGGCTAGCAGGACCCCGTCTCCTATCCAAAATGCCGATACGACGACAGTTGGCGCCCACCGTGGAGCATAAGGCGTCAGGCGTCACGTTCCAGGCGGGAACACTTCTGGCTGTCCGCAGCCGGCGATTCCGATCGTCATCTTCATCAACGCGACCCGATCAAATATGTTCGGCTGCTTTGCTCCGGCAGACCAGCACGATCAACATCGTAAATCGTCTGCCAGATTGATCCGTCCGGCTTATCCGTTTTGCCGATATGTGCGAGATCAGATCTGGTAAGATCGATAGAAGAATCGTCGTCGTCTTCTACTTCATCTAATTGGCCTCGCAAATCGCGATCCGAGTCAGTTAGGAGAAGCCGGTCAGGACGGCGACAATTCCCGCGGAAGGCGGAGATTAACATTCCAAGCGCATGCAGCAAGGCGGTGGCCTCAAGGAGCTATGCAACCGCGCACCCGACACGTACTCAAGCTGCTCCTGTTCGGCTCGAATCGGATCCCAGCATAGAATCGATCGGGTACTAGCTGGAGGACGCTACATCAAGATGTTCTGCTACAGCCACGCGGAAGCTACGCGGAGGAATTGATCGATTACGGTATCCGGCGGCTGCACACACCAGCACGTATCCGGGGCTGGACCCAATTCGATCCCGTGATGGTTAAATTCCTTTTTGTGGTTCAAGTCCAGATCACATACGTGTGGATTGTATAAGAGGATTAATTAAATCAGCTAAACCACATGACAACGCATCTACTGATGGGAGTACTACCAAGCGTACATGGATTTTCCATCTAGGAAACCATGCTTAATCATTCAAAGTCATACAGCTTCTAGTCAAGGCGCAGGTCGTCAAATCTCGCCATGTCAACAATGTCCGCGGGACGCCGCCATCGTTGCATCCGGCTTGGACGAATTCATCGTCAACTACGCCACGTTCGGTTTCGCTCCGACGTCCGGCTTTGGCGGATTCGTCACCACCTTCATTGTCGCGTTCCGGCTTAATTGCTAACGCGGCACATGCCTCTCCGGCGTATTTACCGTCACGTTCCGACGCGGCGCGACGTCTTTCCGGCATACTTGTTGGCCGATCGCCCAAACCTGGCCAGTTGGGAAGACATCGATCGATACAACCTATGTACGCCAGGAACAATGCACATGCATAAATTATTCGTCCAGAGCGTTAATCTCATGCTTGTTAATTTAAGTGGGAATCAACATCTCGCGTATTTTTAAGGGTGACAACTTATGTCAGAAAATCTATTCATCGTCGCGTTTCCGGCTTAATTGCCAACGTGACGAGCCCGACACGCCGTCCTTCGGCTTAATCGCCGTTTTCCGGCGCACTCACCATCGTCGCCGCATCCCGACTCAATTGTCGTCGCGGCCTACTCATCGTCGTCTATTCGTCAAGCACGGCGCAACGCTTTTCAACATATTTATCGTCGCGTTCCGACGCGGCACGCCGCCTTTCCGGCAAATTTATCATCGGATTCCGGCTTAATCGCTAATTGGCAAGCATAAGAGGAGAACTCGGAAGCTGCCGCCTACATCCTGGGGTTGCCGTCAACATCCCGGGGGCTGCCGCCTACATCCTAGGAGTTGTCTTCTTCAGCCTGGGGCTGCCGTCTTCCGACTCACCCTTCTCGACATCGACGTCCGAATACATCAAAAAGATAAGTTCTTTATAACATTTAATTAATCATATGGTCATGAAATAAAAGTCTATGGTTTGCTCATTATGCTCTGAGATCATGCCGTCTTTTGTCTTTTCATATGATTGTATACTCTTAGTATCAAAGTTGCCCGAAATCTGCTCTGTGCTAAGTGGTTCAAACTTTTCGATACTTGCCGCCTCCGGGCCAAATTAAGCAATCATTTTGCACCGCCTAATATTCTTATTCTGATTGTTTATATGTGGGTTGCCTAGTAGTATGTTTTTGGCACCAACATGCCGGCTTCGGTCTCTGAGTCTAAACTATCTGGTACTAGCCCTGGTTGACTCAGCTAAAGTAACTGCGCTGCGGTACCGCCAACATACAAAAAGCTAAGCATATAGGCCAGATAAATATTAAGGCGGGCCACATAAAATTTACAACCCAAGTGTTTATGCAAAAACTGTCGGTTTAGGCCTTGAAATTATTCAGCTTACATTAAAAGTACATGTTAATGCAGCTATGTTTGCTGTGCAGGATACTTGACACTTGGGGGCTGCAATGCAGCACTTTCATCAAGTCTCGAGCCGCCTTTCCATCAAGGCGGCACAAACCTCGACAACTATAGTCATTCGATCTACAACGCTACAAGTTCTTCTGAGCATCGAGCCGACTTTCAAGTACGTCAACTCAACGCTCGGGGGCTACAGATAGGCGGATCAAGAAAACTCCTGGCGAACGAAACTCGGGGGCTCGACATCGACGCTACCCCTCGCCAGATACTCGGGGGCTTGACATCTACAATGCCTTCGCCCGATACTTGGGGCTGCACGACATGCATCTCCATCATCAGCGACGCAGCCGCCTTGTCGTCAGCGACACGGCTGTCTCGTTTATCGGCGCGTTCCAGCTTAGTTGCTAACGCGGCGCGACGCCTCCGTGGCACGGCTGCCTTGTCGTCAGCGACACAGCCGCCTTGTTGTCAGCAACAAGGTCACCTTCGTGGTACGGCCGCCTTGCCGTCAAATTTCAGTCTAACCGTATCTGCAATGTTAGGCGGGACGCCGCCATCATCGCGTTCGGTTTAGGCAAATTAATCGCCAAATTACTAGTTGTTGTTTCCGATCGCCCAAACCTGGCCAGTTTGGGAAGACATCGATTGGTATAAAACAACAAAGCTCCACGTTCCGGCTTAATTGCTAACGTGGCACAGCCGCCTTGTCGTCAGCGACACGGTCGCCATCATCGCCTTCGTGGCATGGCAGAGATGCCATCATGACGTCACCTCATCTCTCCTTGAGTCCAAACTGTCGTGGACCAAGGATGACATGGACACGTCAACTATCGATTTAACTAGTCAATGTGACAAGACAACTCGTGGAAGATTCCTGACAGGAGGTCAGGCCGTCTTTCCCATGTTGGCGGCAATGCGTCCGACATCTCTGGTCGGACTGCCGCCTAATCCAACGGTGGAATGCTTCAAGCTCTTCAGCCGCATACAACGTCAACAACAAGGCGGATATCGCAGACAAGAAGACGGCGCCTGAAGAACTCGAACCCTTCCAGGGGCTAATGTTGGGGATATACCTACTAGGGGTATCACCAGCATGGATCAATCCGGCTAGTCCAGGGTGGCCCGCAGTGGTGGTGAAGACTTTGCCTGCCGGGCGGCCCAGATAGCTGACGACCAAGGAAGGCGGATGCCGGCAAGGAGGAGGCCCAAGACTGAAGCCCATGAAGCCACCAAGACCAAGACGGAAGGCGGCATACTTGCCGGCTAGGTTTAGGACTCCGTATACTTGCTGGATACGTATTCACCTTGTAACCCTAAGTCCAGCCGCCTATATAAGCTGGACCTCGGGACGCCTTTAGGGCACGATACTCATACATCCAACTCATTGTAACCTGTTCACGGCGATATTGCCTTATAGTGAGTTATAGCAGCACGTAGGGCACCGCCACCGCTGTGGTGCCTGAAGCTGGGTAAACTGCCGTGTACAATCCCGACCTTGACGACGTCCACCTTCTTGCCCTACGTTCACCCTCGGCTAGCAGGACCCCGTCTCCTATCCAAGATGCCGATACGACGACACGCGTCGGCACTAAAAACCATACCATTAGCATGGCCTTTTGCCCAATGGGGGCTTGACATGGTGGGACCACTAAAAAAATCATCAAAAGGAGGTCATACTCACTTGCTAGTGGCAGTCGACAAATTCACTAAATGGATCGAAGCAATCCCTATCGCAAACTCAACAGCTTCTACGGCAGTTCGTTTCATACAATCGATCATGTATCGATTTGGAGTAATGGATAGCATCATCACTGATAATGGTACAAACTTCACGGCGGAAGAATTCAAATCCTTTTGCAAGGAGCAAAACATCAAATTAAACTACGCCTCTGTGGCACACCCACAATCCAATGGGCAGGTTGAAAAGGCCAATGGACTCGTATGCAGTGGCATCAAAAAGAGACTCTTAGTACCACTCAAAAGGGCCGCGGGTGCATGGGTAGAAGAACTTCCATCAGTGTTATGGAGCTTACGGACCACTCCGAACGCCTCCACACAGTATACACCGTTCTTCATGGTCTATGGTGCGGAGGCAGTATTACCATCTGACGTCAAGTTTAATGCACCACGAGTGGAAGCATATGAAGAAAACGACGCGAACAAGGCACTCGAAGATGCAGCCGATTTGCTGGAAGAAGCGCGCAATACGGCTTTGGCACGAACAGCCGTTTATCAACAAGACCTCCGCAACTACCATAGTCGTCGATTACGCACACGGTCTTTCATGGTGGGAGACTTGGTGTTGCGAGAGAAACAGAAGAAAGTCCATAAACTTGCATCACCTTGGGAAGGACCTTACATTATCACAGAAGTCATCGAAGGAGGAGCCTATCGATTGAAGAACGCAAAGACGGGCGAAGTAGCATCAAACCCATGGAACGTGGCGCACCTGCGTCGATTCTATGCATAGATCTTTTAACTTCGTATGTAATAGCACATAAGGCCAAAGAATCAGCAAGTTTCAGACGCACTCTTTTCCCTTACCAGGGTACCTAAGGGGACTGGAAGGTTTTAATGAGGCGGCTTGCTGATAGAACACATATTTTGAATAAAGATACATGTTCCTCCATATTTCTCATATATGCTTTTACGCTACTCAACCAATCGGGAACTCGATCGTAAAAACATAAGCTTCAAAATTCTAGCTCAAAAATCAGTGAGCACAAGGACAACCCAAATCCCACTCGACATGCTCGGGGGCTGGGTCAAATAGACAACCCAAATCTCACTCGACATGCTCGGGGGCTGGGTCAAACAGAAAAACCAAAATCATGCTCGGGGGCTGAGTTAAGCAGGAAACACAAACCCACTCGAAAAACTTGGGACCTGGTATAAATCAAAAACACAGATGTGTTACCTGAGAACTATCTTGATTATACCATGATAAGTCAGGTCCAAAATAAAAATGGCGTCTTCTGCGGTCAAAAGTTTGAAAATTGGGCCCACACAGACACGTCTTGTCAAATTGGCGGGCGCACGCCAAACACGTCATAAATGACGTCAGGGGCAGTGATAACGTCCACATTCGAGTGGTGGGTTAGAGACTACAATCGACGCAAGGATTCGACTAGCAAAGGTACTCCCATGGGAGCATATCAAAAATTTGTTGCGATTGATCAAAAAAGAGCAAAATTATTGAGATTATCCTCTACTTCAAACGAAATAAAGCATAATCTCGGGGGCTACTCCCATGGGAGCGCTGACGTGCTCCCATAGATTTCAAAGACAAAATATTTCGATTGACAAAAAGTAGAGTAAAAGGATGATTTGAGATTGTCCTCTATTGCAAGACAATAAACCACAATCTCGGGGGCTACTCCCATGGGAGCACTGACGCGCTCCCATAGATTTTCAAACAAGGTAAGAAAAATTCACTCGAATACAGGCTCGATTGAAAGCATTAAGTACCTCACAAAGTAAAGAATCAAACTTCATAAATTCCCGAACTATGCCAATCGCAGATGTTTCGGATGCTGCATACGCAAATGTAAAGGTAAGACCCGCCGAGCAATCGAGATGGGCCGAGGGACGCTCCAACAGTGTTTTCCTTGAAATTTTCCGTGTCAACAGACATGATGAAAATCCTGACGGACGCGTTAGGTATCAAAAGTTAAACTGCAGAACGAATCAGTAAGACCTACAACGGCCTGAGTCGAGTCTGTCCAGTATGTTCCAGCTTCGAGTCCGGGGACTCGAACCTGATTGAAGGCTAGTATGGTTTCGCCCGAATGTGCGGTTAACTGAGCTCGATTTTCGAGTGAATCAGGCCTACTATGTCAATATCCCTAGGCAAAAGTTTCAAAAGTGTTCCAGCTTCGGGTCCGGGGACTCGAACCTGATTGAAGGCTAGTATGGTTTGCCCAAATGTGCGGTTAACTGAGCTCGATTTTCGAGTGAATCAGGCCTACTATGTCAATATCCCTAGGCAAAATCTTTCGACTGCATTCCAGGCTCGAGCCAGGGGACTCGAGTCTGACTGAAGGATAGTATGGTTTCGCCCAAATGTGCGATTAACTGAGCTCGATATTCGGGTGAATCAGGCCTACTATGTCAGTATCCCTCGGTTAGCATACACATACAATTGAAACAAATTAGAGCTTGAAGAATTACATCGGGTCAGAAGAACAAGCTAAGAAAACTATGACGTGCACGATGAAGGGAGCACATGCTCGACTTTGAGGCAAGCAAGTACTCGGGGGCTAATGACGAGGTTATACTCTGCGGGTACCCCAGCATAAGGGTACCTGGTGCACGTGATGATCAAAGAAGCCCAAGGATTAATCGAATCCCATGAAGAAAGGCCCAAGACGAAGAGTGTTTTCCAAGCTAGATCAAATAATAGTCGGTTAAGACTTTCCATACATGTAACCTTGGTCGGTTGTGTTTCCCGAGACCTAGCCTCCTATACAAAAGGCTGGGAGGGTGATCGATCAAGGACAAGCGATCCATAGCCACCAGAATCTCGACGAGATCAGTAGCTCGTCGAACCCTTGTAACCCTAATATTCATACCATAAACACAGACAAGCAGGAAGTAAGGGTTTTACCTCACTCGAGGGCCCTGAACCAGGGTAAATCCAGCTTGTCAGCCGTCGATTCCACCGATACTACGCGTTCTCTACCACACAATCAACCCTAGGTATAGCAACCATGTGACTTGCCGAGGGCACACCTCGACAACCATACTTCGGGGCCAGGTGGCTACAAGAGTGCCGTGCCTAAGTGGGAAGCCTTTGAAGCAAAACTGCTTGATGAAGGGATCATTCCACAGACAGCGGACTGGCCCGAGAGGCCCAAGCTCTGGTTGTTCGCGCATGGGGCAGGGTTGGACCCACAGACAGGGCAGATTGTTGCAAAGGGAAGATGGAAAGAAAAAATTGAGCTAGTAACCCAACAACTTGTGGACGCAATAGATAAAGTTCGAAAGGGAGAGTACGTGCCCGACAGAGAGAACGACGAGCTGACACTCGCCCTCGGGAATCCTGTACACGTTGGACGACTTCGAGGCTATGGACCCAGTGTTTCATGGAAGCAAGGTTTTCCGGATGACGCTGATACTTATAGAAGCCGTCAGAGAAAGAAGAAGCAGGAGTCAGACCGGTTATCGGCATTGGAACGCAAGGTGCAGCTGCAGTAGGAGCAACTAGACTCAATTAGTCAGCAAAGGGCATCTCAGCAGCAGCTTGAAGGTCCGGAAGTCGAAGCCGCCCCATCTGATCAGCGGAAAAGCAGCGTGGGTTCCACGCAGCTAGAAAATTCTGGATTCGAACCGCCGGCGGCTCACTACCCCGTGGATGATATCACGGAGAAGACAGACTGTGAGCTACATATGTCAATGAAGAACATGTCCTTCAAGGTGGCGGTCGGCTATGCTTTACCAAATCAATCTGGAGCAAGCTACCATCTCGGCGGGATTCCAGCTGGCTATGCTCGTGTCGGGGTGGATGAAGTTATGCCGTTATATGCTAATCTGGAGCTTGACATTCCTGGAGGTGACGACGAGAAGATACTGGGAGAAGTCGAGAAGGGTATCGTTCTCTGGAACAAGAAAAACATCGTGTTTCCAAACTTGGCGCCAAGGCCACCGACTCCTCCGAGTAGCAGTCCCCCACCTCAAGATCCATCCCCCGGCGCTGGTTGGGAACCCAGCCTGAGTCCATCGCCCGCGCCGTCCCGTCTGTCGATTGCGCCCACTACTAAGTCCATCGCCCGCTCCGTCCCGTCAAAGCGGAAACTAAACTTCCCGTCGACATATACACAGAAGAAAAGTGCAAATAAGGAAACACGAGAGGAACGCGAGTTACTAAAGCCTCTTCCAAAGAGAACTTATGACTTGACTCCAGAGGAACTCGACGCGGTGGTGCGTGCCGATGTGAGAAGACAATTAGCACCGAAACAGCCCCTGCCAAAGGAGATAATACCACCAGAAAAAGTTGCGAGAGGTTTGAAAATCTATCGAGTGGACCGCCACAGCCGCCTAAATTGCCAGATGACTATGATCGTGTTATTGAGAAGACAATTAGTCGAGAGAAGAAGGAGAAGGAGGCGGCATATCGCCTAAAGAGGGAGCAGATGCGGACGGCAAAATCGCCCAACTCGGAGAACTGGCAAATCAGTCGATCCCCCCGCTCAAGGTGATGCCCGATAAGGAAGTACACCACGACGACACTGTTCGCATAGGCGACCCCATAGTAGAGTATCAGTATGCATGGACATATGTCCATAGGAGGTCCCTGGTCAGACCTGAGCAGCTCGAGTCTCTAACAACACAATTGTGTCGATTGCATCAGTGGTACGAGAAAGCCGCAAAGGCCGGGGATGATGTCTTCTGGGTGTCATATAGGAAAGAGTATTACTTCACGGATGACGCGATGTATGTTCCGTTTTCTGAAATTTTTCAATTAGTCAATCAAGACGCCCTCGACAAAGCCCTCGTCAATTGCTATTGTTTGTAACTGATTTATTTCTACAATTTAATTAAGTCTCTAGCTCAGCTCGTTCATTGCCTGTAATTATCTCACTATATTCTTTTGTACGCTATTATGCAGAATGAAGATTGTCGAATGCAGAGAACGCCACATCTATGATACTGAGTTCATTGACCCATATTATATTCATGAAGTGACCGTAAATAACCATCCCGAGGACACAGAGAAAAACTTGCTCCGGTTTTTAGTGAAACAAAATACCTGCGCAGAAATACTTTTTCCTTACAATTTCAAGTGAGTGTTATTGTACCTTCTACACATTCTATTTTGCTTACTCGATGTTTAGTGTAATCGATGAGTCATGAACATATAAACGTGCGCAGATTCCAATGGATTCTGCTAATCATTAGAGTTGACCAAGGAGTCATTCAAGTCATGGACTCGTTAAGGAGAGATATGGACGAGTACCTCAGCTTGCAAGAAATGCTCCAGAGGTAATTTCAATCATTATCGCTCTATATCGACCTCTTTCGTTCATTTTCTGATATCAAGTAATTAATAACTCCTTTAATCATTTTCTTTTGCCGGGCAGGGTTTGGAAACGGTTCATCGTGAAGGTTGCAGGGGATTGAAAACCGGAGCTGTATTTTTGTACCACCAAGGTAAGTAGTACTATATATATAGGTCCGCGCAACTCTTTAATTCTAGTTTCAATACCATTATCATGCTTGATTATTATTTGATTAAATTCTATTTTTTATAAAGTGGTGTCGGAGACAGCCACAAGGGACTAATTTATGTGCGTACTACATTTTCGAGTAGATACGCTCTTTTGTCACTGAGCGGAATAGAGAAACTAGAACAGCTGAAGTACGTATACACTATTCGCAATTTTTTTATTACCATATTGTGTTGAGTTCCATTCATAATTTATTTTATGATGATTTCATATATATATATATACACACAACTCACATATTCATATTGATCTAGATGGAACGAATGCGGGAACAACTCATACCAACGAAGCGCCTAAAAACAATTCAAGAGGAATTTGCGGGATTTTTGAACTCGGAGGTCATGAAAAAAACCGGGGAATTTCATCACCCTAGTAATTATGTTATGCCTCCAATGTAATTGACGTGATCTCGAAGTGAGAATTTCATTAAAGCAACTTGTGTGTGTATGTATATATGCATCAAACGTGATCTCGATGTAGTATAAACTTTATGTATACGACATGTTTTTTGCGCAACGTGATCTACATACAAAAAGAATTAAATGGAAAACACAAAATCGAAACCCCTAATAAACCCCTAATGCCCTAAACCAGGAAAATAAATAAATAGAAAAGAAAAAGCAGAAATCTTTAGTCCCGGTTGGTGTTACCAACCGGGACTAAAGGGTTCCCGCCATGCGCGCCCGGCCGTGGCCACGTGGATGCCCTTTAGTCCCGGTTCGTGGCCAACCGGGACTAAAGGGGGGGGGGGGGGGGGGGCTTTAGTTCCGATTAGTTAGTCCCGGTTGGAAAAACCGGGACTAAAGGCCCTCTGGAACCGGAACTAATGCCCCGTTTTCTACTAGTGTCTGTTGTGCGCATACGGCGTGCGCTGAGGATCGACTGGACCGGTTTGTGCTTCCGGCGCGCTATCGGGCGGCCTGGTTGAAGCCTCTGAATTTAGATGATGTGCGTAGGTACGTGAGGTCAGAGCATCGGCTCTGATTATTCCACCCCCTTCATTAAGTTTGTAGGTGTAGCGAGTTTTCGCTTGGATGGTGGATCTTTTGATTGATCGATGTATTTCTTTGTAAAGCTTAGTGCTTACTGTTTTTCCATATTAATAAAACTCGACAGTGTGCATCCTTTGGATGCAGAGGCTGGGGCACACCCTCCATTTCGGAAAAAAAACCAGCCACTTATGCACAGTTTGCAAATAACCCCTTGCGCTTGCGTTTGCTTGTTCTCGATTCAGCAAAAAGAAGGAAAATGGATCTTCTCTGATCTGTGTCGTCATGGGGCCTCGTCCACCGATCACCGTGTGCGCTGACTCCCGCCGGACATGTCGCCTAGCTCTCTAAAGGACCCAGTTTTTGAGCCCTCGTCCTCTTCCTCCCCTGGCCTCGTCAAGGAGTGCGAGCCCTGGCCGGCAGGCGACAACCATTGCCCTACGTCGGCGGTCGTGAACTCATGACTCGACTCGTGAACAAGCAAACATAAGTGCAAGAGGGTTATTTGCAAACTGTGCTTAAGTGGTTGGTTAGATTCCCGCTTCTGATCTATACCATACGTTGTCCATCTAATGGCGGACGAGGATAGTTTGTACGTTTTCACTGAATGGGAGTTTTCACCCTATACTTCGCCATGATGTTAACGATATTGATTTGGCATTGTATACGTTTATAATTGCTCTACTAATCTTTATATTGTTTGAATTTGATTGAAACTTATACGCCCTTTTAAATAAGGGAGGGAGTAGCACTAGTATACTCTCTAGGAAAAGTTACCGCTTCCGCTACATGTTGCTCAAAATATTACGAGTTACTGCTTTAGAGACTTTATGCATAGAAATTCAAATGTTATCTTTCGATAAACACCGGAAGTATCAGATAGACGAACACACTTACACTTAGACTTACACGGTGACTACTAGATATAAAAATGAGACCAACCATATATATATGTCTTGCCAGCATATTTTACAGAAGAAACAGTCTGAGCCTTTTGCTGAGTCCAAGATTCCAACCTTGTCGGATGCCACCCGTAAAGCTTGCTAATAAAGGGAACTCCGTTCTTGACTACTCCCTCCGTTCCAAATTAGATGACTTTCATTTGTATACATGCGGATTTATCTAGACATGTTATATGTATAGGTACATCCACATGTGCACGAATGAAAAGTCATCTAATTTAGAACGGAAGGAAGGAGTAGTAGATACTACACTTGTGGAGTCATAGGATTGCCCAAGTCACCACATATGCTTAGCTATGAACAAAAATGTCACCTCCAATGAGAGGATACGCTCCATCCATTTGTCTAAGAACATTTGTCAGAAATACTTAATTTTCTACTTAAGCCTTTATGGACTTACTTCGTGACGGTATGACCGTAAATCAGTTGTTCGATAGCTTGTACCTATTAGGTTTTTTCCCTCCGCAATATGCCAACCATTTAAGGACCCCACCTATTCGGTTGTGCAACTCAAACGGCTCTTTAAAACACTTGAGATTATGAGATTATGTTGAAGACACATCAAGATGCAAACCATGATAATCATATATTAAAGGGATTAAACTATGGTAGACACTGTCGTTTTATGGTGATCCAAATTTGTTTATACTGATGAAGGCCAACTTGTGACGAAAGAGAGCGGAGCGCCCCGGATCGTTTCCGGTCGGACTGCAGCCGACCTAGAGTTTTATGCCACCATATATGCCTCTTGTAAGCCGCCGGTTGGGATAATTCGCATTGTGTAAATCTCCGGCGTTTGTAAGCTCATCCAATTATAGTGAAGATTTGTTGGCTGGCGCCCATGGTTTTTTCTCCTCCATTGTTGGAGGGGTTTTCCACGTTAAAATCTCGTATCCCCATTGGTTTGATCGTTCCTCACTTTATCGTTTCTTTGCTATCGTTTATAACAGACGCCACACATAACGTCTCTGTAACCCTAGGGCTGAGAATGACCACTCCATACACAAAAATGAATACTAACTATGTGTCCACCCCCACACGGCCATGGGGAAATCCTCCCTACCCTTGCCCGTCATTTCGGCGTTAAACCAATCTTTACCTTCATCGCCCACCACCCGGTAATCGCTGTCATCTTCATCAAGACTCCATCAAATTCTACAGAGCTTCCACGTCTTCCAGAGCACCAAGACGATAAGAGTGTAGAAGTCCTTCCTTGCCATATGGTGAGATCCCCGTCCACCATCTAGTTGCTCCTACCGAAGGCACCAAAAACGTGGTAAACCTCACGTGTCATTATACATCCTACCAAAATATGGGCAGACCGACGCTGTGCGAAACGATCAGAGTCCAACATATGTTTTTGCGGCAAGCCACACAAAGAACCGACGGTTGAGGGGCTCTGGATGACCATGGCCGCGGCATAGACCTCCCTGCCTGCAAAGAAAAAATATATTCGATGTCATATCACTTTAATTTTGTTTTAACAATAAAATTGAGTCGTTTGCCAAAATAATTCGTGCCATTACGGGCTATCACACGTACTCCTGTCGTGCCCATGTCAGCACTGTTTTCGTCCATATTAAATTTTCTTGGCCAAAGTTTATTCTTCCAAATTAGTGCCAGGACTGCTAGCTAGCCAGTGCAGTGCTCACTGCTCAGATTTCAAGTACGGGAACAGGGCGTACTGATCAAACGACCCAAACTCTCCCGCCACACGAGCTGGGCTTGGAATGGGTACGAGGAAGGATAGTAACCAGTAGACTTCAGAGTAGGCCTGCTCATGCCTTCCTATACGTAAAACTATGCAAAGCGGCCCAGTCGGGTTATCTTCCTGAAGTCTCCCTAGATGTTATTCTGAAAAATAATTGGAGTCGCAGAATCTTGCAGCATCGGATGGATTCTGCCAGCAGTAGCTATTTTAGAGTACGCCCATGCCAAGGAAATAGCGTGGTATTCCGCGCCGTGGCGACATCGCCGCCAGATTTCAAAACCAAGCGTGCACATCTCCATTTTCAATGCTTATGCATTTATGCCCTAAAACTGGTTTCTTTTGAGCGAGCGGCCCTCACTCGTTCTCGTTCACGTGCTTTCCCCCTCTCCCCGTCCATGTTTTCTCTCCCTCTCTTCCACCCCTGTTATTTTCTCAACCCAACACCGAGATGGCGTCGGCGAAGCCGTCGAGAACGTTATGGAGCCACGGCGGAGAATCCGCCTCGATACTGGAGGGAGCGGAGACGAGCAATGGACGTATTGGTGGCGTGAGGGAATGCAACCTGCGACAAAAATCTGGTGTATGGGGTGGGGGGGGGGGGGGGGTCGAGGGGATGCCCGGAGCGGTGGCAGACTGGCGGAGATCACGATCTGAGAGGGCACGACGGCGACGACAGGCGGATCGGCCAGCAGTGGATGTGGGGATGGAGGCGATGTTCTTCTTCCTAACCTCATTTGTCATTTTTGTCAAAAATGGATGGAGCACTCGCATGATCGAAAGATAGCATCCCCACTTATGTCACACAAAAGAGTCCGGCATTGCCTCTAAATTCACGGCACCGTAAAACCAAACTGTGGCGATTTTGTAGCTTACCGTAGAAACACGCGGACGTGCATGCACGTACATACAATAATAAGGGGCTACATCCTACATGGATAGGATTTAAAAAATGCAAGATTCTCACGGGCATACAGTGGCTTGCTAGCATCGGATTCCCCAAGGAGCTAGAGCCTGACATTATATACTGGGTACGTTCACGCATGATGGTACAACGTCACCCATCCACCGTTGAAATGAAATAGCGAAGAACCAGTCCATAAATCGGTCGGCGCTTCGTTCAGATTTTACTATAGGTAATTTATGTAACTATTATTAGTACGTACGTGCTCGTCGTGGCAGAAAGAATTTCAGACAACCATGACAATTTTTTTATAGCTGCATGAGCATGTCTAGTACCTAGCCCCGATCTTGTTGGAGATATGCCATATAGATAATAATATTAAGCTATTATTTATCTACAAGTTAATTGTTAGGTTTATATTTTGATGCTATAACTGATGTGGCAATTGAAAGTGAGTATTCAAAATAGAACCTACCCAACATGTGTAGAGATCTATACCTAATAATAAAAGCATTAAGACTTCTTCTCGTACGTCGTTGAAAATACCCCTAAAGTTCGCACAAATTACCCACCACTGCCACCCGTAAGTTGTACCGATTCGTTTCTTATTTCCTTTCGTCCTCCTCCTGTACGTCGTCCTCGGCGATTCACCGCACGATCTCCTGGACGTAAACGTCCGTGAAACTCCAGCACCAAGTCGCTGGTCCTATCTCACACAGCCACCTGGACGCCAAACTAGAGGCCCTCGCAATAGCTGGGACATGGACGTGTTTCGACACAACACGACGATCCGGGCCTTCGTTGGCACGGGCTTCTCGGGCGGCAAGCAGCAGGCCGACACCGGCCAGTGGTCCGCCTGTCCGCCTGTATGTGAGCCTCCTGGTCGACTGTCCGTGACACGAGACGCTAGGTACCACGGTGTTTGAGCTCGTCGATGCGGGCGACGTTGGTCGGGGAGAATCGAGTGCGGCCGCGTGGGCGAGGGCCAAAAGCACCTCCCAGACGACCAAGTAGGAGTGTAGGACGTCTGCAAGATCCTCGAGTTCGTGGGCGCCGGCGGCACGCTATCGCCTTCCCGCAGAAGCCGCCCGACGAAGAGGTTGCTGGGCAATCCCAGGATCTGGCCGATGGTTCCCACGTCTCTAATTCCGTCCAGGATGCTTCCTCATCCGAGCACGAGGCCGCCGACTTCAACATTGGCCAGACGGATGGTGATGGGATACAAGCCTATTTGAAGAGTATGAGATACACGGGCTGCGGCCGGGCGTCAAGGGCGGCGGTGGAAAGCCTACCGGAGTTTACGATCAATGAAGAGGCCGCATGTAGCTGAGCAGTATGCAAAGGACATCAACTCTTCGAGTTGAGGCAATCCGTGTTCTGTGCCTTCTGGCTACCGTGTAACAACTAATCAGTACTTCCAGGCTGCGTCCAGCCGAAGCTCACCAGGAGGGACCATATGTGCCGTTATCAACTTCCCACTAATGACTTAGATTATTTTCATACGCTGAGATCAAACTGTTAGGTATTTTTCATTTGTTTAGGTATCTGGTCAGAATTTTAAGAAGGAATATTTATGGATCAAACATACTCCATTGGATCTGCTACAATGGGCTCAGGAACCATCCATTATTTATGGATGAAATATACTCCATTGGATCTGCTACAGTGGACTCAGGAACCGGCAGCGGTAATAGTAAGATTCAGCGCACTATGATTGAGCTTCTAAACAAAATTGATTGGTTTGAAGCAAACAATAAAATTAAGAATTAAGGTTCCTAACAAATAGGACATATTGGAACAAGCACCCCAGAGGCCTGGTTTAAATGACACGAAGATCGAATTTCCATATCCTAACGTGCAAATATAACTGATGATGTACTCGCCATAATCAAGTTCATACTGCCGGTTCATATCAGAGCCAACTTTGAATTAAATTACTCTATGTTGCTCATTCAGTCTCATGGTGATATCTTCAAGATTCATTCAAGGAAAATGAATGGAATTGATACACCATTTAATTGATATCATTTAGCAAAATGAAACACAGCATATGCATCCTTCTTTCGGCTTGAGAATTTCACGGGTCAGAGTGACATTGCTGACAAGATGAACTGCGCATGAAGGGTATTGTATAATTCAGTTGTTCTTTTTACGGAAGATGGTTGATTCAGTTATTAACATATTAAGTAATGATTACATCAATTTTTAGTTTTGGCGTCAAATAATGTCGATGCATATTTTTCTAACCCGTTGCAACGCACGGGCCTATGTGCTAGTATAGACAAATCAAGTGTTCTTAGTCTTATCTCTAAGATTAGCCTATCTTGTTGTTAGATGACACGTTTTCCTGATTATGCAGTTCGTATAAGCCATATAACTATAAGAGTATATTGTTGGAATGACAATAGTACTGAACCCAATTGTATGATCATTGCTAAAGAGACAAATCGTGAGAGATGAAGTTGGAAAGTGATTATAGAATTTTTGTTAGTTGTATCCCTATACCATGAGAACATCTAGTGACCGTACAGTTGACACTTATACTTTGATTGTCATCTACCGTCTTGCTGTAAAAAGGGACAATAACGGTGGCTTTTGGTATAACCTAAAGTGTGTAATGGAACTGAGATTATTCAAGAGTGGTATTTACTCCTCCAGACGATGGAGAGATACATACTCTGGGCCCTCTCAGTATCACCGATGCCACCCAATCGTCTGGCTAGACACAATGTGATTTATCACAGGATATCAGGGATATGAAGGTGAAAAGAGAATGATATCGGTACAAGTTTTGTATGTGTAGTGATCGAATGGTTTGATCATGCAGTGCACATTGTCTCACCTCGTGATATCTTTGGCATTGCGTTGCTAAGGGGGTTAGCGTAATGAGAAACACAAAAAAATTCTTTTATTAATTCGTGTATGCACAGGCGCCATCACGGACATCCATGGTCCTAATGTCGGTTATTGTCCGATAAACACTCCGGGCATGCCTGTGTGTTACCGAACCTTCTGGGTCACACACTTAAGCTGTGTCAATCTTTTATTGAGGGAGTTTTGTAGTTATAGTGGTTATGTGAAGTGGTCTGAATCACTCTGATGTCACAGGAACAACTCCGATGAGAATTGGAGGTGTTCCGATGAAGTTATCATGAGAGGCATATTATGCGGGTATAGGGCTGAGAGCCTTATGAGAGAAATATGGCGAACATTAGATGGTACGGGATTTCGGGAAGTGTCTCTGACATCAGAGGATAGAGTCGATGATTTTATCTAAAGAGTATATTTGGTTCCAGAAGAGTTTCGGAGGAAAAACATGAGGGGGAGTGCCACCAGGGGGAAGAGAGCCCTAGGTCTACGCCACACTTAGGTTGGGCCAGGCACATTGGTCCCACCTCACCAAGGTCGGCGCATCTTCTCCCCCTTCTTTCCTTTATTTGGTTATTTGATTTTTGGAAAGTCTATTAAATTTTTTTGACGGTTTATGACAGTAAGGGGAGAACCCCTACTGCCTCAATATATTAAAATGATAATACAGTATTTACATTTTCACAACAGCCACTAGGGCAAGAGGGGAATCAGAGGCTAGCTAAATAGTTTTGAATGAAAGGATGTAAGTTTGACTTAGTTCTATGAACTAGTAAACCAAAATCTTCAATGAATGGCCTTCCAAGTAGCAGCAGATGGGATTATTCCATTGAACAATAAATTATTTCTCTCCTTCCATATGCTCCAGGCTGCTACAGTAAAGATTTCTGTAAACATTGGTCTTGTCCAAGCTTGTTTGGCATTTGAGACAATATGGAGTCTATCACCAGCAGATTGACAGGTGATCCCCAAAACATTCCAGCATTGGCTACTAAAATGACGATGAAAGAACAGATGTTCAACTGTTTCTTCCACATTCAGGTTGGATATGAAGCAGTTGTATCCAGAATTAAGGGTGTAGTTTCTTCTTCGAAGCATATTTCTTGTGTTCAATCTATCAGAGAACAAAAGCCAGCAGAAGAATTTCAATTCAGCTGTGCATTTGGATTTCCAAATCCATTTAAAGGCTTTATGTGAGACAATATTCATGAAGCAAAATTTGTAGTATTTCTTTGACTTGAATTGCTTTTCTCCCCAAATATACTGCCATGTATCAGTCTCACTTGATGATAGTTGAATATGAGTTGCTTCTATTTGTAATTCTCTTACTTCATCCATTGCTTCAGGAGACAGTGGGAGATTAAAATTGTCAGCTAGTGAATTAGCAGTAAGAAATTTTCTGGCCGAAGAGTCTTCATCAATTGCAAAAGAAAAGGCTCTAGGGAATTTAGTATCAGCTGTTTCATTCATCCACATATCTTTCGAGAACAAAATGGATGAGCCCTCATTCATTTGCAGGTGGTGATGCCTCTGAAGATAGGGCTGAGTTTAATTACCTCTTTCCACCAGAATGAACCACATGGTTCCAAGGCATGAGGCACTTTTTCTTCATAGTAAGCCCTCCAAATCAAGGTGACCCATGGAGTATCCTCTTTATTATAGAATTAATGCAGAAATTTGAGCAACAAAGCTTCATTTTGAATTTTCAGGTTCAGCACATCCAGACCTCCCTTATCTTTAGGCCTGCAGACTTTATCCCCAAGCAATGAGTGCATTGCATTTTTCCCCTTCCTCTGTTTTTTTATTCCAAAGACAGTGTCTCCTTATTTTCTCAATATGTTCCAAGATTTTTGGTGGTATATGTAGACACACATATGAAACATTGCTACCGAAGTTAATAGGGAATTAATCACTATCATTCTTCCACTATATGTCATCATTATAAAGGAGGTTGTGAGTTTCCTTTCAATTCTGTGAACTAATGGCATCAGCTCCATAACTGTGGGTTTTGTAGTTCCCACTGGCAAGCCCAGATAGGTGAAAGGCATAATGCCTCAAGTGCAACCAAAGCTCTATGCAAGGTGATTAGCCATAGTATCACTCAAATTGATGGGTATCAGCAGAGATTTTGCATAGTTGATTTGTAACCCAGTAGACACAGCATATTTATCCAGAATTTCCTTCATAATACTTATTTGTACTGGGCAAGCTGGCATAATTACCAGTGTGTCATCTGCATATTGAACAACTGGGTAGTTCATTTGAAAACTCACAGGGAACGGTGTGTGTATCAGATTCAACTGGGTAGTCATCTCCATATTGAACAACTGGGTAGAAACACTGATGATTTCCCAGAGCCAAAAATAATTAATATCCATTTGATCCATTTTTCATCAAATCCCATTTGCCTCATAATTTTAAGCATTGCTTCATGATCAATTGTATCAAATGCCTTAGCAAAGTCAAGCTTAAGTAGAACTATCTCTCTTTTGGAAGTTTCACATTGATGAAGGAACTCAAAAGCCCAGGCCAAGAAATCATGGATAGTTCTCCCCTTAAGGAAGCCATACTGATTTTATGAACTATTTTTAAAACAACTTTCTGCAGTCTGTTGACCAGTAATTGATGATTTTTAGGCAACAATTAAGCAGAGTTATAGGCCTGTAGTCATTTACCTTTTTAGGTGAAGCCACCTTAAGTATCAGTGTAATAAATCCCATATTCAGGCTTTCCAAATTCAGATCACCAGAATGAAAATCCATGCAGAGCTTATATATATCTTGCTTAATAATGTGCAAGGATACCTTTAGGAAATGACCATTAAAGCCATCTGGTCCAGGAGCTTTGTCTGCAGGCATGTGTGCAATAACTTCATCAATTTCTTGAGTGGTAAATGGTGCAGATAGAGTACCCAGACCCTCAATGGGAGAGATCAAAGATTCCAAATCAAAGAGCATGTCAGGGTGATTTGCAGTCCCCAGTCTCTCCTTGAATGAATTATAAATGATTTCAGCTTTACCAGATCTTTAACCTCTCCACCACCATAAAGTTTCAGGCAAGGAATTTTATTTCTTCGATGTCTTTCTGTAGCAATAGCTTGGAAGAACATTGTGTTTTCATCACCTAGTTTTGTCCATCAAATTGTCCATCTTTTTTTCCAGTACTGCTGCTGAAAATCAAGAAGAGTGAGGAGGTGCTTTTTGATTGTTCTTCTAAAGTTCTTTTCTGGTACAGATAAGCTTCTTCTGTCCTCCATGTTATCCCGTTCCAAAATGACCTTATTACAGTTTTGAATACATATTTTTAACTTGGAAATTGATTTACTCCAGTGCTTCATATCATATATGAGCCTTTTGAACTTAGCATTCAGATTTGCAGCACTATTAATCTTATGAGTAGGTTTATTCCAACTCGTGGCCACCATATCAAGAAAACCATGATGAGCTGCCCAATAATTCTCAAATCTGAATATCTTGCTGCCAGGTATATTAGTTTGGATCGTAACAAGTAATGGTGTATGATCTGAAGTTGGTTTGCCTTGTGGGCACACATAAGAAGCAGGGTAGGAGAGAGCCCAATGAAGAGAGGTGAAGAACCAATCAAGCTGCTCGAGAAGTGGGTTTTCCTGCATATTACTCCACGTATAGGCTCTGCCTTGGATGGCCAATTCAGTGAGATGTTGTGAACGAATAAAATCATTGAATGTGAGCATGTCATTTACATTTCCTCCTGGTTTATTTCTGTTTTCTGGTCCTCTTATGAAGTTAAAATCACCTATTAGTATCCAGTCTTCATCATCAGGTATATTTAGATGGTATAACCATTGAACAAATTGATCACGCAGATCACCCACACAGGGCCCATAAATATTAACCAGTGTCCATGATTGGGCTGACTGTGTGGAAGTGAAATGGACCGAAAGCCCAAAAGGTTCACAATGCATAATAAGCCCAGTAAACAAAGAACTGTCCCAGATAATAAGAAGCCCACCTGAGGCCCCATTAGATGGAACATACATAAATTCATCAAATCTTCGTGGGCAGCATTTCCGAATAAAAGCAGCATCGATAAAATCCATTTTAGTTTCTTGCACACAAATAACAGCACAACCAGAAGTTTCAACTGCATTAAAAAAAGCTAATTGTTTTGCTCGAGCATTAAGTCCCCTAATATTCCAGCACAAAATAAACCACTTCCTAAGGAAATAAATGATTCTTTGATAGCTTCTTCATCCAGAGGTGCATCAAGCAGCTTCTTGGGGGAGAGATCTTCTGGTGGGACACCACAGAGCATGACTCCAATATTCTGCAGCACAGGGACATGAGTATGTGGTGGATCTGGTATCACTCTAGGCTTCACTTTGGATTGTGTCTTTTTGGCATCAGAAGTAATCTTTGGCTTGAAACCTGCATATCTGGTTGATCTGGTGCTTCTCCTCACTTGATTTGTACAATCTGGAGCAGACAATTTCCTTAATTAAAGAGATAAAAGGAAAAAGAGGAGGAGTAAAATGGGAGGACTCCTAGTTGGACTACGAGTCCAAAACCGACTCCACAAGGGGATCTGGTCGGATCCCTAGGTCCGACGGTGCAAGGGGGGAGGGGTTGCCACCTCTCCAAGCACCCCTCCCCCTCCTCCCCACTATATTTACTCCTCCCCCATGGGAGAAACACAAAACAGCAATTGCCCCTGTGGCTTTTCTCGCTCTCTCTAGATCTCATGTGTTGAGAAACAATTCTCTAGTATCATATTGATCTAATATAATTGATTACATCTACCACCATAGACTACACCGAAAGGTTGTCTCTCATCGTTTGAGCCGAGTTCTGGAACGACGGAGCGCTGAAGGATTAGCGCAGTGGATGCGTGGATACTAGAAGAGAGATTGTGAAAGCGATCCTCGTGAGGGACCGACGACATTCTCCCCTTCCGCCGTGGACGTGAGAATCTTTATCAGGATGCACCAACAACGTCATCGACAAACACAAGATCTTCCACAATGGTGTTTGTAAGTTTCTATATTTAGCATTACAGGGTGCATCATATCTTCATAGTAGATCTTGGCGGTTATGTAAGAACAATGTTTTAAAATTCCTGCAAGTAACCCTACACCCACCACAAGGGTTCAGACCCCAAGTGGGGCCCCGAAAGCACCATTTAAAGTACTCAGAACGAGTATAATGCGGGACACTCAATGTAAACCGATCCAAGTAGGATATACACTATCTTGTTGCGGCTTAGCCTATGCGGAGCCGTCTGTAAACTCATTCGGCACTCTGTAATCGAATTCCCACCAAGTATATACGGCGGATGGGGTCCGCCGAACGGGTCACATTTATCACGACCCACACAGTTCATCCTCATCATCCACCAACGTTAGGCGTGACCGAGCCATATCTCAAGATCATTAGGGCATACGTCATAACAGGCCCATCTACCCCTAGCCAGCCCATGAATCATAACAGGCCAGCCCACCTATCCTAGTAGGCCGGCCCATGAATAATAACAGGACGGCCCACGAATCATAACAATCCGGCCCATCTAAGTAGGTACGCCGACCCACTTTAGTTAACGGGCTGACCCACTTAAGTTAACGGGCCGACCCAACATAACTTAATAGGCCGGCCAACCTAAGTTAATGGGTCAGCCCACCTAAGGTTATTAGGCTGGTCCACCTAACCTTAACAGGTCTCAGGTGGGTCTGGCATCTACCATGATTTCTGCCTCGTGGTAGAAGAGATAAGAGACCGTTTGCTACGTGTCCGTTAGATTCTTTTACCACGGCAGCCATTCGTGGTTGATGACGGAACCATCTACCACGAAATTCTGGGGGCGTGGTTAAAAAATCAGCCAGGCAACATCCTCCACGGTACCCCCTCCCCCTTTGCTAAAGCCTTTTAGCCACGAAAAACGGTCTTTCTACCATGAAATGACCCATGGTAAAAAAAATATTTTTTCTAGTGAGATAATACAAGCCGCTAGAAACAAGACGTAGGGTCTTTATAGGATTGTTCGTCGAGGCCTGAACCCGTATAAATTTTTGTCTCTCGTGTGTTACCATCCCGAGTATCCGATATCTGTGTGTGACCCTCCGAACATAAATTCATCATCAGGAAATACCACGACAACTTGTATTGCAAGTGAAGAAGAATAAGATCTAGACTTTAGATTAGGAGTTCTGTCAATGTAAATCTTATTGTTTTATTTTGAGACATTGTAATCCTCAACATTGTTGTAAAAATTATTATTAGATCAATACAGATTTCTATTCCTTTACTATTTTTCTATTCATTCTCAGTTAATTCTCTTGCAAAACATATTCCTCTATAACTGAATTATGCATTTATAATGAATATTTTTATTTGTAAATAAAACTTCCAAAGTTATTCATAATTGTATTTGTGATGATGCTAATGATTTTAATTTTATTCTTATTAGTATCCAACTCTTCCCATAATTTAAAAAATGAACAAATGGCATGTTGTATGTGTCACCCTCAAATTGATGTATTGAACCTAACTCATCGACGTAAGACTTTTTTTTGATCACCTTGTCCTGTTTCATAGAAAAAATTCAGAAATTTCACGTGTATGAATGCAACATACCTATGATCTACTCCTTCTGTTGGTCTAACTATGAGATCTCATACTTCCGCCGCGCCGCCTCTAGACGCAAAAGCTCAGGGAACGAATGAGAGGATTAATTAGGGTTTCTCTAAACGTTACATGACAGAATATAACGTCGTGCTCACATCGGCAACGTTTATTCGTTTGCTCATATGTCCATGTCAGAAACTAATAACAATAACACTTCTATATTATGCTGGCCTGGACATCCCACATTGGTAAACAAGATTTGGAGACCCCGTATAGGCGCTTGTTTATTCGTGTGATAGCAATCAAACAATATGCTCCGACGCTTCAAAGTAACTTGTAGGTAAGGAGAGAAGATTTCTTGTTCCTGCGCTCCGGTGCTCCTCGTAATTTAAAAAAATAGAAAAATATTTAAACTTATAAAAATATCTTGGAAAAAATCATGCATGTTCTCGATGATGTATCCTATGGACCTACAAAATAACAATACGAAATACTTGTATTTTGACCTATGCAAAAGTGGTAAATTTACGGATCTGATTATAGTCAACGGTGTATAGTTTCAAATCTTCAAATTTTATCATTTTAGTGTAGCCTACAATATAACGATTTTTTCATTGAAATTTTGCACGCTTATAATATACATCAGTGAGATATTTTTGAAACTTTAAATATAGTTTTTGATTTTTTTTAAATGGTAGAGTACTGGAGGTCGGGTGCAAGTAACAGTTTCCGGTAGCGAAGATACATACTCCCTCCATTTCATAATATAAGATGTTTTAGTCTTTTTCCACATACACATGTACACACATGTATCTAGACATGTTTAACTGCATGTGTTCATTCTTTTAGTACAAATCTAGACATGCATTTGTAACACCTAAAATATCTTACATTGTGAAAGGGAGGGAGTACTACTCCAGCACGCTAAGGGACACGCGGCATGGACATATTCTAACATTTTGTGATGAGTTTTTCTTTCCAGGGCTCATAAGTCAGAGCTGGATGGCGTGTGCTCATGCTTGTTCGATCGGAATCCAATGATCCCGGTGCTGCACGCCGCGGGTTCCGATTGTCCTGACTTCCGATCAGCCGGTGCTCATAGCCTCACACGTACGCAGTTGAAAGTGGACGGCAGCTGAATGCCCCGGACCCTGGCCGCATGCATGCAATATATATAGCTCTCATCTGTTCCATCGACGGCAACATCTACATGACCACATATGCACATATAGATATTTAGCTTATACATGTACGCAGGCATGCGTCATAGGCGCGCAGGATTGTTTGGCTCGTAGCGTTCAAGTTTCCAACGCGTAACGCCATTGTTGCTGCTGCAGATAGATTCTCGGTGTCGCTTCCCATGATGTGGATAAGTGTTGTGTGGGCGTGCTGGCAGTTCCACTGTTTTCATAGCCATGTAGTCCCTCCGTTCTACCTATTTTTGATCCACATGTATCTCGACATGTTCTAGTGTAAGATTCATTTTGATACGGAGGGGGTATACGTCTTGCCGCATGGTGCTGGCGCACGGCAAGACGGATGAAAATTCAAAATATGGATACCAGACAATTAGTCTCTAATATGTAATTTGCCAGATAACGAATCTAACTAGAGAAGAGAATATGGTTCACTCATGCAAACAAGTAATTTCAAGTAAAAAAATGTAATAACGCACAACTGTTCGCTATCTCGTCCGATGAGAGGGAAGACACTTTCCGAGGTTCTAGCCGATGCGGTAACAACTATGGGTGTGTGAGAATCATGGTTGGCTGGCAGTGCGACATGAGGAGCACTCCGTGTGGATGCCAACGGAGCAACGATGTGGAGTGTGAGGCGTCATGGTGGTGCCAACATCGCATCTGTTGTTCCTTGTAGTGTATAATTTATCTAGTCGACATTATACGCCTCTTTTGAAGTGGTAGGTTAGCTATCGGTCGGTGATCACTAGCAAGTCATCAGTATTCCTATTTTGGAATCTCTTACCACACGTTGGAAGGTGTTAACTGTGGTCATCTGGAAGATCGTAAACATAAATTCACTCCCGTGTTGCTTCACCCAACGTGAGCGGTGCTCAACCCCTCTCCATGACGGAGATTCACGACGGCGCACTACGAAGCTCCAACAGGGACCGACTCGACGTCAGCTGTTTTCTAACCATACGAAAGCTTGAGCTTTGGCTATAGAAATAACACTGTTTATAGGTGCAAAGAGAAAAAATGGTTCGATAAAATCGTGTCTGGTCGTTTTTATGGGATTTTATCAACATAGACAGTATACATTAGTTGTCCGTCCGTAATGGGTGGTACGTACAAAATACATCTATAATTTTTATTTGTTTCATGTTACTTTTATACAATTGCTACATGTTTTACTAGGGTATATAGTTTATTGGACTAACCTGTTAATTCAGTGTGCAGTGCTAGATTCTGTTTATTTGCATGTGCATCGTAGAAATAAAAGTGATCGGAAACATCTGAAAAATTTACAGAAATTCCGACTTTCAGAAAAACTACCGGAGCCAGAAGACAGGCTCCAGGGGAGGCCCACAACAGCCTCGTGGGTCCCACCCGCGGGATGGGGGTAACCCGCGATGCCGACCCGTGTGGCCGCCTCGTTTGCGTCCATTTTATGTATCATTTTGCTTGATGTTTTGGCTATGCTTACATTCGAAATCATGCAATATTCCGAGCTATCTTCTACCTGTTATGCTGATGTGCACTCGGTCTCATTTTTTGTTGTACTTTGCACAATCTTAATTTTTTATTAAGATTCTACTGTTTTTCCCTTGTATTTGGCATGTTTTTGGTGTAGAAGGGAAACTATAAATAAATCATGAGAAAAAGGATCAGCTCACTTGGAGTCAACTTGGAGCAGTCATAACTATTAGATGCAGGCCAATATGAAGTATTTGATGAAGATTATTTTACACAAGGCCAAAGTGAAGATCCAAGAGCATTAGAATGTGCTCCTCGTCCATACGGGTTCAACGAGGCAAAAAACACCTCAATCAGAGTCTGTATAAAGAAATGGCGTCCAACACAAGAATACAGAAGAGATAACGACCATGAGTACGGCCACAAATGACCGTCCTTGTGACTGTATCGATATTTTTTGGGTCAATCGAATCATCTTTCGTGCAGGGGCCACCTACCATATCGATGCGGAACACTCCAAAAACCCCGAACCGACCTACTGGAGTCTGTATATACACAGGGAAGCTCGAGCCGTCATGTGTGCTTGATCCATCCACCATATCCACCACCCTGGAGGCTTGCTGCTCCATCTCCACCACCATAGCCCTGCCGCAAAGCCACCTCAAGCTCATCTTCAACCTTGAAGGAAGCTCGGGAAGGAGGACACTGAAGGGAACACCACCGAGACGCCTCCCATGCATCGCCGCCACCGCCATCACGCCGACGCAGCCAGCTCCACCATCACCGCTGCCCCTTCTTCCTTCCCCATCATGGTCTCCTTGATCGATTGTAATATGGCTTGAACCCTCTTTTTAATGCTATGATTATTTGAGTACTTGATGATAATGGTTGTGACCTTAATATCTTCTTATTAAGTTGCATCAGCGCGTAAATAAGAGATGGATAATTTAGTTGTGTTTTTCCATGTACCTAGTGGGAGACAATGTTATTCGAGAGACCGCCCACAAATGGTAATTTACATCATATGCATTAGGTTGAAAAAAACCAATCAATACAATTTCTTTTGTATTAATCATCGCATTAATATTCTCTCTCGGCTGCACACCCCCTTAACTCTCAAGTCTTCGTCACTTTACTTTCAGTTTTAGTTTACTTTCATTCTTTACTTTTGTTCTTTATAAAATCTTTTTTATAAACTGTTCTCTTTAGCAACTTATCGAGTAGGCTATTTCCAAACTCTACAGTATGAGTGCGACGTGACGCGCTTGATAGCGCAGTTGTGGGACTGGTAGTGTCAACCTTATTGCTCTCGTGGGTTCGATAACTTGGAAAATACTTACCACAAAATTATGATTTAACGAACTTGTGCACTTGCAGGTATCATTTGCCACCTAGTGAATCCCTTCCTTATAAACTCCCTCATGACCTAATTAGATGACCCCCATGAGGATTTTCCAAACACGAAAACAGAGCCACCGCCATCACCGAAACCCTAGTTCGAGGTTTCAGGGTCCTGCTCCGGCACCCTGCCGAGACGGGGATCCACTTCCAGAGCCATCTTCATCGATCTTACTGCTCCTAATGGTGATCTGTGAGTTGTCCGTCCTTAGGGCTGAGGGCTTGTACTTGTAGCTATGTGGCTATCTCTCTCTCATGACGTGATCTTGATTGTGATCATGAGCGTAATTAGTGTAGTTGAATCATATGATGTTTTCCCCTCTATTCCTTTATGTATTGGATACGTCTCACTTGATGCTATGTATAGTTTCCGGATCCCGAGGTGACAGTAGGTACTTTACGGATAATAGATTAGAACGATATTGATCATGAGTTTGTTCTATATATGTTGGATTGAATATTGGAATCATGAGATAACTTGATGCATGTTTAGTATAATTTCCTTAGTACCAAGTGACAGTATGGTGCCGTATGGAAATATTGGAAAGACATAAATTATGAGATGTTTGTTTAGTATTATTTTGGATGATCATAGTGATAACGTGGGGTGTCCATGTATTAGAAGTTCAGAACAATGAACTTTAAGGTGTGCATTTATAGCCCTACGCAAGTCTCATCCTGTTTCGATCCACGAAAAGAATGAACTCGGAGTAAACCGTTACCCTGCATTTTTACGGAGGATTTATCATGTGTTTAATTATGTTAATGATGTTGAGAGTGCTCCGAAGTGAAAGTATGGTGTCTAGGCCTTATTTTTAAGCATTGAAACGTCACTATGGTGTCTAGGGGTATTTTCAAGCATTGAAACGTCATTTTTAGTTACTTCTGCTACTTATTATCTTGATGCCTTTTAATTTCAGATTACAAAAACCACCTTTATCATCGTTGTTGGGCTTAGGTAAGCAATACTCACACCCGGCAACGAAATTCTTTTCGTGTTATTACTTCTCTTTTATCTTTTTTTTGCCAAACTAGTGCACCTATACAACTGAAAATTATATTAGGTGTGTTGGGAACACAAGAGACTTATTATATCTTAATTGGAGGATTGTTGGAGAGGGATAGTTTTCAAACTACACCTCCGTGTGTTTAATAAATATTTGGTCATCCACTAAAGAGAAATTTTCTGCTATTCTACAAACCTCTCGCTTGGAGACCCAATAGAGTCTATAGTGTATATATCAATGGGCTAATCAGAAAATTTCCTTTTTACGGTAATTGTAGATACTTTTCAACCTACACTTTCATGTGTTTGTTTTTGTAATACAAATCTCGACGGTTGGAGTCACAACAAAGTCTATAAAAATAGAAGCTTGTAGATATAAATGGGCTAATCGGAAAATTTCCTTTTACAACAGTTATGGGATTTTGTGTAAATGTGCTAATCGGCATAATTCATTTTAAGGGTATAGTCAGTACAAATTGAGTTTATGTGCATAAAAACAGATTTTACGGAATGTTTTCGAAAGGTTGACGTAAGCACATTGAGAAAAGTGGGTAAAAATTGGTTTTGGCCTGTAGCGATGTAATGAATAATAGTAAGCCATAACAGAAATAAGTTATCATTTCATTGGATATAAAGAGTGTATTTTAATTGTAAAAGTTCAGCATATGATATGTTTTCTAACCATATAAAAGCTTGAGCTTTGGCTGTAGAAGAAAACTTGTTATGTACTACTCCTCCATTTATAAATATAAGATGTTTTAGTTTTTGTCCACATTCACATGTGTGAACATGTATGTAGACATGTTTTAATGTGTATGTACACTTATTTGGGTATGCACCTAGCCAACATGTGAGATAGCTAAAACATCTTATATTAAAAAACGGTGGGAGTAATTATTACGAGATAATCTTTGGTGTTGGTGCTCTCGTCCTATGTTTTTTCGTAAACTTCAAATACTCTGGATGCTTATTTATCCCTTTATTAATTTGGTTTGTTAATCCCCTAATGAAACCACATTATACCGTTGAGTAACATTTTTCAGGCAAACTTAGCACACTTCGTTTGTTTTCAACTGAAATTCAAAAATGTCATTTCGAGTTTTTCAAAAAAAAAGGGGCTCCTTGTAACCCGGGTTTCAAAATTCACTCTCCTACAAAGTATTCTTATATGAAGATTCTTTTTAACACTTGGGGAAGAAGCTCATGCCTTTGAGATGCCGGTACTCCTGTGTGGGCACCTACCAAGGTTACTGGAGACGCACCCTAAAAAACTGCACGCACACGAGCGCAGCTACACTGATGGAGAGCAAATCCACTTTGTTTGACGCCGAATCTGAACTCAAGACGTGTTTAATTCGTCAACGGCGATCGCGCGAGGAATCTATCAGCTCGGAGTCAGCAATACGATCTCGTCGCGGCGCAATTAAAGACTTCGAACTTGGGGTATGCGTTCCATCTGGGGACGTCGATCACTAGACATCACATACTTTAGTGGCGAGTTAAAGCAAACCCTGCTTATTCTCCATGCTGGAAGGGTCTCCTGCAAGCCAGAGATGAGTACTTTAACAAATTCTCCTTCAGAATTGGTGATGGGACCAGTATTTTTTCTTGGGAATATGTTTGGTTAGGAGACACTTCTCTGCCAATATCCTTCATTACATAATATCGCGTTACGGAAAAATGTTACCGTTGTTGATGGTTTGTTGATTAGACCTCTGACTATATGTTTTAGAAGGTCTCTAACCGAAGATAAACGGGATGCGTGGATCCATTTATGCGGGCAACTAATGATGATTCAATTTTCTGATGAGGCATACAAAAGTTTTGTGTGGAGGCTTGCAGAATCAAGTGCTTTCTCAGTCAAATCTATGTATGTGCATACTAGGTTCCTTAGAAGATATTTATAGAAGCTTATAATCCCATTGAAAATAAAAATCTTTAAATGGTTGCTAAACACAAAGGTCTTACTAACTAAAGATAACCTTGCGAAAAAGAATTGGAATGGATGCAAAAATTGTTAATTTTGTGACGCGGAGGAGACGGTGAAACATTTGTTTATTTCCTGTCCACTTGCTGTGTCTTGGATAGCGTATTGTATTTAGCACATGCAACATATCTCCACCAATCAATGTAACTAATATGTTTGAGAGTTGGTTAAATGGATTGATACAAAGACCAAGGTTAGAATCGTAATCGGAGTGTCAGCATTGTGTTGATCGATTTAGGAATGTAGAAACAATATTGTATTTTAAAAGAATTGGTTAAATGAGATTGATAAAAAGACGCGCAGTTCATGGCTGATGAGGGCAAGCCGCCATGGCGTTGTAATCCTAGAGGGAGACACCGCACATTTTTTGCTGCGGATGGAGAGGGTGCACCACCGCGCAAAGCAACGGCGGCAAGGGCCGCGTCGAGAAGGCCGACGTGGGATCTACTTTCGCACGCTCGCCAGCGGCAGACGACGGCGAGGCAGGCAGTAGCGGCGAGCCGTCCGTCATTGACCTAGATAGGTTTAGTTTGTAGTTTAAATTTTGTTGTAAGTTATACTTAAGTTTGAATGAAATTCAGTTCGTTCGTTGAATTTGAGTCTTTACTTTCTAAGAAAGATATTATGGGGCGCTGCTGAAGTAGCTACTTCTTTCTGGGACGCGGACTTTTGGCACATGGAGACACGCGAGGAGCGAATCCAACAAATCCTGATAGCTTCACGATTAGTAAACAAGTAGCGTTTCTGGACGTCCGATCGTATAAATACGGAGCGCTGACGTCATAGGAACGACATAGAACGGCATCTAGCAGGGTGCATTTAATAGGTGGCTTTAACATCCATGTGCATTAAAAGTTTGATGGACGTTAATTAGTCCTTAACTATGGTGACATTAAGTTAATTGTGGTGAAATTGATTAGGCAACTTAAATGTTGTGACATTAATTTAATTGTGATGAAATTGATTATTAGATTCAAAAATAATTCGATAATTCAAAAAGAGTTCAAAAAAATCAGAATTTTCAGTCGGGCAAATATTGTCAAATACTGCAATCGTAAAAAATTTTTTTTCAGCTATTGGAAAATGAATATGAACATTTTTATAAATACCTAAAAATTCTTTAAAAATAAATATTAAAATGCATATTTAACTAGTATTTAGAAAACATTTAAGACATATTTAATATGTGTATTTAAAATATTTAAGTGGAAAATATTTGAAAATATTTATGACATATTGTGAAATTAAATAATTTCTAAACATCTAAAAATTTAGAAAAAAAACTAAATATATATTATGAATATTTAACTAGTATTTAGGCAAGATTTAAATATTTAATTGGAAAAATATTTGAAAAAATTATGACATAATGCAAAATTTCAAAATTGAATATCCGAAATATCTGAAAAGATAAATATTTTTATTTAATTAAAGTTAAAAAAATTAAATATGAATATTAAACTAAAAAATCTAAATATCTGAAATTCCTGAAAAATTTAATTGTTAATATTTATTTAAATTTAAACATTTTAAATATGAACAATTACCCAGTATTTAGAAAACATTCAAAATATTTATTTGGAATTTTTTTTAAAAAAATGACATATTGTAAAACTAAATATTTTATAAATATCTCAAAATTTCTGAAAAAATAAATATTTATTATTTTTTAAATGATTTATATTTTTCAAATTTGAACAATTTTCAAATTACATAAAACTTGATTTGTTTTAAATTTTTCAAAACATTTATTTATTATCATAGCTAAACTTTCAAATTTTACGAAACATTTCTTTATTTTCATGAAATTTCACTGAATTTTTATTAAAATTAAAGTGCACATGAAAATGTTTTACATGTGCGAAACTTTAATGAAATATTTATGATGTCACAAACATTCATACTGAAAATATGCATGAAATATTTGTGGTTTCAATACCATTTTCAACAGTAGATTGTTGAACTTTTTGAAAACGTGCATTAAAAATGTCCAATATTGATCTTGTTTTGAAGATCTCCTCAATGAGTTCTCGAATATAAAAAAATATGAAAAATTGGACATTCGGTTCAAAAGATATAAGCGATATAATGTTGGCAATAAGGCTGAAAATGATGTGTGGGTGAATAGAATAACATATAATTAATCTCTTGATTAACTTAATGTGAGGTTGCATGCATGTCATTAATTACTCACGTGGGTTAGCTATTGTATGTCATTTATTAATGGGAGATGTCACCACATGGTTGTCCGGCCGGCCGGAGCGTATAGGGTGTGCATACGCGCGGGGCTACGGAGGGAAAGCTGATCAGACACGTTGGTTAGGTGTGAAGACAATGATGAGATATGGGGTAGGTGCGTCGCCGTGAGCCACAACACATTTTCGCTTCTTTCTATCCCCAAAAGCGTCCGACACCGAAAAACGGACATGGTTTGTAAGGGTAGGAAACATTTTTAGAGGCGTTAGTCGAGATGCTCTAAATTCTCAACCAGACCGCAATCATCATATCAAATGGGCTGAAAGAATAACCTACCATGTGGGGCGTAAACATGCTTAGGGCATGTTTGATTCGTAGGATGGGAAAGTGATACGTCTCAAACGTATCTATAATTTTTGTATATTCCATGCTTATTATATATTATTGCCACATGCTTTTATAATGTTTTTATATCATTTTGGTACATTTTATGGAACTAACCTATTAACAAGATGTCGAGTGCCAGTTTCCTGTTTTTGCTGTCTTTTTGTTTCAGAAAAGTTGTTCTGTGAAGTTTCTCGGAATCAGCTCATAATTTAGGGGAATTATTTTCATGAAGAAACAAAGACGGAGCTAGAAGGGCGCCTGCAGGGGGGACCCCACAGCCCCTAGACGCCACCTGGCCGCGGCCAAGCTTGGGTCGCGGCTGGGGCCCACTTGGGCGACTCTGAGACCCCCTAGAGTTGCCCTTTCGCCTATAAATTGCCTTCGACGCGGAAAGCCTCGAGACCCGATCATATTTTCCAGAAAACATCCGAGGCCGTCGCCAACCCTAGATCGAGAGGGTTCTGAAGCTCTTCCCGGCACCCTGTCGGAGGGGAGATCCTCACCGGAGGCATCTACATCACCATGCCTGCCTCCGGAGTGATGCGTGAGTAGTCCACCACGGGACTACGGGTCCATGGCAGTAGCTAGATGGTTGTCTCTTCTCCCTTGTGCTCCATTGTTTAGATCTTATGAGCTGCCTACATGATTAAGATCATCTTTATGTAATGCTATATGTTGTGTTTGCGGGGATCCGATAAATTATGGAGTCATTACATTATTGTTCAGTATATCTATGATATGTTTTATTTATGATCTTGCATGCTCTCCGATGCTTGTGTATGCTTTGGCCGAAGTAATTACTTGTGTCAATAGAGGGAGTATTTATACTAGATAGTGGGTTCATGCTTCTCTTTTCCGAGCACGACTTGACGGAAACGATTATGACTTGAGATGTGCTGTTGCTACTAGGGATAAAACAGCGGTGTTTATTGCTTTATGTTGTATTCATTGCTTACATTACGTACCATGCTTATTGCAATTATCTGTTGCTTGCAACTTAATACTTTCGGGAGACTTGCTGGATAGCGATCCCGGGGTGGATTCTTAGTCATAGATGCGGTTGGATAACGGTCTATGTATTTTGACGTAATGCCCATATTAAATATTACGGTGAACATGTTGTCATGATAGTATTGTGTTGCGCCCATGTTTGTCAATTGCACCGATGTAATTTGTTTACCCAACATGTTCATCTTTTGGAGAGACACCACTAGTGAACTGTGGACCCCGGTCCTATTTTCCTATATTATTTACAACCTTTTTAAATAGCTTTTCCTAGTCATTTGCTCGCATGTCATTTTTGCTCTCATAATATTTTCCACCATACGTTTAATCCTTTGTGTTCAGTAAGCCGGAGAGATTAACACCCTCTCTGTTTCGTTGGGGCAAAGTAGTTTGTTTGTGTGTGCGCAGGTCCACGTCAACATATTTCTGGCACCGTTGCTGCTGACAACCTTCTGAAGTCTTCTCCAAGTCCTACTGGATTTATAACCTTGGTTTTGTAATCAAAGGAAAATTGCTGCTACGCTACATCTTGCCTTCCTCTTGGGGATCCCAGCGAACGTGCTATCACACGTCATCAGAAAGATGTAGGAATAGGAAAAGCATAGGATTGTCATGTCATTAACACTCCAATTGTATAGGATTTGATTCGTACCAAAGTTTGTTTGATTCCACCAAAGGAATTGTAAAAAGAGCTTGGAGTGGATGTTAGAATTCCTATGGGAAGTAGTACAAAAGATTTCTTAGGAAAAGTTCCTGTAGGATCGAATCCTACAAATCAAACAAACAAGAAAGGAAAATTTTCTATAGGATTGAATCGTACAATAATCATATGCAATTCCTTTGAATCAAACAGCCCCTTATTTGCTGCTCTTTCTGTAGCGAGGAAGTCATTTGTAATACAAGGTACCTGCTGCTTCCACTGCCTTTTCCATACTTTAACCTCAGTAGGTCATCGTCTACACCGTCAACACATGCGTGGATCTTCCGCATTACAAATAAAACAGAGAGCAAAGCTTCGCGTGGCTCCTTTCGCGAAAGCCATTGTGTGCACGTTTCAGCAAAAGTTGCATCTCTTGGTCACGTTCTGGGAAAGAACGACTTTTGTGAGCTGATTCGAAGGCATTCCAACAAAGGTTTTAGGTGGAAATTCTGTTAGAGTATAAAACGTATAGGTCGGTTATGGTAGTATAGATAGAGATAGGATATGTTTCTATACGATCTTAACTTGTCTTGTACTCCAAGTCAGTCCTTTGTACACCTATCTAAAGATATACACGGTAAGACATCGCACCAGAGCTATTTGAGCTTTCTGCCGGTCCGATCTTTTCCGCACCACACCTCCGCACCGTCCGATCCCCGCCGGCTCCTGGAGTCGGCATGAACAGGGATTCGCAAAGTCGCTAACCGTACCAACCTTCGTGCACCCACTCTCACTGACGCCCTCTCCCGATGCACCCTCGAGCCCGAGGGCCCACCCGTCGGCCTCACGCTGCGCGTTTAATCGGTGTGGCGGGGTTGTGAGATTCGCACTGCGTTCTTCCCATTGGTGTATTTTGTCCATTTACCATTCTAGGTTTGTAGCGGATGCACTGCGTGCCCTTCTGGGAGATCGATCTTCGTACGTGGTTCCTTCCCCCTTTCTCTCGCTGACGATGGGGTCGTCTCCTCCCGTGGTCCACATGTTGGTTGCCCTGCATGTTTGCGTCGCCGATCTCTCTCGTGCGTGTGTCCCCGCTACGTATTTTCTACAGTATGTTGGGGTACGCTCGGTATTTCACACGATTGTCGGGTACGTTGCACTGTTCGTGATGTCAGGTGAAATTCGGGCCTGATTTCTCCGTCTGAGCTGGCGTCCTTCCATTCGTCGACGGGCACGTTGCATTGTGCTGCTGCCAGAAGACTTCCGAGCCCCTTTCACTGTGTCCTAGCTGGCGTCTCACCACTGGTGCGTTAGGTCGGAACCGACCTAAATACAGTGCTTCAGGGGCACAGTAGGGAAATATATCGGGCCCTTCTTCGATCTTCTCAATGGTGTCTCCCTATTGGTTAGTTCCTACAGTACGTTGGGGGCACGATCGGGTTTTCACCGTTGGCTTCCGCGTGCTCTGTAGTCATGTATATATAAACCCTTTGAGCATCCCTATCCTTTCCACCGTCCCCATTTTCTTTTTGCTTATTCGCCTTTTATTTTGCTTCAGCCTGCAGTGGAGGATATGTTCGATTTGCTTCCTCCCCATCGACGTCGGCCGTTGTTGTGTGCTGCTTTTTTTTCTTATATTCTCCGTTTTGTTTTCATTGTCGGCGTTTTATTCTCGCTGCCTATTTGTCTCCTCGCTGTTTTCGTTTTTGTTTTGTGCTATTTTCGATTGTTCTGTTTTTTGTTTTGGGTTCCTTTATTCGGTCGGGCGAGTCGGACGTTCAGAGCAGGTATGGGTGGTGATTTTGTCTTAATATGATTTGTTTATTTCTTCTGAAAACTTTTGTCTCACGGGAGAGAAAATCAACCGTGCTGTTGTATTAGATATATGATATGTTTATACTGTTTTTTTTTTTGTGTTTGTTTTGTTAGGTTCTTTCGCTTCGCAGGAAGACACGAGATTCTCGCTCGAACCGCGTTCTGGACAAGGGTTGCTCTTGGGCCTAGGCGAGTTAGCATCACGTCTGTCGAGTTCAGCAGTTGAGTGGGCCACAAAGCTTAAGCCGTCACGAGGGAGCCGGCGGGAAACTATGGAGGGGTGGAGAGATCTTTATCGGACGGGCAGATAGCTCATGCCGGCTCACGGGAGCCAGTGAGATCGGTGATTGGCTGCTATGTCTATGGTACATACAAACAATGACCATTACGCATCTTATAGACCGTCCCTAGAAAAATAGTTCTCTTAAATATTCAGCACCGACTATGGTAACGTATTCGGTTGGGTTTTGATGCCGCGTTTTTCTATCCGTTCTTCATTTGTTGTTCATCTTGCTGGATTGCGTTCTCTGTTCATTTTTCTGTTGGATATGTTTTTTTTAGTCTTTTGGTTATTTGTTCGTGTTGTTGCCCTTGTGCTGGATCTCTATTCTTTTTTTTTTGTTTTTTTTGCACGTGGTCGATGTGTTGGTCTATCGTTCTTCCGCCGAAGGTTTGTTCTGTTCAGGTTGGTTTGGGATTTATTACCGTGTTGTACTCTGTTCTTCGTTTTTTGTTCATCTTGCTATCCATCCACTGTATCCGTATTCTTTAGTACTTGGATGGTCTCGTGGTGTACTCGTGCGGTCGTCTATTTTTCGGTTATTCCTTCCATTTTGGTGTCGGTTTCGTTTTTATGTTGCTTACTTTTATTTTGTTCCGTTCGTGATGTGTTTCGTGTTTTCATTTGTATATTGGCGGGTTTCCTTTTGTTTGGGGCGAGCTGTTATTTTATTTCGTGGTGCTATTTGGTTTCACTGGATTTTCTTACTCCGTGCATCCTTTTTACCTTGGTTCCTTTCGTTGTTTGCAGTGTCGGCTTACTGGTTCGTTTTATCCGATTAGGGCCAGTTCGGTTGATATTAGGTTGAGTTATGTTGCTCTGTTTTTTTTCTATTGTTTGTTAAATTTGCTACTCGTGCGCCCAACCGGTGCTTTCAGTTGGTCATTGCTTTTGCGTTACGTTCCTGTGGCGTCTCTATTTTCGGTAATTCCTTCCATTTTCACAGTGGCATCGTTATACTGTCCTTGGCGTGTTATTTTTTTCGTGCGCGATTTCTTTTGCTGTTATATTTTTTGTCTTTGTTATTGACCCGGGCTATAATGCCAAGAGAAATGGTAACTGGGAGGGTGATAAGACAACTGGTCACCTCAAGGAAATTCGCCGTGCAGATTTTTCTCGTCTGCCCTCTCCTATCCAGAGCCGGCTTGACTAGAACCATTATTCATGTATGTTTGGGGCGTCACGCGATATATTTTTCACATTCATGTTGGTCCTATCCTTTTGTTCTCATGGGTTGTCGACGCATCCTTTGGCCGTCACCTATTCCCCCGACTCCCCGCGTTGGTTGGGCGAATGGAAGCCAGAAGGGTCACACGCGTTAGCTAGAACCGGACACACGTTAGGGAGCTGGCGATAGCAGATGGTGCGGATTGTTCTTATTAACTAACAGGGAAAAAGAAAGTGAATTCATAAATGGGGTCATATGAAATGGTTGTAAATCTACGAAACGAATGAATGTGTTGTTCTAGCTTATTATTTATTCCGAATGTAAGACAAGCAAGTTGGCTAATAAACAAAGTGTTTGATATGTTTTGTTGTCTCTCTCAGTTCAGCATGAAACAAACGATTTGGTTCAGCTCGCATGTGGCCCAACGGTAAATTAGGCTGGGTTCGAAGAAGCCTGCACAGCAGGTTGTATGGAAAAACGATTTAGGCAAATTAAGTCCGTACGGAAGTAGTCGGTGAAAGATCGATATGGTCGACTAGAGGGGGGGTGAATAGGCGACTACCAAATTTTATTTATTTTCTTTTTAATTAAGGCTTGAGCAATGTATAACAAGGTTGACTAGATGTGCACTAGATGATAGCAACCTATGTGATACAAGCAAGATATAACAAGTAGCGGAAGCAACAAGTAAATGATAGAAATGACTGTAAAGTGGAGACACGGAGATGATTCCCGTAGTTCCTTCCCAACGGAAGTACGTCTATGTTGGAGGAGTGTGGAGCCCCCTAGGCACTCCAATAGCCCGGATGTGCTCACTCTATTCTCCGTGAGCCTCACCCGTGGGGGTTCGGCTCATCCACTATGAGGTCGACTTGAAGGCGTTGAGCAAACCGGTACACAAAGGTCGGGGAACTCCACAATGAGTTGGAGCCTCCCAACAATGTCCCGGAGCTTTCCCAAGAAGTTGAGGCTCTGAAACGCACAAACGACTCCTAGGGTTACGAGCAACCCAAGGAACAACAATAGTTACAAAGATGATGGGGGAAATGAAATTCCTTCGGTGGAGGTGTAGATCTATATCTCCTCAATCACTCCTCAAAGAATCAAGACGATTGGGTGGTTGGAGTGTGAGATCTAGGAGTTTGAAGCTTCTTCAACAATGGGGATTTAATTTCGTGTAGCTCAATTGGTCCCAAGGTTGGTGGAGGGGTTTAAATACCCCCTCCCTTAGATCTGCCCGTTGGAGGACAGAATCCCGCACCAGCGGTACTACCGCTGGGCTAAGCGGTACTACCGCTGGCAGTCTTCAGCGCTGCGCCAGGGTAGTCAACGGTCTTCTGCACGTCTGACCCGCACCAGCGGTACTACCGCCACCAGTACCGCTGGAGGTACCGCAAAGGGCTCCCGAAGCCAGTTCTGGCGGTACCAGTAGCGGTACCACGGCTGCGTCGCGTGTTGTGATACGTCTCAAACGTATCTATAATTTTTGATATTCCATGCTTGTTTTATACATATTGCTACATGTTTTATATACACTTCATAGCATTTTTATGCATTTTCAAGGACTAACCTATTAACAAGATGCCACAGTGCCAGTTCCTGTTTTCTGCTGTTTTTCCGTTTCAGAAAAGCTAGTAAGGAAATATTCTCGGAATTGGACGAAAATCAACGGAGCCCAGTTTTTCACCGGCATGAAGACGAAGTCCGAAGGGCGCACGAAGAAGCGACCCTGGGGAGCCAGACACCACTATGGCGCGGCCCCCCGCCTGGCGCGCCGTGGTGGTGTGTGGGGCCCTCGGCTGGCCCCACACACCGCCCTTCGCCTATATATTGCCTCCGTCCCGAAAACCCTAATTAAATACCCGAGCATTATTCACCGAAAAGTTCCGTCGCCGCCGCCGTCGTCAACCCTAGTTCAGGAGGGTTTTGAAGCTCCTCCCGGCACCCTGCCGGAGAGGGAGATCATCACGGAGGGCTCTACATCACCATGCCTGCCTCCGGAGTGATGCGTGAGTAGTTCATCCTTGGACTACGGGTCCATAGCAGTAGGTAGATGGTTATCTCTCCACTTTATGCTATCACGTTTAGATCTTGTGCTATCACGGTTTAGGGTTTAGGGTTCAAGGTCATCTTATTGTAATGCTACATGTTGTGTTTGCTCGGATCCGATGAATAGTGATGTTATGATCAAGTTGTTTATCAATATATCTATTGTTTTATTTATGTTCTTGCATGCTCTCCGTTGCTAGTAGATGCTTTGGCCAAGTACATGCTTGTGACTCCAAGAGGAGTATTTATGCTCGATAGTGTGTTCATGCCTCCAGTAATCTAGGTGAGTGACAAGAACATCTAAGGTTGTGAATGTGTTGTTGCCACTAGGGATAAAATAACTAATGATTAGCTTAAGGGTACTCCTGTTAAGTCTAATGCGTTTGTTTACATTACACACTTTGCTTAATGCAATAATCTGTTGTTTGCAACTTAATACTAACGGGAGACACGGATGCTATCCCGGAAGTGGATTATTTAGGCATGGATGCAGCTGGTAAGCGGTCCATGTATTATGTTGTAATGCCCAATAAATACTACAATAAACTATCTTGTCATATATTGCATTGTCATGCGCTTGCTATTTGTCAATTGGCCAGCTGTAATTTGTTTACCCAACATGCATGTTATCTTTTATGGAGAGACACCACTAATGAACTGTGAACCCCGGTCCATTCTTTTACACTGATAAAAACACCAACTGCAATCATTTGTTCTCTGTTACTTTCTGCATTTATTATTATTCTCCACACCATACGTTTAATCCTTTGTATTCAGCAAGCCGGGAAGATTGACAACCTTCCTGTTTCGTTGGGGCAAAGTAGTTTTATTGTGTTGTGTGCAGGTCCACGTCAACCGCCAAATGATCTGACATTGCGCCGTGCCATATTTTCTGGTGCCGTTGACAACCTTCTGAAGCACTTTTGACTCCTACTGGATTGATAACCTTGATAGATATCAAGGGAAAATTGTTGTTGCACTACATCATACCTTCCTCTTGGGGTCTCCCAATTAACGTGTGTTTTCACATCATCATGTTGCATGAGAGATCTTGTCCACCCCAGTAGTACTACTGCTGGGTTGCGCAACGGAAACTTAAAAATTTCGCTTAGCATATTACGCAACAGCCCAAAATCTATACTATGAAGATATGCAGCACCCCATAATGCTAGATCCAGAAAACTTACTACAACCGTTGCGGAAGATCTTGTTGTAGTCGAAGTAGACGTTGGTGAAGCCTGATGAAGAATCTCACATCCACACCGGGAGGTGAGATTGTTGCCGATCCTTGTCATCGATGGACTACTCGCGCATCCCCGCTCTAGCAGTATCCACACGTACACCGCGTCAATCCGTTAGCATTTCGCCGTCCAGAGCTACTTGCAACCGATGAAGAGAGACTGCCTTGCGGCGTAGTTTAGGTGGTTGATCTAATCAAACTTATTAGAGCAATATGAGATTAGAGAGATCTAATTCTCAACACATGAGATCTACTAGAGAGAGAGAGATTAGAATGTCTAATTAGAGCGCCGTCTAATTAGAGCATCTTCTAATTGCACAATATCAAGAGAGAGGAACTTATGCAAACTTGGATTACTCAACCCATGGGGTTGGGGGTGTTTATATAGGTGACCAAAGGGGAGGGGTGCTTGGGCAAGGGGAAAGTCCCATTGCCCAATTCGGCTTGGGAGGGGGAGTTGGAGTCCAACTCCAACTCGCCTCCTCCTTTTCTTGCACCGACCGGCCCGGGTGGGGAACGGTCCAATCCGGCCTCGGGTGGGGCCCGCGTGAACGCTGGCCCGCTTGGCCGCCCGCGCCCGCCTGGCCGCCCGGCCGCCCGCGTCCGCCTGCGCCCGTCTGCCATCGCCTAGCGGTGGTACGGCTGCCATGTTGGCCCTAGGGCCCATGTGGCAGCCACCTATTATTGGCATTAATTTTTTCCAATAATTATTTATCAATTAATATTTAATTAAATAATATTGTGTCTAATTAATTCTTATTTAAATATTTCTTTTACACTTTTATATGATCCGGGACACTGAGTGTCCGCAGACAAAATACTCTGGACGAATATTTCCATCTGCATAAAACACCCTCGGAATAAATCCGACAATAATATAAACACTTCCTATTATCCCGAGACATAGAATGTCTGCCTTCTCTTTCTCTATTCATTCAGTGGAACAAGTTCCGGTGACATCGGAGCTACTCCGACACTATCTCATAACCACGAATACTATATCTTTATTCTCTCAATAAAAGATTGACTCACAACTTAAGTGTGTGACCCGAAAGTTTCGTTAACGCATAGACATATCTGGGAGCTTACCAGACAATAACCAGCATTGGGACCTAGACGTCTGTACTGGCTCCTATGTATTCACGAGTGAACGACATAACCTCTTTATGTTTCTCATCACGCTAATCCCCTTACGTACACGATATCAATGATATCTAGAGTGTGAGACAATGTGCTCTAGTGTGATCAAAACCCTTTGATCATAACACATATAAAACTCGTACCAATATCATTCTCTTTTCTCATTCCGTATTATCAATGTCCTGTGATAAATCACACTGTGTCTGGCCAGACGATTTGGGTAACATGATTATACTTGAGATGTCCTAGAGGATGTATCTCTCCATCGCCTGGAGTAAGTACCCTTCTTGAACAATCTCCGTTCCATTACTTATTCTAGTTCAAACCCAATAGCCACCGTTATGGTCCCCAGTTACGGCCGGACGTTATGTGACAATCAAAGCGTGAGTGTCGAATAAGCGGTCACTAGATGTTCTCAAGGTATAGGAACTAATTAATGAAAACTCTGTATGATCAATTGCTATTCTTCATCTTGACGATTTGTCTCATAGCAATAGATCATAGGATGGGTCGCTTCAGTACTATTATCATTCCGATAATAAACTCCTATAGTTATATGACTTATACAAAGTCCATGATCAGAAAAGATGATCATCAGATAACAAGATAGGCTAGTCTTAGAGACAAGACTAGGAACGCTTTTCCTTGTTCATATCTCTACACGTGTATCGGAGGTTTTCCTCTTGAATACTTTGTATTCGTTATTCAATTACCCGATGCAGTTGTAGCGTAAAGATATAAACTATTAATAATAAGCTTGGAGATAGAACAATACTAAATATTATTGTCTCTAGGGCATATCTCCAACAACTACCGCCGGATGTACCGTTGGCGGTACCGGAACGGAAGGCAGACGGCGATTCCAGCGGTACCGTGGAGCGGTACTGCCGCTGCGGCCTCCCAGCACGGAACTAGCGGTACTACCGCCTATCCCGGCGGTACTACCGCCGCTTGGCAATGAAAGCTCAAACAGCTCTGAATTGAATTGTGAATGCGATGGCACCGATACATGAACCTGTTCAAACTTATTAAGCATGTTAGATGCAATCTTTGTATTATCATCAACACCAAAACATGATTAAGAGCGACAATGCTCTTTCAGTCGGCACGACAGGTTGTAAGGAAGAAGTCTTGGCATAACAGAGATATTGTCTTAACACGTACTCAAAAGATTCATCGAGCCGTCATGTGTACGGTACATACAAACAAAGACTCAACACAAACGCAGACGTGTCGGCTTCTCCGCCTTAATACACCATCAGACACGCCGAGTCGGCGTGAATAGCGTTCCTCTCTGTGTTAATTGTTGCGCCTTCCCGCGTAAAAGTTGGTACACGGGACATCCTATGAATAGTCTCACGATGTCGCGTAATGGTTGTCTGTTCCAGCCGGCTCCCTGGATTTTGCATCGAATATTTTGGGAGACACAACTACTATCCTATCGATCGGTTTGTTTCGATATTGTTTATATCAGCCTGTGAGGTTTGAGTTCTTTGCCAGTCGGATATGAGCTTCTCTGTCCTTTAGCTTTGTCCGATTAAGCCGGCTCAGTGCTTTTCATCATGGATCTTGGACTGGTGAGTCCCTCTTATCTCGGACGATCCTTTGGGAAACTTGACAGTCAAGTCCCTTCCTTAGGATGCCCTGGTGTAGTTTCCTTCATTAGGAAGATACATGCGCCCTGGAGCCGGCAGCCGGCTCAGTGCTTTTCGTCACGGATCTCGGGAAATTTGACTGTCAAGTCCCTTCGTTAGGAAGCCTTGGTGCAGGCGAAAACCTACTTTGGAGCCCGGGCTACATGGTCGCCATTTTTTTGAAAGCTCAAAATCGACATTTTAAAGTTTCCAAAAATCGTGAAAAAAATCTGGATGTGGATATTGTATAGGTCTACAGTCGTGCACATTTTCAATTACAATTCGTTGTATTTTGGGTTGCACAAAAAAGACAAACTGGTAGATCTGGGTACCCGTGATTTAGATCGGTCTCAAAAAATCCACTCTCGCAGGTTCCTTCCTTACGAAGATTCATGCGCCCATTTTGTTCCACGCATGTGCTGGAGTCGGCGAAAGGCCAGTTTGTGCAACCTATGTGTTGTAGTCGGCCATCGGCGCCCACTTAGTTGCATACATGTGCTGGAGCCGGCGTAAAGGCCAGTTTGATCAACGGCATGGGCTGGAGCCGGCAGCCGGCTCAGTGCTTTTCGTCACGGATCTTGGACGGGTGAGTCCCTCCTATTTCGGACGGTTCACTCGGGAAACTTGACAGTCAAGCCCCTTCCTTAGGAAGCCTTGGTGCAGGCGAAAAACCTATTTTGGAGTCCGGGCTACATGGTCGCCTTTTTTTAAAAACTCGAAATCAACATTTTAAAGTTTCCAAAATTCGTGAAAAAATTCCTGGATGTGGATATTGTACAGGTCTACAGTCGTGCAAATTTTCAATTAAAAATTCATTGATATTTTGGGCTACAGAAAAGAGACAATCGGTATATCTGGTTACTGATACGTCTCAAACGTATCTATAATTTTTTATGTTCCATGCATGTTTTATACCAATTGCTACATGTTTTATATACACTTCATGTCATTTTTATGCATTTTTTGGGACTAACCTATTAACAAGATGCCATAGTATCAGTTCCTGTTTACTGTTGTCTTTCTGTTTCAGAAAAGCTAGTCAGGAAATATTCTCGGAATTGGATGAAAATCAACGAGGTGGATTTTTACACCGACACGAAGACGAAGTCCGAAGGGCGAACGAAGAGGCGCCCCGGGGGGCCCAGACGCCACCTCGACGCGGCCCCACCTAGTGGCACGCCAGGGGGTCCTCTGGCGCCCTCGGGTGCCTCCTCGCGCCGCCCTTTGCCTATATATTCTCCTCCTACCAAAAACCCTAAGTACCCGAGCATTATTCCACGAAAAGTTCCGTCACCGCCGCCGTCGTCAGCCCTAGTTCGGGAGGGTTCTGAAGCTCTTCTCGGCACCCTGCCGGAGGAGAAGATCATCGCCGGAGGGCTCTACACCACCATGCCCGCCTCCGGACAGATGCGTGAGTAGTTCATCCTTGGACTACGGGTCCATAGCACTAGCTATATGGTCGTCTCTCCACTTTGTGCTATCATGTTTAGATCTTGTGGGCTGCCTAACATGATCAAGATCATCTTATTGTAATGCTACATGTTGTGTTTGCTGGGATCCGATGAATTGTGAAGTTATGATCAATTTGTTTATCTATTTATCTACTGTTTTATTTATGTTCTTGCATGGTCTCCGATGCTAGTAGATGCTTTGGCCAAGTATATGCTAGTGTCTCCAAGAGGGAGTATTTATGCTAGATAGTGGGTTCATGCCTCCAGTAATCTGGGCTCGAGCGACAGAAACGACTAAGGTTGTGGATGTGCTGTTGCCACTATGGAGAAAATAACTTTGCTTTACTTATATGCGTTGCTTATATGTCTCATGCATTGTTTACATTACACACCATGCTTAATGCAATTATCCGTTGCTTGCAACTTAATACTCGCGAGAGACACGGATGTTATCTCGGGAGTGGATTATTAGTCATAGATGCATCTGGTAGGCGGTCTATGTAAAATGTTGTAATGCCCAATAAATACTACGTTGAACATCTTGTCATAATATGCATTGTCATGCGTTTGCCATTTGTCAATTGCGCAGCTGTAATTTGTTTACCCAACATGCATGCTATCTTTTATGGAGAGACACCACTAGTGAACTGTGGACCCCGGTCCATTCTTTTACACTGATAAAACCACCGTTTCCACCACGCTCTACAATCACTTGTTCGCTGTTCCTTTTTCCATTTATATTTATTCTCCACACCATATGTTTAATACTTTGTATTCAGCAAGCCAGGAATATTGACAACCTTCCTGTTTCGTTGGGGCAAAGTACATTGATTGTGTTGTGTGCAGGTCCGCGTCAACAGCATTTCAATGGCGCTGATGTTGACACCGTGTTGAAGCTCTTCCACTTCCTACTGGTTCGATAACCTTGGTAGATTTCAAGGGAAAATTTGCTGCAGCACTACTTCATACCTTCCTCTTGGGGTCTCCCAACGAGCGTGTGTTTTCACGTCATCAAGCATATTTTCTGCCGCCGTTGCCGGGGAGTTTGAGGCTACAGCAAGGGGAGTTACACTCCACCAATCTCATTACTTTGTTTTTGTCTTGCTTGTTTTATTTTTATTTTATCTTGTTTGCACTAAAAATCAAAAACCACAAAAAATTAAATTTCAGCATCTAGTTTATTTCGGTTTGTCTAGCTTTGTTTTGTGTTTTCGTCATCATGTCTAGCTTTACTCGTTATGTTTTGACTCCTGAAGTTGAGGTTCATTCCTTTAAGCAAAAGGGTGGAGAAAGTTTAAAAGATGCTTGGTATAGAATTAGTGATGCTCATCATAGATGTACAAGAAAGTATTCTACCACTATCCACCTTAGAATTTTTATGTTGGCATCACTAATTGGTATGGGTATGTTTTAGACACTTTAACAGGAGGTAATTTTCTAGGCACTCCCGCGTTGGAGGCAAATAATATCCTCGAAATTCTGGTTGGAACCCCACCTATTAACAACATTAAAACTGAAATTACCCTGGAAAACATTATGGAAAAATTGGAACTTATAGGGAAAAATTTGCCAAGCATGGATAAGATGAATGGAGTAGAGAAATTACTCGACAATACTAGTAAATTTGATGAGTCTTTGGAAAATATCAATGAGAGGATTGCTGTTTTAGAAACTAGTACGATCAAGGATAGTCAAACCTTGAGAATTGGTAAACTAGAGGAAGCAATTGATACTTTAAGTGCTACTTTTTCTTCCATTAAATCTAAAAAGTAAGAAGGTCCAGTGGGTAGAGGACAAAGATTTATGTATGTGCCAAAAGGCCCCAAACCGAAATCTACACCACCCGATGTTTTTGTGTCTCGGAAAGTTTTTCGTGAACTTGCTAGTGAGTCATGCATTGGTAATGCAGAATTCATTAATTTTCTTCTCAAAATTCTCAAGTTATACCTTGGAAGAAGCTTTTGATGACTTTGATGTTTCTACTCTTGACAGTACTTGATTCTTGCTTTGTGCCTAGCTAAAAGGCGTTAAAGAAAAGCGCTTATGGGAGGCAACCCATTTTATTTTCTGTTATTTTCTTTTATTTTGAGTCAAGGAACTTGCTGCTACTGTAACAATTCCTTTGTATCTTTTTATTTTCGTTTGTTGTGACAAGAAGAGCCTCTAATAGCAAGAAAGTGTTAAAGTTTGGTTTGCTGTCCAGAAACAAATTTAGCTTCACCGTAAAATTCGTGAAACATTCACAGAATATCTGTTTGATCTGAATTTTTTTGTTTAGAAGCCTGACTTTATATCTGTCTTTTGTTAGTTCACCATTTTCTTATTAGAGCAACGTAAGTGCCTCGAAAAAATTCGTCTTCACGAACTATTCTGGTTTTGACAGATTCTGTCTTTGTTTTGCATTTTCTTTTTCAAGTGTTAAGTGAAATTCTTTAAATGGAAGAGCTTCACGTAAGGCTAGTAAACAGTAGCTAATGTTTAAAATAAATGTTTATAATGTGTCTTTACAGAACCAAGTGAACTTATGTTTTGATGCACTAACCCTCTAATGAAGTTTATGTTGAGTTTGATGTGAAGGAAGTTTTCAAATATCAAGAGAGAAGAGTGATAAAAGAAGATTAAGAAGGGAGAAGAGCTTAAGCTTGGGGAGGCTCCCATGGACATCCCCTGCATATTTCAAGAAGACTCACGCGCCTAAGCTTGGGCATCCCCTTCTTCATCGACAAATTTTCAGGTCATTTCTAGTGAGACTATATTTTTATTCCTTCACATTTTAAGTGCGGTTCTTGGAGCGTCTGTGAGTTTTTATTTTCAGTTTGTTTATGTTTTGTTCTCTGGTCATAACTAAGTTGGACCCTATCATTCTTGTTTGGGAGAGACACGCTCCGCTTTTTCATGGAATACTCCTGTTCTTCACTTATACTTGTTGAGTATTCTGTTCTAGCACTGTTATGCTTCTAGCTCTTGTTTTTCATGTATCTCTTGTTCAGAGCTATTAGTTATTTTGAAGAAACTACTCTCTTGCTTCACTTATACTTGTTTGGAGAGTTTATTAAATAAGTTGATTGGCGTTTGGTTGGAACAGAAAATGTTATGCATGTGGTAATGGTAATCACTACTCCTTACATATCCATTGGAGAGCTTTCATACACATATAGCTCTATGTGCATCTGTTGCATGGCAATCACTACTCCTTACATAGTTTTATATCATTTTGGTGCATTTTCTGGAACTAACCTATTAACAAGATGCCCGGTGCCAGTTCCTGTTTTCTGTTGTCTTTTTGTTCCAGAAAAACTCTTAAGGAAATATTCTCGGAATTGGACGCCAATTTACGTGAATTTATTTTTCAGCGGAACGAAGATGGAGACTGAAGGGCACCTGCAGCAGAGCCCCACAGCCGCCAGACGCCACCTCAGCGCGGCCAAGGGTGGGCCCACGCCGAGGGGTCGGCTCACCGCCTCGTCCACCGCCTCACGTCGCCTCTTCGCCCATAAATACCTCCCTGGCCTAAAACTCCCACACGCCGAAGGATTTTCCCCGAAACACACCAGACCTCCGCCGCCATCGAAACCTAGTTTCGAGGGTTAGCAGTTCCTATTCCGGCACCCTGCCTGGATGGGAATTGATGGGGGGATGATAACCCGGTAGGCCCATGAAGAGGGAAGCATGACCCGCCAGGCAGGAGGCCCGGCCAGGCCAGCTAACCATCAGCATGGGCCGGGTTATGTTGCTGGGCCAGAGGCTTTGGCGGTAACCCGGTTCAGGAAGGGAAGTTTCTAGAAGACCAGAGGCGGTTCGTGACTTGGAGGATACGAAGGCTAGAAGAGCTAGAATAGGATTCCGAGTCTGGGTAGAGCCCGGGTTCGTATTGTAAAGTGCCAGGAGACCCGGTAGTCTATATAAACCGGTCCTGAGCCCTAGTTGAGGAGAACTTTACGATCCAAGCTTAGGCGAGAGAACCACCGAGAGAAACACCACAACCTTGTAACCTAGATCGAGATCCGGCTCTGTTGTCGTAGCCGGGTTATCGAGATCGAGATCAATAACAAGATAGCAGGAAGTAGGTCTTTATCTCCAATGGAGAGGCCGAACCTGGGTAAACCTTTTGTCCCTGCAATGCTAAACAATCTCCCAGACGCTAGTGTCGCCTTGCCCATCAACTCAAGCTACCCCAAAGTAGCATCTGCCGTGTTATCTACCCCACGACAGTTGGCGCCGTCTGTGGGAACGCGTCCAAAGGTGTCACCATCATGGGAGAAGCAAAGCAAGGAGTAGAGAACTATGTTTTCGGCGAGATCACCCTCAATTCACAAGGAGAGCCCATCGTTGATGATTTTGGCTGGGGGCCGGAATCAGATCTACTTGAATCAGGTGATGTTATTCCAATTGGCAAGTTTAACGTTTTTGTTGGTATGATTGCAACTAGATCTGCTAGTGATGGAGACTATGAATCTGTGTCAGGAGCTGCCACAATTGTTCAATCTGATGGAGAAGAATCAGTTGGTACGGCTGAAGATGAGCTGCCCCTGGACGTGCACGAGGAGAGATCGGGAAACCCGGCTCCAGTCCCGGGTGATGTGGGGGACTATGCAGATTCAGAATCGATCCTGCCCTTGTTCGAAGGCCGGTTCGGATATGGAGTAGAAGAAGAGGACGAAGAGGAGCAAGAGTCCGTTCCAAGCCCGGTTAGGAGGGTGGCGGTTTACACTGCTCCTTCGATCAACGCGGGGGCATCACCGTCAACGGTTGTGCCACCAGCTTTTACTCCGGGTCAGCAGCAGCAACAATTGCCACCAGTGTTGGAGCTGGCGGGCCAAAGGGTTGATGGAGACCCGGCTTCGGTGTCAGAGGAAAGTGAAAACACGGCGCGTTACAGGAATAGCTTCGGTTTTCTCAATAACCGAGCTCAGGGTGAGGAAAGAAACAATGCAACTGGGACCCGGGCCATGTTTAACAATGGCCTGGTCTAGATCCAACCGCACTTACGAGGATTGTTACTCCAGAGAACGCAGCAGCAAGAGCTATAGAATTGGATACTGCACGCCGGGCCTTGGAGCAGGTACGCAGAGACACAATGGCAGAAAAAGAAGATATGGAGATTAGGCGAAAGCAATTAGAGGATGAGGAAAATCGTCTCAATGAGATGACCAGGGCGCACCGGAGGAGGCACCAGAGCCGGCTGGCCCCTGGAGAAAACGCCATAAACCCAGCAGTATTGTTTAGGACCCCAGAAGATCAACCAGTTGGTGTAACCCAGGTGGCTCCAGTTGTTAGAGCAAATATAGAACCAGACAGAGGAACAGGAGCAGCTGGGTTGCAGTTGCAGCGGCGCCGGGTCTTCTCGCTGGGGGAGCCAGGGGAAATCCGGGTCTGCCGCCCAGGACACCAAGGTTTCATACGCCGGCGGGTCACTATTCCAATCCAGCAGATAACGTATACGCCGCAACTTTGGCACTAGATCGTATTCCATTAGGAGACTCGCCAGCAGAGGTTGAAGCTCGGCGTGCCATTGACATGTTACGCACTGCGGTTGCTCAGCAAGTTCAGTATTCAAAAGAGAAAAGTGCGCTTCACTCTACAACATATCGTAGCAAGAGTCGCCATGGGGGAAACCCGCCATTGGCCGGGTTTGCCGCGGCACAGCAGCAAAACCCGCCCCAGCAGAACCAAAACCAGAATAATCAGCAGTATCAACCCGCCCCTGCAATTTCTGTGGCTCAGCAGATAGTCAATAGATCGCGGGCAGGAAGGAGTGCAGCTAATGCAAACCCGGCAGTACCAGCAGCTGGAGCACCACAAGGAGGACCGGGTCCCGTGCCAGCAGCATCTGCAAGCTCGCCGGGTAACATTAATCTTTTAGCAAGTTCTTCCACTTTGGCGGGTCCCAAGTGTCTTTCAGATGCCATTAGAGCAGAGCCTTTCCCTGAGAAGTTCAAGGAGCCAAGCAAGATTGCCAATTATGAGCCGAGCACAGACCCGGCGAGTTGGTTGAGCAGTTATGAGATGGCAATGTGTATACGCAATGCCACAGAGAACGTTTGTGCAAAGTATATGTATTTGATGATGAGTGATGGTGCAGCAAAGTTGTGGTTCAAGAATCTGCCAGAAAATCTATCAATTCTTGGGATGAGCTGAAAACAATTTTCATCAAGCACTTTCAGGGCACGTGCAAGCGTTTATTTTCCATTGAAGATCTTGATCGTTGCGTACAGAGGAAGGGCGAGTCAGCTCGTCACTGGATGGGCCGGGTCACGGAGATCCTGCACTCTTCATCAGGTATCGAGCCCAAGGATGCAATTTCATCGATGGAGAAAACTTGCAAGTACGCTCCCTTGGTGCAGAAGCTGGGTCGCATGAAGGAAGGACACCGGGTTAAGCCCGTTACTATGGCAGAGTTGATGGATGCGTGCAACAGACATGCAGCCACGGACAAAACCCAGGATGATAGTGAGGAAGAAAAAGGGAAAGGTGCTGCGAACAATGGAGGAAAGAACAATGGCCCGGGAAACAATAACAACAGCAATCAGAACCAGCACAAGCGTGGGCATCAGGAAGGAAACTCAGAGCTAGTTGCAAATGCAAATGCCGGGTTTCAGAGGCAAAGGATGGATGGGAATTATCAGGAAAACAGAGGTTATCAGGAAAAAGAGGTTATCAGGAAAACAGAGGTTATCAGGGAAATAATGGGAGTTATGGTGGTGGAAATAGTTATCAAGGAACACGCCCAATGAGCACTGAAGAGGCCTTCAGGATGCCGTGTCCTCGTCATAGCAAGAACGGCAGACCTGCCAATCATTCATTGGCCCAGTGTGTGGATTTGAACAGGTGGAAAAACAATGAGATTCAAGAGCTCTGCAAGGAGCAAACAGGAGTGGAGGACCCGGCCCGAGTGCTAACCCGGCTGCGGGACCTCTAACTGGAGCAAACGCGGTACCAACTGGAAATACAGGACCCGGCCAAAAACAGGCAATCAGGGTGGATTCTCGAACCAGCCGAGGCAACTTGGCCAATATCATATATATACCAGTGGCACGACCAAGAGAGAAAGAAAGATAGTCAAAAGGGCAGTTAATTCAGTGGCTGTAGGGGTACCAAGGTATTTGAGATGGTCAGAGCATACTATTACTTGGAGCAGAGCAGATCACCCGGATGTGGTGGAGCACCCGGGTCTGCTTGCGTTAGTTGTGGCTCCTCAAGTTCATGGCTTTGAGTTAAAGAAGGTTTTGATGGACGGTGGCAGTAGCATTAACATCTTGTACTGGGAAACATTTATGCGTATGGGTCTGAAGGAGTCACAGTTGCAGAAAACATCAACAATATTTCATGGTATAGTTCCTGGGAAGTCTGCTACACCTGAGGGAAAAATTTCATTAGAGGTTGCTTTTGGCGAGTCTATCCATAACTTCAGATCAGAGTGGCTCACCTTTGAGGTGGTGAAATTTCCAAGTCCTTATCATGCGTTGTTTGGAAGGCCGGCCTTTGCCAAGTTCATGGCGAGGCCGTGTTATGTGTACTTGCAGTTGAAGATGCCGGGTCCCAAGGGGATCATCACTGTTCATGGTAACAGAGAAATTGCAGCAGAATGTGACGAGGGAGATGCAGCCCTGGCAGAGCGAACTTGTGCTAGAGAGGAGTTGAAAGCTTACAGGTCTAATCTTGACCCGCAGGATAACAAGGCGCTCAAAAAACCAACAACAGAAGATGACAGGGCAAAGTTTAAAGCAGCAAAGGATACTAAGATGGTGGATTTTGTGCCTGGGGATTCCTCCAAGCAGTTCGCCATAGGGACCAGCCTAACTGATAAATAGGAAAGCGCGCTCATCGAGTTCATCCGTGAGAATCGGGATGTTTTTGCGTGGACACCTAGTGACATGCCAGGCATTCCGACTGAACTCGCTGAGCACCGTTTACATGTTGATCCAAAGGCAAGGCCGGTGAAACAAGGTTTGAGAAAAATGAACGCAGAGAGAAGAAAAGCTATAGGAGAGGAGATAGCCCGGTTATTGGAAGCCGGCTTTATCATGGAGGTTTTCCACCCAGAGTGGTTGGCTAACCCGGTTTTGGTTCTGAAGAAAAATAACGAGTGGAGGATGTGTATTGATTTTACAAGTCTCAACAAACATTGTCCAAAAGACCCGTTCGCACTGCCGCGCATCGACCAAATTGTTGACGCAGTGGCAGGCAGCGAGCTCTTGTGTTTTCTGGACGCATATTCAGGTTATCATCAGATCAAGCTTAACAGGCAGGATTGGGAAAAGACATCGTTCATCACCCCTTTGGTGCTTTTTGCTACAAAACCATGACTTTTGGGTTGAAGAACGCAGGAGCAACTTATCAGAGGTGCATTCAAAATTGTTTTCATGATCAGATTGGGCGCAATGTGCATGCTTATGTGGATGATGTGGTGATCAAGTCAGAAAAAGCCGGGTCATTTATCAGCGACCTTACAGAAACATTCAAAAATTTGAGGAAGTACAAGATGAAGCTCAATCCTACAAAGTGCGTGTTTGGAGTTCCAGCGGGAAAATTGCTCGGTTTCATTGTGTCAGAGCGTGGAATTGAGGCAAACCCGGAAAAAATCAGAGCCATCCAAGTTTGAAAAAACCTGAGGAATTGGCAGATGTTCAGAAGTTGACAGGATGTGTGGCTGCGCTAAGCCGGTTTATATCCCGGCTCGGAGAAAAAGCAATACCTTTATACAAGTTACTAAGAAAACAGACAATTTTGTGTGGAATCAGGAAGCAGACGAGGCATTTGAAGCTCTGAAGAAACAATTATCAAAAGCGCCAGTTCTGGCGGCCCCGGGTCCCAAGGAACCCATGCTGTTATACGTCGCTGCCGGGCCTCAAGCTGTGAGTGCTGTGGTGGTGGTCGAGCGTAAGGAGGAAGGCAAGGAAAACCCGGTTCAGAGGCCGGTTTATTATGTTAGTGAGGTGTTATCAGAAGCAAAGCAGCGCTATCCGCATTGGCAGAAGCTAGTATTTGGTGTTTTCATGGCAAGCAGAAAGTTGAAGCCATATTTTCAGGAGCATCCAATCACAGTGGTGAGTTCAATACCCTTAGCAGATATTATCAGGAATTCAGAAGCTACAGGAAGAATTGCCAAGTGGGCAATAGAGATGGGGCCTTACCACATTGACTATGTGCCTCGTACAGCTATCAAATCGCAGGCATTGGCGGATTTTCTTAATGATTGGACACAGTTGAGTGCACCACCTCTTGCGCCGGGTCTCAAACCTTGGGTTATGCACTTTGACGGGTCTAAGCAGGCACAAGGTTCAGGAGCTGGAGTTGTGTTAACTTCTCCCAAGGGTGATAAGCTGAGCTATGTTTTGCAAATTCACTTTGATTGCTCTAACAATGTGGCGGAATATGAGGCTTTGTTACATGGTTTGCGTATGGCAAAGGAGATGAGCATCAAGCATATTAATTGTTATGGGGATTCAGATCTAGTGGCACAGCAAGTTTCAGGAACATGGGATAGAAAAGATGCGACAATGGCGGCTTACAGGAGAGAGGTGGACAGGGTAGCCGGGTTTTTCTCAGGCTATCAGGTGGATCATATTGACCGCAGGAAAAATGATGCTGCAGATGCTTTGTCAAGACTCGGCTCACGCAGAGAGCCGGTTCCACCTAACGTTTTCTTGGACGAGCTATGGACTCCATCAGTTAAGCCTCAGGGCGTAGAGGAATTGGCGGGTCAGGAAGACCCGGATTCGCAATTGGTAGCAGCAACTCATGAAATTCCAGAGTGGACAGAACCTTATTTGGCGTATCTTTTGCGTGGAGAGCTGCCAGAGCAGGAAGTTATATCCCGGCAAATTGTGCGCCGGCTAAGGCTACGTAGTTATTGATGGCGAGTTATATAAGAGAAGTGTTTCTGGAGTATTTCAGAGATGTGTGTCTGGAAAGGAGGGCCGGCAAATTTTGAAAGAGATTCACGAGGGAGATTGTGGTCATCATGCTTCAACAAGGTCTTTAGTAGCAAAAGCTTTCAGACACGGCTTCTTCTGGCTCACAGCTCAGGCAGATGCAGAGCGCTTGGTGAGTAGATGTGATGGTTGCCAAAGATATGCACGGCAAATTCATGTGCCGGCTCAGGAGTTGCGAACAATACCCTTGACTTGGCCCTTTGCAGTTTGGGGGCTTGATATGGTGGGTCCTTTTAGCATGTCTCCTTGCAAGAAAACCCACCTCTTGGTTGCCATTGATAAGTTTACAAAGTGGGTTGAGGTGATGCCTGTTACTAATTGTGAAGCAGCTACAGCGTCAAGTTTTTGAAGCAGATCATACACAGGTTTGGGTATCCTCATAGTATCATCACAGATAATGGTACTAACATGTCCCTTGGTGAGATGGCAAAGTTTTGTGGAAATCAGGGTATACGTTTAGACGTTGCTTCAGTTGCTCATCCACAGGCCAATGGACAAGTAGAACGAGCAAATCAGGAGTTGCTTCGAGGTTTGAAACCACGTCTCCGGGTTCCGTGTCTCAGAGCTGCTGGAGCGTGGGTTGAGGAGTTGCCATCAGTAGTTTGGGGAATCAACACAACACCAAACAGATCCACAAAGATGACCCCTTTCTTTATGGTGTATGGGGCAGAGGCAGTTTTGCCAAGTGATATAATTCATGACTCGCCTCGCGTGGCGGCTTATGTTGAAACAGAAAATGAGCAGACCCGGCAGGATTCTGTGGACCTGCTTGAGGAGCATAGAGAACAAGCACTGGAGAGATCAGCAGTATATCAGCAAGATTTGAGGCGGTATCATAGCCGCCGGGTTAAAACTCGCACTTTCCAGGAGGGAGATTTAGTGCTACGATGGGTGCAATCCAGAGAAGGGATGCACAAGTTATCTCCCCCTTGGGAAGGGCCCTTCATCATAAGCAAGAAATTGAACAATGGTTCATATTATTTGGTGGATGCAAGAGAAAAGTCCGAGTCTGTTAATGACACATCGCACTCTACCTTTTCATTGGAAGAGCGTGAGAGGCCATGGAATATTGCGCAGCTGCGCCCATATTATACTTAGCATGAGAAAGAGATATGAGATGTAAAACACGATGTAACAGGCAGCAGGTTTCAGACGCGCTCTTTTCCTTACCAGGGTACCTAAGGGGACTGGAAGGTTTTTAATGAGGCGGCTTGCTGACCTAACCTTTTCTATCAATAAAGTGAAGGTTGAACAGAAATTTGTGTTTTTTGTTCTTTTTTGATGTTTGATAGTAGTGTTGCATAGTTCTATGGTTAAGTTTGGCCTTGGGGGCTCGCCCCAAGACCCGGCTTTTCACGGTCATCCGGGTCTCGATGTTTCGTGACCCGGCTGTGCAGTTTTCGTTACAGTATCCATAACTTTGGATTCAGAGGTATGAAGGAGAAGTTTATGTTTTTTTATGTTTTTGTCATAAGAATAAGTGCATAGTTATCTTTGAGGACGCCCAGAGAGCGTGTCCCACCAGTATGAGGATCAATGGGGTAATGTTGCATAGTTAAGCCATTACTTTATAAACATTGATCCAGGTCTTGGGGGCTCCTACTACAATAGTTTGCAGCTGCAATCCCAAGACCCGGCTTTATGCCACTAGTTTATTCTTGGTTATCTTGCTGTTGAGCTGATGTGACTCGCAATTTTATGGCCTGATTGCTCACCTGGAAATTCAATCAACCATGAAGCCCATTGGGACTTGGTTCGACCCTGTTTTTCTCAGAGAAGTAGCGACAGGGTATCCATGCGAAAGCCGGCTCACAGTTAAAGAAATCAAAAGGGTCATCAAAACCACAGAAGAGGCATATTTCATAGCAAAAGTTTGAGAGTAGCATAAAAAGTTTCATCAGGTGCATAGGCGCACCATCACAGGCATAGTGCAACAGTGCAAAAGTTATTACAATAAGCGCCCAAAGGGCCGAATAAGATTGTTTTCTTGCAGAGATAACAGCATCTGCGTAAGTTTTCACGCTTTGGCTTCAGGAGCCGGGTCACGGGGAGGAGAGCCGGTTGGTTGATCTTCGACGGTCTTTGCCGGGTCTTCTTCTTCGGCGGCCGCCGGGTTAGCCTCTGGCTCCTTGGTCTCGTCGGTTTCTTTGGCCTTGGTCTTGCGCCGGGTGATTTTTCGAAGTGGCTGGAAGAAGTTTTCATCATCTTCTTCAGCTATCGCCCGTGACGGAGGAGGAATAACTGGCGTAGAGGAGCTGGGAGCAGTGGAGGTACCAGGAGCATTCTTTGCCGGGTCAATGGAATCCTTATAGCTTTGGAGGAGATCGACGCGTTGTGGCTCGTCATCCATGATCTCTTCATCATTCTCATTATATCCAAGCTGTAAGGTGGTGAGCTTCATCTTGCTGGCAATAACAGTGGCAACATGCCGGGTTTGCTTCACAACCCGGGCATAGCACTTCTTATCGAACTCCTTGCCATCAGTGTCAAACTGAGGAAAGCCCTTCTTCAGTGGAGCCGGGTTTAGCTGGGGATGGTAGGCCTTTGCCAAGGCAAGACCTCGCATCACCCCGGCCCTGCAAGCTGATCTCTTGAGCAGATGGATCCATTGCGGCATTGTTGACAGATGCCCAAGGACTTCAGTGTACTTGCTTGGCGGGTTCTCCCAGAGCCTAGCGGCTTTGATGACCTCGCAGCTGCCAAAGTACAGCTGACGGGTCAGCGTGTACATGCATTTGATCTTCTCTGCAGCGGTTTTGCGGAGGTTACCATCACGAGGGCCTGTGTAAGAAAAAGTGCAGTGAAATTTCAAAAACCGGGTCTGTTTGATCAGTTTAGGTTGAAATTCAAGGAGTAGTGCTTACCCACTAAAGATTCAACCATTGAGGTGATCATTCTTTTTAGCCGGGTCAGCTCGTTGTTGGTTTCATCCAGCTGCTTCTGCAGGGTCTCCTGTTGCTCCTGGAAGTTCTCCTCGTTCTCCTGCATGTCCTTCTTCAGATCGGAGTTTTCTTGCGTCAGGCAGTAATCTTTTCTTCCAAGGCCTGGAGTTGAGCTGAGTGATCAGCCCGGGTCTCAGATTCAGTTTGGCAGCGTCAGAGCCGGGTGATCTCAGCCTGGGCCTTGGCATGGTCTTCCTGTTAAGATGCAAAAAGTTATGTTAGTCCCAGGTCGCCGCAGGCGTGCAACCCGGCACTTGGGGGCTACATGCGCAAAAAGTTGAAAATTTGCTAACTGTAAGTCCCAGGTAGCTGTGGACAGCTAACCCGGCACTTGGGGGCTACTCAGTTTGAAGTTCAATTGTTCAACGTAATAAAGAAGTCCCAGGTTGCTGCAGGCACACAACCCGGCACTTGGGGGCTACAGTGTTCAAAGTTTCGATGTGAAAATGGGCAAGTTTTAAATGATGGAAGTTTTTTAGTCCCAGGTTGCTGTAAACAGACAACCCGGCACTTGGGGGCTACAGGTTTGAAGTTTTTACCTAAGGAATGCATATTGAAAGCACCAAGCTCATCACAAGTGATGAACTTAGAGCTTGGGGGCTACTCAGGGTATAGTTATGCAAGAAAATATATAGGCAAGAAGTAAAAATGGGTACCTGATATCGTTTTTGGATCAGGGCGACCAGTTCTGTCTCCAGGGTCTTGTGTTGAGCTAGGCGAGAAAAATATTCGTCGCAAAGTGCTGGAACAGACATGGTGTCCAGAGCCGGTGAGTTTGAGGAGGAAGCCGGGTTCTTGTTCTTGGCAGGAGTTGCCGGGTCAGCATCTGGGGCTGGCACCTTGGCCAGAGTCTCAGGAGCACTTTGTACTGGAACGTGCCGGGTCCCAGTAACCTGCACTTCATCTTCTTTCGTCCCAGAGCCTAACCCGGGCGAGTGAGCAGCTGGGGAGGATTCTGGCACCGGGTCAACAACATTTTTTGGAGAAGCCGCGGGGGTTGCTTGCTCCCTTGGCTCGTCCTTGTCCTCTGGTTCTCTATATGTGCCTCCATAGGAGAAGGCTCTGTGGTTGCTGGAGGAGGGGATGCCGCGGGAGGAGATTCCGGGTCTTCTTCCATAAAAGCCCTGGCACTGGAACAAAATAATGTCTTAGTTAAACAAGAATGGGACAGTGAAGTATAAAGGTATGGAAAAGATATGAGAAGTATTTCTAACCCGGCGTTGATCTGGAAATCCTCGGGTGTGCTAACACCATCCGAGGAAGAATCTGACAAACGAGATGGTTTAGGAACCCGGATCTTGCCAGCTAAAGGGAACTGTTTGCTGGGCGTCTTCTGGATGGATTTGGCCCAGCTTGATAAAGAGCGTTGAGGGATACCTGGGCTCAGGGAAGCTTGGCTTGTAGAAGACCGGGTTCGGCGTCTCTTGTTCGCCTCAGCCTCCTTCTCAGCCTCCTTTTCCTGTGATTGTGCTTAAGTTTAAGATGAGTTCATCATGAAGATTGAGAAAAGAGAATGTGGTACCTTGGCAATGGTGGCCCGGGTCCTCTTCTGAGTTGGAGCTGCAGTAACTTGGGGACCCGGCGCTACGTCAGAAGCCGGGTCAGTGGGGCCTGGAATAAAATTTGCCGGGTTGTCAGTAGAGGTGTCCTTGTTGGGGACTTCGTTGTTAATCAACTGGAGGAAGAGCCGGCCTACGGAGTCAAGCTCACCTTCTTCTTCTTCTTCGTCGTCTTCACTTTCTGTGTCCTCTCCGTCAGGAGAGGATGTTGGGGTAAAATCCACGCTCCACCATTTGGAGTCCTGAGAAAAAGCAGTCACATAAATAACAGTCTATGGATGAGTTTGCCGGGTTAAAGTAAACAAGATGGATTGAGTGTTAGCTTTACCGTGGGGGGTTTGTTCTTGGCACTAAATGGGGCGAGCCCGTTCAGTGCAATGGCGTCTTTCTTCTCGCCAAGTAGTCTCTTGGCATTCTTCACAAGCTGATCATCAGTGAGCGTCATCTCTGAGTAACGCATATTGTCTGTGGTTTCACCAGTGTACTGGCAAATTAGCCGGGTCCTGATGCTGAGTGGCTGGATGAACCAACCGATCCAGCACTTGACCAGATCTGTGCCCTTGAGACCATGGGCGAGCAAAGCTCTGGCCCGGCGAAGAATGGGCTCGAGCTTGACCCGCTCGGCGTCATCGGCATAACTGTTCATCTTGGCGTCATATGTTAAACCCGAGTTCGGAAAGCCGGGTAACGGGCATCGTCAGATTCTGGAGAGGTGTCTTGGCAGTAAAAATATGTGTTTTGCCACCCCTTGGGTGGCTGGCTAGAAGGAGAGCCGGGAAATCGCATTCCCTTCGGCGCTGGATTGCAACTCCCCCATATGGAAGTACTTGATCCTTGCGGAGGGGTTGCAGTAGAAGAACTCGAGGAACAGCTCGAGGCTTGGAGCCATTTGCAAATAATCTTCGCAGAACACCACATAGTTACTGATGTTCAGCATGGAGTTGGGCGCGATGTCTTGAGGCCTAAGGCCGTAGTACTTCAAGACCCGGCGAAAAAACAGGGAACCCGGGGGGCGAAGGCCGCGCTGAACGTGGTCGAGGAAAACCACCACTTCACCTTCCTTGGGGCTGGGGCGGATTTCTTCTCCAGCAGCGCCATTGGATCTCATCCTTTGGAGGGAGCTCGCCGCAGTTCACATATTCCTGCAGCATCAAGGTCGTCACCGTGGATTTGGTCCAGTTGACCTGAGTAGCAGCGGGGGCGGCGGAGCCAGATGCACCGGCGTGGCGCTGTGGGGCTTCTTCGCGAGCTTCTTCGCCGCACGGGGAGCTCCGGCCTTGGTTTTCCTTCACCATGGCTGAGAAGCTTTGAGGTTCTCTGAGCGCAACAATGGAGGTGTGAAACCCTAGTTCTAGATGTGGATACGCGGAGAGGGAAATGCGAAGCAAATCTGGACAAGATTCAAGTTGAAATCAAGTGCGGAGCACGGGTGTGGGATAAACGTACCTGTAGATCTTCTTGCAGGAGATTGAGAGCTCGATTTGAGATTGGATCCGCAGCTGCTACAGTGCGCGCGAGGAAGAAGATGAACTCGGTGGGGAAAAATGACCGTGGTGTCTCCTGGCCTTCTATTTATAGGCGCAGTGAAAACCCTAGGGGTGTTGTGGTAAAAAGTGAAGAGATAAGGATCTTTGACTAAAAGTCAACGACAAACGGAATGAGATAATTACGGAGTATTAAATGATAAGATCGTGATTAAATGGATAAGGATGGAGTTATAGTTGGGAGATAGTTTTCGCTAAGTGCTGAAAGTGAAACCCGGGCGTCGGAACCCGGCAAGGATAACCGGGTTACGTGAACCGCCAAAGAAACTGGCCAAGTAAAGGAGAAAAGAGGCATGTTCTAATGTTAGATTTGTTATCTGTTGTCTTATGTTTCAGGTGATTAACCCGGCTGGCCAGGATATCAGCTCTGTTCAAAGAAGTAATATTCAAGAATAAGAAGCCGAGCATGCCAACCTGGCAACCAGGTTAATCTGGGGGCTACTGATGGGGGGATGATAACCCGGTAGGCCCATGAAGAGGGAAGCATGACCCGCCAGGCAGGAGGCCCGGCCAGGCCAGCTAACCATCAGCATGGGCCGGGTTATGTTGCTGGGCCAGAGGCTTTGGCGGTAACCCGGTTCAGGAAGGGAAGTTTCTAGAAGACCAGAGGCGGTTCGTGACTTGGAGGATACGAAGGCTAGAAGAGCTAGAATAGGATTCCGAGTCTGGGTAGAGCCCGGGTTCGTATTGTAAAGTGCCAGGAGACCCGGTAGTCTATATAAGCCGGTTCCTGAGCCCTAGTTGAGGAGAACTTTACGATCCAAGCTTAGGCGAGAGAACCACCGAGAGAAACACCACAACCTTGTAACCTAGATCGAGATCCGGCTCTGTTGTCGTAGCCGGGTTATCGAGATCGAGATCAATAACAAGATAGCAGGAAGTAGGTCTTTATCTCCAATGGAGAGGCCGAACCTGGGTAAACCTTTTGTCCCTGCAATGCTAAACAATCTCCCAGACGCTAGTGTCGCCTTGCCCATCAACTCAAGCTACCCCAAAGTAGCATCTGCCGTGTTATCTACCCCACGACAGGAATCGACCCCCGGAGCCATCTCCATCGACTACGCCGCCTCCACGCCGCCTCCATGATGGTTTGTGAGTAGTTCACCCATGGACTACGGGTTCTAGCTTTAGCTAGATGGCACTCTCTCCCCCATGTTGTTCAATACAATAATCTCATGAGCTGCCTTACATGATTGAGATTCATCCGATGTAATTGGTGTTCTGTTTGTTGTGATCCGATGAATTGTGGAATTATGATCAGTTTGTTCATCATGTTATCATACTTATTTTTATTTAAGATCTTGCATGCTCTCCGGTACTTGTGGTTACCTTGATTAAGTAGTTGCTTGTATCTCCAAGAGGGAGTATTTATGCTAGATAGTGGGTTCATGTCTCTAGTAACCTGGCCTCGAATGACAGAAACGACTAAGGTTGTGGATGTGTTGTTGCCACTAGGGAGAAAACAACTTTGCTTTGTATATATGCATTGCTTATATGTCATTTGCATTGTTTACATTACACACTTTGTTTAATGCGATATTCTGTTGCTTGCAACTTAATACTCGCCAGAGACACGAAAGTATTTCGCGAGTGGATTATTAGTCATAGATGCAGCCAGCAAGCGGTCTATGTATTATGTTGTAATGCTCAATTAAATACTACAGTGAACTTATCTTATCATAATATGTGTTGTCATGCCCTCATAATTTTATCAATTGTCCAACTGTAATTTGTTCACCAGCACATGTTCTTTGTTTTGAGAGTTACCACTAGCAAAGCTAGGAACCCCAGTCCATACACGCCATTAAAAATAATAGCAACTATTTTCTGCGTCGTTGCCTCCGCTGTTACTGCTGCTGTTGTTACTTTACTGCTACTATTGCTCTCAAGTTACTGCTGCTTTCACATTACTCATGTTACTAGTGCTTTTCCAGGTGTGGTGGAATTGACAACTCCGCTGCTAAAACTTATAAGTATTCTTTGTCTCCCCTTGTGTCGAATCAATAAATTTGGGTTTTACTTCCCTCAAAGACTGTTGCGATCCCCTATACATGTGGGTTATCACTTTCCCTTATCTTCGACTAGGTGAAAAGGGAATGGTCCTTAAATGGGGAGGCGGTTGTGGATGGAGGTGTGAACGTAGGGATGCCGCCGGTTCAAATATATATAGCTGGTGCGGTGAGTTTTGGATAGATGGACCTTCACTGGCCCGATGTTAATGTGATCGTGGGTCGTTGAAGAAAAAATATACTTATTGGTAGGACCATTAATTTTGACTAGAAGTCGTGTGTTCGTATTCGGCGCGTTGCAGGATCTAATGTTCGTCAATGGTGGTGGGAATGACAATGCCGGCCGGTGGTAGCTTTCTCGTGAAAGCATCGGTGGCGGGTGTCCTTCTGGATAAGCCTTGGCGGACGAGAAGGGAGAAGAAGCAGACCCACGACAAATGCCGCACAATACAGACACTAGCCGGCTTAATAGGAGGGCACCGCTTGGGTACAGTTGCCGGCTTAATAGAGGGCACCCGTAGGAACAGTGGAAAAACGACGTGTTGCTCCACCGAACGGTAGCCACTCTCTTGTGTGCGATCCTTGATGGGATATTGGGAGGTTGAGTGAGGGGTTGAACGAAAATTAATGAGCGCGGTAGGTTGGTAGGTTGGAGTTATTTCTACGCGATTGAATGCGTTCTTTGAGTCCGTAGTAATTTCATCTCTTCGATGGGTGTGACGTGACGATTAGCTGTATGTCGGTTCCCTGGAGTCGGTGGTTAAAGTGAGGGGTTGATGGAAGATGGTAGGTTGGTAGGTTGAAGTTATTTCTACCCAATTGAATGTGTTTCCTGAGTCCGTAGTAATCTCTTATCTTCGATGGGAGTGACGTGACGCTTAGCTGTACGCCAGCTCCCTGCGGTCGACTTCGTGACCCCTCGATTTCAGTGACGTCATTCTGGACGGCTCTTGAAGCCGGACAGTCCAACGAGTGGATTCTGCTGGGTGACGATGGGATGGTAGTTTAAAGACTGAGTCAAAGGATGCGTTTGATCGGTACAATGCGTCATCACGAGATGTTTGTGTTTGCGGCCTAGGCTATTTCCTTCGTGCTTGCGTGCCACTTATCGGTACGACCTTTGTTTGTGTGTTGTTACTGGCCGGCTTAATAAGAGGGCATCGCGTGGTACAGTTGCCGGCTTAATAGAGGGCACCGCTTGGGTACAGTTGCCGGCTTAATAGAAGGCACCGCATGGGTACAGTTGTCGCTTAATAGAGGGCACCGCGTAGGAACAATAGAAAAACGACGTGTTGCTCCACCAAACGGTAGCCACTCTCTTGTGTGCGATCCGAGTTGATGGAACGTTGGGAGGTTGAGTGAGGGGTTGAACAAAAAATTAATGAGCGCGGTAGGTTGGCAGGTTGGAGTTATTTCTACGCGATTGAATGCGTCCTTTGAGTCCGTGGTAATTTCATCTCTTCGATGGGTGTGACGTGACGATTAGCTGTATGCCGGCTCTCTGGAGTCGGCGATTAAAGTGAGGGGTTGTTGGAAGATGGTAGGTTGGCAGGTTGAAGTTATTTCTACGTGATTGAATGTGTTTCTCGAGTTCGTAGTAATCTCTTATATTCGATGGGAGTGACGTGACGCTTAGCTGTACGCCGGCTCCCTGGAGTCGGGCAGGTAAAGTGAGGGGTTGAAGGAAGAAGTAATGAGCGTGGTAGGTTGGCAGGTTGAAGTTATTTCTACCAAAGTGAATGTGTTCTCTGAGTCTGTAGTAATCTGATATCTTCGATGGGAGTGACGTGACGCTTAGCTGTACGCCGGCTCCTTGCGGTCGACTTCGTGACCCCTCGGTTTCAGTGACGTCATTCTGGACGGCTCTTGAAGCCGGATAGTCCGACGAGTGGATTCTGCTGGCCGACGATTGGGACGGTAGTTTAAAGACGGAGTCAAAGGATGCGTTTGATCGGTACAAGGCATCATCACGAGACGTTTGTGTTTGCGGCCTAGGCTATTTCCTTCGTGCTTGCGTGCCACTTATCGGTATGACCTTTGTTTGTGTTGTTATTTTTCTTGTCCTCGACCTTGCATATGAATATAGTCTACCTTGACGGTAAAGTGAGGGGTTGAAGAGAGAAGTAATGAGCGTGGTAGGTTGGCAGGTTGAAGTTATTTCTACGCGAGTGAATGCATTCCCTGATTCCGTAGTAATCTCATATCTTCAATGGGAGTGACGTGACGCTTAGCTATACGCTGGCTCCTCGCGCTCATCTTCGTGAATCCCCCGCTTTTGATAGTCCTGAGGAGTTGAGATTCGTGGGTGGGCAGACGATTCGAGAGTTCCCATTATCTGTGATGCATTCTCTGTGCACCCCGCCGACTCCAGGTTCCGTCTTAATGCACCCTCCGATTAAGCCGACGATGCGACGGTTACGCTTCGAGCGAACACGCTCGACGCAGGGATGATACATTCAACCCCGGTGGGTGGACCGCACCATCACTGAGTTTTCGTGCATTAGCCAGAAGAAATGTCGCCCATGCTGAAACTACACAGGTTCAGTGAAGACTCAACGGATCGTCCCAGGATCCACAAGATCCAAGACTACCATCGTCGGCGCCAACTTGTGTCTCCAAGGTGTGCGTCCACAATGGAGGCTGGGGGGTGCCTGGGGCGGTCGCCCAAATCCAAGGAGCTAAGGCACCGCGAAGATGTCTTCATCAGTGAGTCAAAGAGCAAGTTGTGTGGGGAACGGGATACAATCCCGTTTCTACACATGTTGCTCCCTCAAGAAAAAAAGGCGGTGCCCGACGGCGGGATTGACCACCGGGAGGAGCCTGGGCATGTTTCTCGGGAACAGGCTACGGATGTAGGAGAAGTCGCTCAAGCTTGCGACATCGTCTCGAGGGGCGCGCTCCACCGTCGTGGCGGCACGGGTCTCATGATGGACCAGTTTCGCTTCCTCTTCCTCAAGTCGACGTCCTACTCCTTGGGGAAGAGGGAGGTATGTTCGGCTTCAACCGTTCCGCAGGAACTGCCGCCAGCATCGACGACAACCGATCCGGGTTGGTGGCCCGAGAGCGGCGACGATGAGTATGATTACTACGATGGTAATGTGTCGGATTGATAGAAGCCATATGGGCGATGGTTGAATTCGAAAAAGCAGTTTGCAAGTTCGTATTGTAGTTGGTATTCGTAGTTTTCTTAAGTTCTGATAAGTTTTTTAGATTTACTTGATGCAATAAGTTGAATAGATGAACCCGTGCTGCGTATATGGAAGTGTAAAATGTTTGATTTGTCTTAAGAGTAGTATAGATCTCTGAATAGACGAAGCCCACTATCTTTCGAGAAACGCGGTGAACACGCTATTCCTCATTTCACGGTCTGGCTTCCGTCTCGCGTGATAGTGTGCCGGATCCAGCGAGAAACTTCAGGACACATTATTTAATTTTCGAGCCGTTTCACCTACAAAAAAACGCGGTTTGTGGATCAACTTCATTGTTTTTCATTTTAGTGTCGTTTCACGTTTCGGCTGCTGACTCGTGATTCCGTACGCATTGCCAGGTTGCCGACTCCAGTGGCCAACCAAGCGACTAGAAGCGCGAAAAACAGTCACTATTTTGTGATTCTTTTCCAACTATTGTTTTTTACGTGGGCTTGGTCCAACAAGTGACTACAAGCGTGGAAAACAGTCACTATTGGACGGCCCTTTTCCAGTAAAATAGTGAATAACTACCCGCTGTGCCAACATATCGAACAAACATTATTTCAGTCAAGTTTGTTAGTTATGTCATTAACTACATCCACAGTCTGGTCTCTATCACAAGTTCATCCCACTGAAGGTAGGGTGGTAATGGAAATCCCACTTTATAAGTTAGTCAAACGTCTTTGCGAAAGGCAGACACGGCGTTTTTTTTAACATGGCGATTAGTATGTACGGAGGAGCTTATTAGACCGGTAGTGTGTACGTGATGTGTCGTGACACCACCTCCTGGAATCCTACTCGATGGTGTTAAGCGAGTAGAGTGATCTATTGCCCTAGGCTACTCAGATAGTTATTGTTTTTTGTTTATTATTTTGTCTAATTTGGTCCTCGAGTTTACATACGGATATCAGTTTTCTATCTGTTAATTATTAGCATCGTGTATGACGTGCCGTCGATAAAGTCGATGAAGAGCTTGGGGGCTCGTGCGCCAAGGCGCACCCCTTAATCTAGTATATACTCACCCATGAGGCTCAATAATATATTCAGCATATTCCGCCAATCTCATAATTCTACATGGTATCAGAGCGGCACGATCCCTGACCTAGCCGCCGCCGCCGCGCTTCCGCACCGTGCCGCCCCCTGGAAGATCGATCTCCATGATCTCTCTTGGGGGCCGCGCGACCCGTACCTAGAGTTTTTCTGCCGTTCGTGTTGATCGGCTGCCCTAGAGTCTTTTTTTCGGTCGCTCGATCCGGTTTTCTCTCTCTCGCCGGTCGTTATTGATGGGTGTTTTTTTTTTTTGCTTTTCCGATCTAAGATCGGTTTGCGTCGCTCCTACGGCCGTCGTCTTCTCGCGCCTCTACTCTGACAATGGCATCGACCTGCATTGGCCTGCTCCTCGACAGCCTGCTATCGCGGTCGACTCGACGGCGCTGACTCCGCACCAGCCGGCTCCTCCAAGCCGGCTATCAAGGCTGACACGTCGGCGCCGACTCCTCACTGACCGGTTCGTCTTCACCAACCGTGCGGCAAGGCCGGATGCGCCGATCAAGGGACGCCTCGACGCGTCGCGCCCGACTTCCCTCGCCTGCACGGTCTCCATCGTCGGTTCGTCTTCGCCGTCATCGACCGGGATTTCACCGACAACTTTGCCATCAACTCCGATCTGTGCGTCGTCGTCGCCGCCATGGCGCGTACCGCGCCGCGTCGGTCTGATCAACTGATCGTGCGCCTGACCACGCGTCTACCACCTATCGAGCTACAGGCTGTCACGCCGCCGCCATTGGTCCATGTTGTCAGCAGCCAACACGCCTTCCCAGGCGTGTACGCCGCTGGTTACACCCGCCGTCGCCCCGAACCACGCGCTGATGTTGCGTCGCCCCTTCGGGCCGTAACGCCGCAACATGCGGTCCTCTTCGCAGTCCCCGCGCACCGACGTCTTTGGCTCCCACCGCGCCACCTCCTATGGCGTGGGTCGCCAACGTCCGTGCATGGTCTTCGTCACGCCGCCGGGTTCTTTCTCACCTATTTTGAGTACCGCCGCCGCACCTCTACGGGTAACCTGCATGGCCACTTCAGGTCATTGCAGGTCCCGCCGACTACCCTTTGTCCAGGCGTCCAGCATGGCCACTCCAGGCCGCCGCTGCCTTCGCTGCCTTCTACGTCTTCGTCCACCATGACCTCGTCGCAGCGTCATCATCCTCGTCCCTGACTACGTCTACTCCGAAAACCACAGACTACATCGGCATCTCCCTCTTCACCGCTCTGTGCCCTGAAACCGTCCAGGAGGCCTCCTCTGCTAGTCCCTCCGACACTGGCGTATGGTTCATGGTGGTCCCTCCCCCGCACGCACGGTACTGGCAACACCGACGCGTGCATTCGTCTCCGACGTGTCCCTGGGTCTGGCAAGCCCGGGTCGGCGCCTCGTCTACATCGGCCTCGACAACGTCCTCGGCATCGACTCCCTCCTCTACGACTACCTCGACCACGTCACCGATTTCTTCTATGCGTACTCGGCTCTGGCAAAGCCGGAGTATGCCTTCGTCCCCTACGTGCGCCTTGTTCCGGCAAAACAATGGCCGCACCTCGTCCTCAACGGCTCGGACTGCCTCATCTCCGGCGTCGGCATCCTCGACGACTGCCTCGACACGTCTCCGTCAACTATCTTCGCGCACTATGCGCCCGCGGCTTCATATGCGTCTACCTCAACACCGGCAACCCCGACCACGACATCGACCACGGCGACCCCTCGCATGGCTACCACGACCAAGGCTGCACCGCCTAACGCTCTCAGCTTCCTCGACATCGGCAACACGGGCTACCACCTCGCTTGAGCACCTCATCAGCTTCCTCTACAGTCCAAGCTCCACGCCGCGACACCGTCCATGAATCCCGCTCGTAGTGCGGGGGGATGTCAGCCCATGGATTCTACTTCGGCTTATCACCAGTCTGACCGTCGGCGACGTTCCAGTTGTTCGCGACGCTGCCGCTACGACTGCGTGGGGATGTTAGCGTATAAATGTTTAGGTCGGTTATGGTAGTATATATAGAGATAGGATCTATTTCCGTACATCTTAACTTGTATGTACTCCAGTTCGGTCCTTTGTACGCCTATATATATTCGCCCATGAGGCTCAATAATACATCCAACATATTCCGTCAATCTCATAATTCTACAAATTCAGTTCAGCTCCCGAGATAATATACTCCTGCCAATTCAAAGCATACAATCTAAAAAGTTCTGAAGAAATGTGTACATACATATCCAACTGTTCTACATTTGTGCAAAGTTTCGAAATAGGAGTTATTGAACCACATGGAGATGAGGAAAAGGTCCTTAGCTTTTCCTTTGATTATTAAAAGAATTGTACGTGCAATTTTTCGATCCAAAGCAATCAACTGTGTGGAAAAAGAGATTGTTATGTTGTTGGAGATTAAACAGAAAGTAAAAGACAATAAATTAAAGTGTCATAGAAAGCAAACGGGGAGATGATGTTTATGGAAACTCCAATAAGGCTAAAGCGTTATCCAAAAGCATTTGTTCCACCCTAATATATTTGTAGAGCGGAGATAGTTTATATTGTTCAATATCAAATTTATTCATTTAAGGGTGGAGTCCCAAATGAAGACGTGTCGTAAATCTATCTGGCTAACACGCCCCACAAAACCACAGCTCGTCTCGCCAGAGTACCCTGGCATGCCGGACGGACCGAGCCAATAGCAGTTAAGGGTTTGCCCCATGGATGTGGTGAGGGGTTCTATGAATTTCCGTTACTCCCATGTTAACATGGTGACACTGCATCTATTTGAGTCTAGGGCACGTTAACCACTCAATTATTATATAAACACAAACAACGTACTTCAGTCCCGAAGGCAGATATTGTACCGTCGACGGTTACCACATGACAACCCGTATTAAACCTTATAATTTCTATCTCATCTCATAATAATAGAAATAGGGTTTCCTCATCTTTGTAAGAACTAATGAAACTACTCACACATGAAAGCATAACATATTATCATATTAATGGTAAGGATGAAAGATGAACAATGGTACAAGTACATGTGCAAATCTACAACTACAAGTTTGGGAATTACAACGAGATGGAGGAGAGATTCGCTGATGTAGATGAAGGAGATGGGGATGCATTGGCCTTCCGGATTGCAGCGGTGAAGATGGTGACAGCCTCATGTTGATTCCCCCTCCGAATCCCTTCCGGAGGCTAGGTTTTCTGGACTATTTTCGTGGTGACGGCTGCTCTGCTTGTCTGAAATTTGAGGACACAGGGTTAAAGTATTGGACGAGGCGGTCTCCGTGGAGGTGATACGAAAACCGATAGTCGGGCTTGACTGTATCGGTGGTCCTTATCTCATCTGTTTTCTCTCTGCTGCTTTTCTCTCTTCTTCTTTATTTCCAGCGAACTGTTTTGCCACATGGAAGGTATTAAGTGCTCCAAATCAGCATAATTCATACCATACTTGGTAAAAATATCATATATGGAATTTCTCTTTAATATTTTGACTTCCTGCGTACATAGACATAAAAGTGCGCGCTGGCACGAAAAAATGCAGAATTCACTACCTCTACGTAGTAATAAAGTAAATAAAATATGTATATGAAATGTAGGCATCCTAATCAGCTAAAGTTCGTGTCTAAATTGTGGGTTTGTTTTGTGTTATCTTGTTTCGTTTTTTCACAAAGTTTTGTTGAGAACTTGTGTTTACCTACGATTATAATATATGCTAAAGCAGTCAATTTCAGGAAATAAACATAAGTAAGAACATCTATGATAAAGAAATAGGTTGTAACATATGTCTAGTAGCCTCTTTGTTAAAGTAAATATTTGTCCAAGGCCGCCTCCACCTGACTTTGAATTGGATGGACGGCGAATGTAATTTCTTATCTAATTTATGAGATGTCGCCTTCTCTTGTGAACAAAAATGAAGGCCTCCTTTGATTGAAAGGACTTCCACATGATATCCCTAGGATTCAGTCCCTGCAGATTTTTGTCACTCCAGACACGTTTGATTAGTGGGATTAAAACCTGTAGGAACTCCTACGTGTGTTTTCACAGGAAAAGTAGCATGAGCTCCGACCTCAGTTTTGGAAATTCTTGTGTCCATACTATCGGATTGGGCAGGCCATTTCTTTCCTTTTTATTTCCTATTCCTTTGGTTATGAATCAAAGGAGGCCGAAAAGTTATGTCTAAACCAAGGAATTTGTTTTTTTTATCTTATTTAATGTGTTTTCACTCAACTTTTATGGGGAACTTGTATTTACCTAGGAAATTGGACAATCGCCACACAATACCCATTCCTAGCCAACAAACCCTTTGAAAGAAAAACAAATGCATCAACACAGCATTCCAGTAGACACAGAAGACCTCAGCACATATAAGAGAAGTCCTAAAAAATGGAGCAGGAAAAATAAATCCCCCCTTCCTCTATCTAGAAACCCAAAAGATAAAAATCCATCACAAAAAGAAATCCAAACGGAAACAGCCGCCCCTTTCTCTTTCTCTCTTACCTAAGCCTCGGCCTCCATCTCTAAAGAGCAACACCCACCCATCCCCCCCTCGGCTCCTCCCCTCTACAAGCCTCCTCCTCTGTTTCCCCTCGCCCATTATTCCCGGGCTTGCTCGCGTGTACGCGTTCCTCGCTCCGCCTACCAATTTAAGCGCGCCTCTAACCCCCCTCCCTCGCTTGAATCCGCCAAGTGCACCACCACCCAGGGGGCCCAAACCCTAGCTTCGGCCGCGCCGCGCATGGGCAAGTACATGCGCAAGGCCAAGGTCTCCGGCGAGGTGGCCGTCATGGAGGTCACCGCCGCGCCGCTCGGGGTCCGCACCCGCGCACGCGCGCTCGCGTTGCAGAGGCAGCCGCTGGAGCAGGGGGACTACCTCGAGCTCAGGAGCCGGAAGCTCGAGAAGCTACCGCCGCCGCCGCCGGCGAGGAGGAGGGCGGGCGCGGTCTCAGAACTTGCCGCGGCGGAGCGGGCGGAGGCCGAGGCCGACGAGGTGTCCTTCGGGGAGAACGTGCTCGAGCTGGAGCCCGTGGACAGGTGACCTTCCTTCTCTTCCACCGGCGATTTTATTCCGTTTCTTGGCTTCGGTTTTTGGGGATTATTACCGGGGCTAGGGTTTAGGGTTTTTGTCGTACCGACGGTTTAGGGATTATTTCCTGGGATTTTTACTGCTGGTATTTTGCGCTTCTGCTCGGATTTTTGTTGGTCAATTCGTTCTGTTTAATTTGTGCTGCGTGCAGCATCGAATTTGGTTTCTCCAATATCCTTGAAAATGTTTGCTGTTCTTGGGGGGATTTTGTTGGGCTGTTCTTCGACCCTTCGGCAATTAGTTCTTTCCCGTTGCTTAAATTTCGGTCTCATTTCCTTTTTTCCTCTTGCTGATTTCTTGGCCCGTACTGGCAACGGGGTTATCTTCTTTTTGTACTATTCACAAGTTTTAATCCAATAACCACTTCGCACCAGCATATTTTGAAGAAATTAGTGCCAGGTCCCAATTTATTTGATTTAGCCCCCAAATTGTTTGATTTTGTGAAATCTCGAGGAGCAATTTTAAGCTCCAGTTATTTTACCCAAAGCTCAATTATAACAGTAGTGGTGTACTTGGCCTCCTCTTAGTGGGGTTATATCCAGTGCCATTGTCCTCCTTTTCCTTAGTGGGAGGGGAAAAGCATCCTACTTTCCCTCTTGTTCTTTCCACCATTCCCCATGGCCTCTCCCCCCTGTTTTCTTTGCTTGATTAATGGAGGTGGTAGGGACCTCTCAATCTTTAGCAATCAAAAGCCCTCGCCTTTTCTAAGAAATTTCTCACCCCAAAAGCACCTACCGTCCTCACGGCCTCACTTCTCGATGGGTTCTCTACCACTAGCCTGTCACTTCTTTGGTTTCTGGAAGGTGAGAAAAATGGCATGTCTCGGTAAAATCTCTTCCTGGGCTATGGCCCCAAATTGTCACCATCATTAAATGTTGAAGTGAAAGGAGGAGTCCTCCCCATCGCTCCCAGTACCACAGATTTATGTGTGATTTTTACTTCACGAGCTAAGGAAAAGAAGAATATTTTAGGATAAACAACTATAGCTTTCTTGCAGTTCTTGGGAGAAACATTTTAGCAAAGCTATTTGGTTAAGTAGGCATCTTCCCCTTCTAAACCGGCCAAAATCCCTATTTAGTGTGTATGCCTATATTAGGATAACGCCATTTTAGCATCATGCATTGCACCATCAGCCAAAGTACCACATTGTGGGGGCACTTGTTTGTAAGGGACAAGGAGTGTAAGTAAATGAACAAAGTTTAGCAGGCAGGAGGCTGCCATTTTTGTTGTCATCTTTGGTGCACCATCAGGGCTGCAGGTGCCACAGCTTGGAGGTGTCTTGGTGGGGATAGCATGATCCAAGAGCGCATTTATGAACCAACTGGGACCTGTTTGCATCTCTAGCCATGGCCTGATGATACTACTTCCTCAATGGATTATGGTCCTGAACAGTAGTGGGTCTCCAATCTTTGCCTCCCCACCATGCATGGCCTTGCCCTTAACAGTACTTGGAGTGTGGGTGTGCGTGAATCTGAACAGCGCGTGTCTGAAAATCATCCATGGCCCTCCAAGCAAGATAGCCAGGTGCCGAGTCAGTGTGTGTTGTTGGGCCACTGTTGCTGGCCGGCCTAACTTGGGAAGCAGCTTCGGATGCTGCGGCTGGAGTTATATGGCTGGCCGGGGTAGAACCTGACGGACGAGGATCAGGTGACATTCGGCTGCCGCATGTCACCGGGTGACATTCGGGCAAAATTCAAATTTAAACATTTCGAAAAATCTGAAAAAAATCATGCATGTTCACAGCACATATTTGCGTGACCCCATAAAATTTCAGATCAAAATTCGAAACATACATCGAGAAACAAAAAAGAGAAACTCTTCACATCTGAGTTTCTCTTTTTTGTTTCTCGATGTATGTTTCGAATTTTGATCTGAAATTTTATGGGGTCACGCAAATATGTGCTGTGAACATGCATGATTTTTTTCAGATTTTTTCGAAATGTTTAAATTTGAATTTTGCCCGAATGTCACCCGGTGACATGCGGCAGCCGAATGTCACCTGATCCTCGTCCGAACCTGACCTACTCGTGTGACGAGAGTTTGCTCTAGCCCTTAACCATTTTGTTGTTTCCTATGGCCGTCTGTTTGGTTGTGTAGTCCTTTTATGGAATGTGAGATAGTTTGGCACGGTGTAAGGGGGGAATGTCATATTTTACAGGGCCCGGTTATATGTGTTTTTTTACTGTATAATCCACGAAATTACCAGTGCATTTTCCCCCTTTTGTAGGTTTTTCTTAAACTTGACTATATGCTTGTATATGATTTGTGGCTAGCAGATGTACCCGGGAGACGACGCCCTGCAGCTTGATTAGGAGCTCGGAAACGATAAGCACTCCTGGATCCACCACAAGACCGAGCCACTCGAATTCCCATCGCAGGGTGCAAGCTCCTGTGCGCCATATTATCCCAAGTTCAGCAGAGATGAATGAGTTCTTCTCTGCTGCAGAGCAGACGCGACAGCAAGCCTTCATCGACAAGTACGTCATAGCTCGGTTCCCCTCTTAATCAATTTTTCAGCTAAATGTTCTGACCAGTCGCGGATATTCAAAACTGTGATGATGCATTACACTAACTGGATGACTTTACGGATTGATAATCTTCAGGTACAACTTTGATCCGGTGAACGACTGCCCTCTCCCTGGCCGATATGAATGGGTGAAGCTAGACTGAATAGATTCAGGACAACCATGTACTACCTCTCGGCTCCCTCCACCTTGGCATCGTGGCAGAGGCGCACACCGTCAGTGTTGTTAGCTTTGTTTCTGTTGTAAAAACGTTAGGGTTAGCCTCGTGTAACATACAGAAGTGATGCTGAGTTACACCTTAATCCCTCAACTCCAATGTAACCCTTAACAGCTCATTCTGTAATGACCTCCTCTAGGGCCTAGTCTTGTTACCAGTTGCCAGATTAATGTAGTAGAGCTAGATATTGTATCACAGATTTAACTTGTAATGTGGCCTGCAATGCCATTGGCATCCCAGTGTGTGCTGCATTGCATTGCACTTCAAGTGGCCTGTAATTTGTGTCTATACTTCTGTTCTTGGTATGTGATGAAAAAGCTGTGCAATTCTGTTCATTTTAAAAAACCGGACCGGATCGGCGGTTGAACCGGAAAAAACCGGAACCAGAGCCCTCACCGGTCTGTTAAGCGCACTGAACCGTCCGCGCCAGCGAACCGGGAAAAACCAGCCAACAGACCGGCGGTCCGACAAAGAAGTCAATTACGCGCGAGAAAAATAATTTGCACGGGCCAGGAATCGAACCAGCGACCTCCCGCTGGGCGCGCGAGCATGGCGACTGGGCTAGCTGCGCCAAGTCTGTGCCATGGTTGTACTCGTACAGGATAAATACGCTAACTTTTCTAACAGATTATTTATATTTCTTCCCTATTTTATTTTTTAAAAACCGACAAGCGAACCGAGTGAACCGGCGGTTTAACCGGTGAACCGCGAACCGAGACCCTCGCCGGTTCGATCGCCGGTCCGGTTTTTTAAACTATGAGTTCATTTGCCCTTGATATGCAGTGGAATCTTGATCAGGCTCCAGGATACCACTCCCTGTGCCATTATTGCATCTATGCTTTGCATTTGTTATGTTCCATTGCTCATGCTCTCACCTTTCAGCAGCTGCTACTGCTGCGGCCTGGATTCAAACTGCGAGTGTTCTCCAACGGGTGCATGCTTGCCAACTTTTGGGTATTGTGTTGTGTGTTGCTGCTCTGTGCTTAGTGGATGATCCTTTCACTGTGCAAGCTGCCAATGCTTTTGACTGATGGGTCATTTGGGCATGTTGCACTTTCACTGGCAACCCTCCCACTTTTTCTACTCTGCTGGTAAACTGGTAGTGGTAAAACAGGGTTCCTTTTGACAGTGTTCTACCCTTTCACTCCCTTTTGGGGTTTATTCTCCAGGGGCCTTTCTCCTTTTCACTTGACACCCTGGGCTTTCTTCTTAGTTGAATGACAGTACATCGATTGACCATTAGATCATACTAGCATACTTTTGTATTAGAAAAGGGGTAAATAAGTTGACGGTACTATTGGAGTGTAACCTAACAGGTGCTGAGTTTAAAAAAAATCTACTTTGTTGACCGGTGGATCCGGTGCATCCGTATCTTTTAAGGTTAGACTGCATATGTTTCCTAAGAAAGTGACAGCAAGACAGCATCCAAGGCCATAGAGCATGTGCTACATGTTCTCAAGAACTAGTGATTTGGCGTCCATCCATCTTGTTGTGTTCAGCCACTTGTGTCATATGCATAGTTTACTCCTGTTTATAATCTAAAGGCACTACTTATATTTGCAGGCACCTCATCTATGTTTCTTAAAACACCATGGCTTTGCTCCGACACCGTTTGCGGCAACCTCAACGGTGGTCTTTCAAAGTGAAGTCGGAGTCGTTGCCTCGAGGAGAAGTGATGGCGATGACGGGCAACCTCGACGGTGGTCTTTCTTCTCTACAGCGTGTGTGCTTTATGTGGATGACCAGGTCGGCCGGTGGTGCCCATTCTGATCGTGTTACATAATGATATTGATGCATTTCTATCGGGTTTCGGCGTCAGTTCTCTTTTACTTTTAAACTAAAATGAGTCAATATTGCCCGTTTTGTTCCAAAAAAACACCATAGCTTTCATTTTATATAAGCTGTTATATCAGCCTATTAGCATTTCGGTTGCGTTCTTCTCTCAATTGAAATGGTATACTTCATTCATTTTTCGTTGTCATCTGAAGAGTTTTTTCGTGAAGAAATGTTAACTTGATAGTATTACATTGACATATCAATTCTCTTCTACCCTGAAAACTGTTCACCTTCTGAAATGTCAAAACTGAAAAGGTATATTGGTTTAATCATTAATGTGAACGCTAGTAAATTCCTTGGCAGTGTTTGTCAATTAAAAGTAGTAGTACTCCGCGAAAGAAGAATGTAGTACTACCGAAGTAACATTTCTAGGAACATAATGCATGTACATTATGTTAAAAAAATATGAATGTAATACAATGAAAGTAACATTCTTCGTGATTGATGTGCCAATGTTAAGCTTGTTAATATTTCTTTTGGAGGAATCAGTTCTGAACGAAATGCCAGACACAGATATAAGAGCTTCAGACCAGGTCTCAAGTTCCTACAATGATTGCTCACGCAGCTCTTCCAATGTTGATATGTAATCTCTAAATTCTAACACAGATCAGGGGCGCAGAAGCTACAGTTGGTGGAGGTTTGTGGTGATTATGAAGTTGGGGCTATCCTTTTGGCACATCAGGAACTGCAAAAGACAAGGGGGGCTTAAAGTGTTGGTAAGAGTTCGAACTTTCCTATCATGCCCATGTGTGATCTTAAAAGCCTCAACGATACATGGTTCTTGCATGTCCAGTTGGTCATATCGTTGCTCTACTCCTCAAAGGCTCAAACCTTCCCTTTTCTCGGGCCATGGAAGGCAGATGATGCGCATTGCCAAAGCATCCCTTGTTGTACGCTGTGCAGCAGCGATTCAGTTTGTCATGCAATGAAACCAGGGAGACCCATTATTTTCCTTCTTCATTTAGGGTGTGTTCAGTTCTGGAACCAGGTAGAATGGAATGGAATCAAGTCGTTCCTCAGGACGATTCCGGCGTTCGTTTCTGGGATGGAACGGAACCGACGCATTCCTTAGAAGCGAATATTCGCTCTAGGTGCAGAACGCACCCGTCCGGCTGAATCGGCCGGACGAGGTGGAACGCGTGCGATTAACGAGCTCTCCTCTCTCTCACCTCTCCCTAATCCTCGGCCGGAGAGCTCCCGAGGCGGCCGGGATTTGGAGAGCTCCCGAGGCGGCCGGAGAGGCGGCGGCCGGAGAGCGCCGAGCTCCGAGGCGGCCGGGATTTGGACTCTGTCCACTTCGGGAGGCAGCGGCGACCTCCCAAGGCGGCGGCGTCGGGCAGGCGCGGCCGCGGCCAGCAGAGGCGGCGTCGGCCACCGCCAGGCCAGGCGGCGGCGGCGGCCACGGCCAGGGAGTGGACGTGCTCGCGGCCAGGACGGCGGCCATGCGAGGTGACCTTGCTCCTCTCCCGTGGTTTGGGGAATAATTAGGTTAATTAAATATTTAGATTAAATTAGGGTCTAATTAATTGGGTGTTTAGACTAATTAGATTTCGTTCCATTCCACTGCTTCTGAAATCAACCGAACACCCAGATGAAATGGGATGGAATGGAATGGAACCATTCCATTCCACTCAATCCAAAAAAACGAACACACCCAGTACTCCCTCCGTTCCATAATTGTTGTCGTGGTTTTAGTTCAACCACGACGTGGTAATTTTTCTTCATGACATATCCTGATAATCGTATCGCTATTAGAGCATCTCTAGCAGAGCCCGCAAAACGCGAACCCGCAAAACACTTTTAAGGGTCGGGGAACGCGCGTTATTCGGCTAGAAACGAGGCGCGGCGGAGCAGAAACCGCAAAGCCGAACCTCAAAACAGAACCGCCGCGCCTCGTTTTAGAAACTGTATACACAAACATGAACTAGGCATGAATATCAAAGTATATCAAATTGCTCACAAATTCAACATTACTATAGCAAATAATATAGTTTCTTGAATCGAAATACGGCAATTAACATAGTTTCCCATTGGTATGACCAAAAAATTGCATCCAAAAGGCCATTCGCATCATCGAGACACCCTACACCAAGCCACCACCACCGCTAGCTTTTTCCATCGCTTGTTTCCTTCGATGCAATATCTCCTTCCTTGCGATGTCATGCCACTCCAAGGTGACTTCATCCATTTCACTTCGGTTCATCATCATGATCTTGTTCTCCTCGGCCAAGAGCTTGGCCACAGACTTGTTCTCCTCCGCCGAGGCTCTTATAGCCTCAATCTCGGCCTTGCGCTTCCCTTCTTCACGGAGTAGTTCCCACCTTTCTTTCTTCTCTTCAGCTTTCTTCTCGGCCAATTGGTGCTTTGCCTCCAACGTCTTGGCCACCATGAGCTCATTGGATTTCACCATTTCATCAAGCTTCTCTCTCAAGCTTTCTGCCTCAAGTTACTTCGCCACTCTTTCCTTGGCTTTCTTGTTGCCTTCGGGCTTGTTCTTGTTCCTCCCACCTTGATCATCATCGGAGTCATCCTCAACACGTATTTCCCCTTTTTTTGGTTCTTGGTCCCTCAACTTCCATTTCTCGCTATGTTGGAGAAGTTTCCAACAATGATCAAGGACAAATGGCTTCTTCTTGGATGCGGGCATGTCCTGGAACCTTTCTCTTGCAATGCGTTCCTACATGTACCAATGGTGAACAATAGCAATGGTTTACATATACCTACGGTGAACAATAGCAATGGTTTTTAACTCACCCAAAATCACCCTCTACGGTACCACTCGGAGGAGCATTCATCACTTGTTGCAAGCATCCACTCCACCGAGAACATATTGTTTTGATACTTTCCCAACGGCCTTGTAGTGATCGAAAGGTCCGAGGCACCGTTCGGCCATTGCGAGGCATGAGTTGGAAGAACTTGTCCTCCACTCTTTGCCAATACCGATCCTTGGTTTGATCAACGCCGTGAGTTGCATCGAGAGAAATACTCTCCCAAGCACGGATCAATGTTTGGTCCTCCAAAACAGTGTAGTTAGCACCTCTCCGGGAAAGTCCTGCCCCGTCCACCTCCTCGACGTCGTTGCCTTCTTCGTCCGCACCACCATCGACGCCACCGTCCGCCTCGTTGTACTCGAAATTGCCGAGCGGAGGGTGGTTGATCTCAACCGACCCAATCATGTCCATGAAAGCTTGCGTGCTGCAATTTGAAAGAACAATTTCGGCGCCGGGCAATTTGAAAGAGTGCGTTGACAAATAGGCGGCGGAGGGTGGTTTGTTCATACCTTTCGGCGCCGGGCACGGGGCGCGCTGGCTGCAGCAGCGGCGCCGGGCACGGGCGCGTTGGCTGCAGAAGCGGCGGTGCTGGCCCTGACCTTCCGCACGGACTCCCTCTTCTTCCGAGCCGCGGCGGCGGCGGTAGCCGCAACCAAGGTTTGGGCCGCGCCGGCGGTGCCCAGCCTTTTCCGCTTCGTGGTCGCCAATGGAGCAGCGGTGGCGGCGGCGGTGCCGAGCTCACTCCGGCCAGCTGGATCTGTCGATGGCGCCGCCCCGACCGGGATGGTCACCAGCGACGGGTCCGAGGAGCTCATGGCAATGACGAGGCAAGGCGCGCGCTGGCCGGAGTGGGGGAAGAGAAAGCGGTGGCGGCGGCGGCGGCGGTTCGGGGGCTGAAACTTCCCTCGCGCCAACGATAGAAGCGGATGAGGTTCCGTTTGCGGGCTGGGGCTGGAAACCTAGTTTTCTCGGTTCCGAGGGCCGGATTCACGGGGGCCCTTAAAAACGTTTACGGGTCGGCCAGTTTTACGGGTTCTGTTCTCAGCGTTTTTACGGGTTCGAATCCGCATCGGGCGGTTATTTTGCGAGTTTCGGCCTTTTGCGGGCTCTGCTAGAGATGCTCTTATCCGTTCCAACAAAAATCATACCGCCATTAATGTTCAGTAGTCACCGGCATGTAGCACGGACGTAATTGCCCCCTTGCAGTTGAAGAGTCCTTTTAATCTGTGCTGCTCTTCAGAGGTTTGGAATTAAGACTAGCCATAATGGGGAGTAACTTGAACTAGTAACATACACATATTACTAGACTATGTTACTACCCTCATAGTGCAAAGTAACATAGAGGTGGTGTCATATATGGTCTCATTTATTACTCCATAGACTCATTTTCTCTTGAAAAGTGTGATGTTACTAGTGTTAGACTAGTCACAATGGGGAGTAACATAGGAGTAACATCAGTGCCACATAAGTAAAAAATCTGATGTGGCGGGTAATTAATGAGGAGAGAGATGGTTGTGGTAACTAGCTATGTTACCATAACATCACACATTTCGAGGCAAGATGAGTGTATAACCTATTAAATATGACACTACACACATGTTACTCCCCACTATAGAGGTAGTAACTTAGAATAGTAACATATGCATGTTACTAGTCTAAGTTACTCCCCATTGTGAGTAGTCTTACAAGTAACTAGCTAAGTTACTCTATTTGTATCTCTCCTCATTAATTACATGCCACATAGGATTTTTTGCTTAGGTGGCATCTATGTTACTAGTTACTCCCACTATGGGTAGTCTAAGCCGCGCTACGGACGAATTTAACATAAGCCTGTGCCACCCTTCAGAAGCAGCAGCAAGGTGGCTCTGGCAGCATTTACAAGAGGTCCCCTCCTCCAAGGCACTTAAATAGAGGATCATCTGGCCTTTTTGGTCAGGTGTTAAAGAAGTTACTTGTAGGAGTAACCATGAAGCTTTGAATCGTTAGTCCATTTCAATGGTCCGAGAGAGATCAATCCTTGGTTCTGTGCCTAATTGAATGCAGCGCCAGACCTGAATCACTCACCAAACTGTCCTGCTTTGATTTCCCTTTTCACATTCTATGGGACCTGGTCATGAAAAGAAATGGTGCAACAGAACATACCACAATCTGCTAAATGTTGATTTGGCTCGTGTGCATCTGATAGTCGATTTTATAGCTAAGTTGATGCGCCTCATGGTGCAGGATCACTCCCACATCTACTTTATTACTCTTAGTTAGAAGAGAAAAACAAGATTTACTTTAGAGAGTAGAATTCATGGATGATCAGTGCAAAGCTCTGATTTATGACACTTACACGAATTGCAGGATATCCTGCAGCTTCCTCCTGCATTCAAGAACTAAGATATCCTGACAGGGAAGTGAAAAAGGCATATTATATTAAATGCAAGCAGTGAAGCAGCAGAAAACCAACAATCTCTAACCAGTTAAGACACCACCAACTACAGGCAATCAAATTTTGATAATGGACAGCTAATCATGAAGCACAAAGCAAGCATACAATTTCGCTAGAACTCCTCTGAAGAATCTGACAAGACCATACTCCAAGGCGAATACATAATCCCGGCAGTAAGATCACACGGATGCTTCCTTCCACAAGTGTACAAATGCACATGAAACCAATAATCAAGCTGTCCAAATGAAAAGAGATGAGATGATCAGTCACGCATGCGTGCAGTTGCAAACTCGCAGGGCACTTGGATGAAGCAGCTCATTGCCCGGGGGGTCATGGCCCTGCTCCACATAAACAGTGCAATCCCGAGGAGTAAATGGGCATCTTAAATTTGGTGCATGTCTGCATCCATTCATCAATGGCGAGAGATACTACAGGGAAAACATACACATACACTGCTGCTGCGTACTGTGTCTACATCATTCACGTACTGGTTTCCTCGACAGCGCTAGACTCGACTAGACTGGGGCGTACCGGGCGGCAGTACAACTCCAATTCACTGCTCCATTTGCTGCACTGTCTGCCTGTCATACATATGTGTAATCATCTCCTGCTCTCTAGTAGTAATATTTGTGGGACAATCCGTATTTGTGAGAGCGTGAGTGAGTTCATCTGCCTCGAGGCGAGGACCGAGACGGAGTAGCCAGGGAAGAATGGTTTGTGTGGGTTTCTGTGTCTGATGGGGCTTCTGCTGGGGGAGCGTCGGCGCGTCAAGTCGCTGCGAAGATAATTTGATTTTAGTTTTTTTTATAAACGGGAGCAAAAGATTAGAGGTAGCACTATGGTTTATCCTAAACGGCTCTTTGCCAAACTCTCAGTCATTAAGGCCATTCAGAAAAAAAATGATCCGACCCCGCCAAAAACGGCATTCATAATTGTACTTTAATAGATAGACGCGCCCCGATTGGCTTATTTAGGGCTACGGAATGCTAATTTATCCGAAATAAGTCATTTGAAATGGCCTATCACGAATTACAAAGGGTGTAATACTGTAATGACTATCTCAAGGGATAAAAAGGCTGAATTTAGGAGATAAGAGCTACTGCGACCGGCTTACTTCAAAAGACTTGGTTGTTTTTTTTTTGAATTTTCCGTTTTTGCATTAATTAAAACATAGAGTTTGATTACAATCAATCCAAGCCGATCTCGACGCGCAGGTCGGGATCGTGCTCAGTAACACACCACTACTCAACTCTCTACGACTCATCTGGCATAAATCGTGAGCAACGGCATTGCAGCTTCTGTTCACTTTCAGAACAAGAACCTCTTTATCAGGAGGCTTCTTGCGCTTGAATTCTCTTGCTATTATCATTTAACAGATTTATAATAGAGGCGCAATCCGTTTCGATGATAATGTTTCTGCTTCCAGAATTGTTCCTTGCCAGGTCCAAACCATGCAAGCAAGCTAGAGCCTCCCCATATCAGCTGAGTCACAGTGAGGGATGACGTCCCAGGCTGAAGCAATAATTTGGCCTTCGTGGTCACGAAGAACCGCACCCCATGAACCTGCTCTGCTTTCAGAAATAAAACTTGCATGCACATTGCACTTCACCCATCCCTCATCAGGTTTTTTCCATTGCACTTCAAAAGACTTGGTCGTTTTTGCACCACAAAGTTTTTAATAAGCCAAACTGAATGGTTAATTTGTCTAACTAGTCAAATCAGCCATTGTGAATGACACTTTTTGGTGGGAACAAATTTCTTTAAAAAGGCGAAAGTCATTACGACATGTACAATGGGTGATGTAAGCCTTCTTTTAGAAATGCCACCTCTAATTTTCACTTATTTGTAGGAGAGAGAGTGAAAGAAGAGAAAGTTGTCTTCTCTTCTCTTAGAGATGTTTCAAATAATAAGAAAATGTTATTTTCTCAATCGGACAATATATCTTTCCTTAGAAACATAATTTCCTACCAGAATGTAATTAATTCTCAATAATTGTTAGAGATAGCGATAAGAGATAATTATAATATAAGTAATATTTTTTGTATATATTTTGTCTTCTCTAAATAATGTGGATGGCTGAAAAAGACGTGCCTTATTATCTACAATTGTACTACATGCCTAATGGTTAAATTTTTCGCATCGGGCCATTTAGGAAAATTATACTCCAGGTGGTAGCATCGTGCCTTATGGATTCGGCATAAAAAAGTACTCCCTCCGTTCCAATTTAATTGACTTGCTATCCACCACATATGGATGTATCTAGACCTGGTCTAGATACATCCATATGTGGTGGATAGCAAGTCAATTAAATTGGAACGGAGGGAGTAACTTGTAGCAGAAGTATAGCTGTTAAACGGAGAACAAGTGGATGTGAGAAAAATAAAATGTGAAGAAGAAGTGATGCGTCTCGTCGAAGTAAGAGAGTTTAATTTTTTTTGGACGGAGAGTGTATCGAATCTGCGGAGAGAGTGAGAACAAGAAAAGCAGGCCCACGCGGCCGGCACATCCAAAGAAAGGGCCGTCGATACCCAGCACGGCCCAGTGTCTCCGGTGCCACATACGTCGGGCGCTGGAGGACGGCACGAGCTCGAACACGAGAGGCTTCTTCCAGCCGTCCCGTGTCTTCCAAATAAAAATAAAATCGCATGTACAAATAATTTCAAGGAGTACTAAAGTCGACGAATCGCCATCACGCAGTGACGTAAGAACTCTGTAGATTCTCCTAGACATCGTCTCGACGCAGACCCAGCTATGCACCCGTGCACAGGCGACAGCGAAAATACGATGATTGTGACCTAGTGGTATGATTGGGATTTGGTTCCCGTTTAACCTTTGGTTAGGTTAACGGTAACATCCCAAATTTTGGAACCAAGAAAAAAACTTAGTTTTACCAGACCCCAAAATTCAGAACCAACAAAAACTTTTTGAAATGCTTTGCTGATGATTGTGTTTTCCTTCCCATTGCTATGTTTGAACTAGTGTGGCTTGTTGTTTGAGTTGTTTGACTAGTAAGTCCAAGACCCAACCAATATAACTATATATTAAACTTGGTGATCATGTCATGACAAGAACAAAATATTCCATATATCTCCTCCACTCTTATTTGGACCAACTTATTCTCAAATGATGCTTTGTTTAGCAACAACCAAAATACCCACTCCTTGAGAGAATAAAAGTGTTTTCCAAAATTATATGTTTCCAAAAATATGGAGATCTATATCTTGATATTTCCCTTGTATTGGTAGCCCTTATTTTAAACTCGTACTTTCATTTCTTTGAAAACAATAAAGGTGGGAAGTATATTGCCCACATATTTTAGCAACCCTTTTGGAAAAATATCAAATTATGAAGTTGAGCTTTTCCCACCTTATTCTTGTCAGGACGATACTAGATCACCACCCCACCACTTATCTGAGTGATTAAAACTTGGTTGAAAACTTATACTTGGTTGTCTAGTGTTGGTTGTTAATTCCTGCCCAATTGATTGCTTGTGTTGTTTGTCTGCTAAACAAGGACCTGAAGAAGAAAAGAAAAATCAAAATAAAAAGATCAACACATAAAATCATGAGAAACATCAACACATAAAACCATGTGTGACAAATGTCACAAAATTCTCCAAATGAGAAATTGATATTATCTTTCCAACCAAATTCAGTGGGGTGACATAAGGATCACTCCCACTTTGCTCTTACATTCTTTTCCCTCTCCAAAAATATTTCTAAAAATCTTGAATTTAAATTTCATTTCTTTCTTTAGTAAATTCAAATCACCAAGTGTGCTATGTTGCACATATCAAATAAATTTCACCACCATACCATAAATCTTGGACATTATACAGGAAACCAATTATAAAATAAAATTGTAGAAAACTGAATTTAAAATTCGTTGAAGCATTTCAACGAACACATGGTGGACACTGCCGAGATCTTCCCCAATTCTTTGAAACCGAAATCAAATCGATCGATTTGATGTTTCTTTCTTCGATTCCTTGCTGCCACACCCTTCCTCTCACCTCACTGAGCCACCAGAGCAAGGGGAGAGCGAGCAATTTGGTCGAGGGACCCGTGGCCATGCCCGTGCGCACGCCACCGCTCTGCCCATGCCGGCCGATGATGGCGTGTCGAGGAGAGCAGCCGCACTGGCCCCTCTCTGCGTCTACCGTCACCTCCACTCTGCCCCGCGTTCATCAGAACGGAGTAGACCACGCCCTGACGCCCAGCCTCGCCGTACCCCTGCAGCCGTGCGCCGCTCGCCATGTCACGGCCGCGCGTGGACGCCGACCCCGCTCTTCTCCACCACGGCACCCCAGCTCGTGTGTCTCGTCACCGACGCGCTCCTGTCACCCCTCAACTTCGCGGACACGCCCACACCACCTCTGGTGCTCTGCAGCGACACCAACGACCCGTCGCACTCCGCTGCCACGCCATGGACGCCGTGCGTCCCGAGCTCACCCCCGAGCCACACGCGACCACTCTCTCCCTCTGAGCCCCAGCAGAGCAACCCCACTCCGTAACCACACAGTACCACCGCCAATGACGTGCTCCCCCACCCCCTAGCTCCTCTCGTGCACCCTGTCCACGGCACGCCGACGTTCGGCAATAAAAAGCCACCCCCGCACCCGTGCCTCCACACCCCGCCATTTCCCTCTCCCGCACTCCCCACACACCCCGTGCACCTCCAGGAGGGAGGAGCCCCTCCCTCGAAGCCCCATTTGCCTCTGAGTTTCCTCGAGCTTCGCCGGAGCCGAAGGTGGAGGTCGATCACGGCCCGGCCGTGATACTCCCTCTTTCTTTCCTCTCTGGCCTGCATCCTCACCACCATTATCACCGCCCTCACCAGCCGTAGTTTCTCCTTGTTTCGTGCACAGACGCATCCAGGAGACGTCGCCGGAGTTGGAGCACGGCCGCGAAGGAGCAGCCGAGCTTCACCGACGCCGTTGCAGCCTTCCCCAGCACGCACAAGTTCGCCCCCGAGCTTTCCCGTACCCTCCGCCGTCGAACTCCATCCTCTGCCTCGTCCCTAGGACACCCAGGTACACCCCTGGCCCCCCCCTCGCCGTCGCCGGAGCTCCGGCGCCGCCGCGGGTAACGTATTCATCATCGCGGGCTCTGTGAGCCGTTGGATCTAGATCCAACGGCCGCATACCGTTTCATTTCCTGTTAGGCTGACAGGGTTGGCCCCACCTGTCATAAGTTTAAACATTATCCACACGCGGGAATTATCCACTGAGTCACTGACTAGTAGGCCCCACATGTCAGGATTTTCAACATTATCCAGAGGAGAGGAATTTCCTAATTCTTTTTCTCTGGAATTTCAGTACTGGACCTAGTTTATAAATTCAATATCTCGAGATTTAGGAATCCAAATAAATCAAACTCAAATGTTCTGGAAAGCTTATGAAAATATTTAACTCACCAAAGTGGTCTCATATCATTTAAATAAATAATAAAAATGTATTATTAAAAATGCTCCAGAAGGTTTAAAACACTAAACCATTTGTTTCTGGAGTTATATAAATCCAAATAACTCGAAACCAATTTTGGTAGCTTTGTATTTGGATCCTTTAGCTCCCCAAATTTTGATAGAATTAATTGAGTAGTGTAAAACCCTTAGCTTTTGGTTGAACTTCAGTACACCCTTCTGCACTAAACCAATTAGTGTGAATTAATAGTAAGTCCAATTAAACTAAAACCAATTTTGTTAGGTCACATTCAACCAAGGTTAGTTACCCCTAAAAGGATTTAAATTTTGGAGCAACTTAATTTGTTTGGTAGCTAAAACTTGATTAAAGTCCTTCTGGACTAAAACAAATGTGTAGGGAGTTTGGTAACTCCAAATGACCCCAATCCAATTGGGTGGTCTTCTACACATCAGTAGCTATCCATAGAATTTTAGTTTGAATTTTTGTGACAAACATAGATTAAATGGTGAATTAATTGGTGTACAACTAGTTTCTGTCTTAATTTGGAAATAAGTAAATAAAGATTAATTCAATTAAATTAAAACCACCTTGTGTTGCTTGATGTGTGCAGTAGCTATTTGTAGCATTTGTGATTGTAATGATGTGGTGATGCTTGAGCTAGTGTAGTGATTGTTTGTCTTGCTTGTTTAACGTTTAGACGATACCGTTGACGGATTTATCGAGGAAGGAGGTTTTATTGAACCAGAAGACCAGGATCAGTACCACTTTGTGGAGCAAGGCAAGCTACTTCACTGAGCTTGCATTTATATACATCTATTTTAGTCTCAAGAGTTATTCCAAGGAATCAATGATTTTAGAAAAATCCCTTTTTCAAAATACCTGAAAACTATTTTGCCACCTTATGTAGAAGTATAAAGTAGTTATTTAAAACTATAAGTTGGGAAAAACAAAGTTTTTCAAAACTCCTTTGAAGGTACTTGGATGAAGGTGAAATGCCGAAAGGTCGGTATTAAGTTGGAGAATGGTGGTGTTGTTTTGGAAAAGTGCACATTGTGTCCTAACACTATGGCGACCAACCAATAACCGGTGCGACCACATTTACCCACATATGGGCAAGGGCGTAGTCATATAATTTGCTCGTGTTAGTACTGGATGCCTCAATAACGAGGATAACCTCGTTCCATGAGGGGATGGTCTGAGGACCTACCCCCTGACCTGGGTCCTCTTCATTGAAGTCTACCGGAAGCCGGTATGAACGTGTCGGAGGAAGAGGATTGAAGGGCTCCCTTGGGTCCGCCGGACAGAACTACGAGTCCTCACACTTAGTTTCTGAGGATTTGAGTGTCGATGGAAAGTGTCGTAGAGGCAGGGTCCTATACTAGCATGAGCAAAGGACAGACTATGGCCGGGAACTCAACTTCGCATACCTCTGGTATGGCGGGACGTGGCTGACACGATGAGTGACCGGATGGATGTGGGAAAAGCGTACTACCTCTGCAGAGGGTAAAACTATTCGAATAGCCGAGTCCTCGGATATGGACAGTTGGGAGGCTGTCCTAAGACCATGTGCAAGTTTTACAAAGTTTTGGGTTTGAAAGGAAAATGAGTGGAAATTGTTTTATGCCACTATACCGAGGGTATGGTATGAGGTTGCTGGTAAAATAAGTAACCATGATCGGGGTATGGTTGGATAAAGGAGGAGTTTCGGGGAAACAGCTAAAATGATGTTTTCTTAAAGGATAGTTATAAACTTCTTCTCACCCCTTTTCAGTAAAGATTTTTGAGTTTTCAAATAAAAGTTTAAGAAATAAAACTAGAACTAGTGCTTACTCAAGTTGGGGTAGTTTGCGAGTACAATCAAATGTACTCATATTGGTTTCGTCCCTGGCTATTGTCTTAGCCAGATTGTGAAAGAAGAAGCAGTTCGAAGAAGAGGAGTTCACTGACGTCCTTGCGAACTAGGGCGCTTCCCAGTCAGCTGCCTGTAGGGTTAAGGCGAATGACTTGGGCTCCACGTTGTTTGGTGATTCCGCTGCAAGCACCTGATGAAGCTGATCACTTCCCTCAAGTAAGTAAATAAATTCGGTATGTATGGATGTTCTTTGGTTACCAAGTTTAATTGTGCTTCAGCGACGCACTGATCATGGGATCGCTGATATGTAGGCACAAGGGTATTTCGGACAGTTAGTCCGGGGTCCCCACAGACTTGGTATCAGAGCCATCCTGACTGTAACAGACCTTAGTTAGCATGGACGTGAGTTAGGAAGAGAATATTTTGTTAAAAATATGTTCATACCAAAAATATATCTTTATCTAGGGAAGTCCAAAAATGACTTCCACTCTTCTCATCCTCTAAAATAATTTTCTGAGTCTTACCCTTCTATTTTGAAATTTACCAAGGATTTCTCTACTCCCTCTTACCTGTTCAAAATACTTGACGATGAACCCAATGGAGACCTAATTAGCCAGCACCTACAAGAAGAAGCATCCATCTTGAATATTCAACATTCAACATCAGGGTGATCGATCTACAAATGCCGAGATCATCAACATCAACAAATCAAGAGATCTCCGAAGACCTCCGCTCAACATCAACAATTCTACTCAAGTGCAAATTCGACCCTCTCACTTCTTCCAGCAGAAGCCTAAGGAGACAAAGTGAAGACTTCACCGACCCTGTATAACCAAGGTCCCTAGGAAAAACATATGATAGGAACTTTAGTTATACTACCCAACTGCAACGAGTATTAGGCGTCCATAGGTACTAAATGTACCTTGTGTGTTTATTGTCTGTTTGTGATGTTCCCCTACAGTGAGTCAACGGATTTGACCCATCCCTGCCTAACAGCATGGCCAGGCGTCGGTTCACAGTAGAGTACAGTAGGACTTGTCCCCACTACATAAGAGACGCCCTCCGGGTTCTTCCATAGAAAGGAGCCGACACAACCTAGCTTATATAAGGCCCCGTTCCATCTTCCGTCTATACCCACCCTCACTCCCCGTCCTTAGCAACCCAACTCTCCTGAGGCAGGAATCCTGCGTTCTTATCCTTTCTCCCGAGCCAAAACAACCCAATGACAAACCCCAGGGTCATTCTGGAAACCACTGCCGAGGAGCATGGCGGATTTCCACTGATACTTTGGAAGGCCGTCTGCCATATTCTTGGTGGCCTGCCCGCCCCGATATGTGGTGTTAGAGAACTCCCTCCCGCCTGCCGGGCGTGAATTCCAAGTCGACGTGCACATCAACTCGTGTCCGTTGGGCACAAGTCAGGCCTACTTGATCCATGGTAGGAGCATGCCTACTCTAGATCAAGCCCTCCAGGTAGCAGCCTGGGAAGGCCTTGTCCGTCTCCGGTATGCAGAACCGGCGATGGCGCAGAGTCGAGTTTTCCAACTTCTTCCCGTCACTCCTCCGCTTGGAGAGGAGCCTGCTCAAATTCCCATCGGAAGGGAAGTCGACCCTGCCGTAATCACCCTGGTTACTTACGGAGCCTCAATGACAAGATTTTTCCACTCCCTGATGGCGGAAACTCATAATCACAAGGCGCCACCTTGGTCGTGCCCACCTGGAACTGAGCCAAGCAAGGAACCCACCCACTTTCAATCGTGGGCAAGCTCAGGAGACAGGACAACCGTTCCCAGATGAATTGCTGGACCGCAGCCTTGATGCATCTGTAGCGCAAGTTCTAGCCCAAGTTCAGCAGCAACCCCAAGAGCAAGGTGTAATCCTCGAAGGCGTGCCTGTAGTTCCCCACCCCGTGGAAGATGGAGATGTGGACACCACTCTTTGTCTCGGCCACGCTCCACCGACCACCAGAGGCTGTCAAGCGGAGTAAAACCCCTGTCTAGTTAGCCGGAGTGACGTTTGTATGTTGGTAGGTGAGAAATAAGAGGATGTTTGTCTGTTGTTTGTTTTTCTCGTGTTTCTTGTAATGCAAGGTTGTTGTCTGCTCCCCGGCTGATGTCCAATCAGCCCGAAAAAAAAAACTTGGTGTTCTTATCATCTTGTTAACCACTTGGTTGACACCTGATGGAATGTCATGCTCTTTCCTCAGTTAAAGGTTTTAAAAGAAACAACAGATCACTTAAACCAGGGACCGTATATGTGACCCCGGACGCATATACCCCCCCCCCTGTGAATTAATGCAAACTTTGAATGGGACTATTTTGTAGTATGCAAATTATTTTGTGTGTGGTCTCCTACATGTCTTCATCACAAGGTTCCTCACCCCCTTTATGAACCTTGTGCTCACTGCATGTTAAAGAAAGGGCCCGAGCCCTCCACGAGATGTAATCCTCACAAGCCTTAAAATGCTTGCTGAGTGTCAATGCTCGCTGGAACACAGAAGGATTTCTTGTAGGGTGTTTTTAGTTGTTGTATTCAACCTATATGGTTGAAATGTTATGCTACCACTGCAAATGGTTGGTACCATATAATGCAGTGTTATTTCCTAAAAATATATTTTCTCACTAAAGCAAGATTATTCTAGTACCTCTACCTCCTATCTGTGCTGCAAGATCAGATCTATTACGACTAAGGAAAATTCAGAGATACAAGTCTCACTTAAGGAGGCAAAGTGGATACATCAACTAAGTTCAGTACAGAAGCAAACAGAGGATACAAATTCTACTCCTACGAAGAACACTGCCAGTATTCAGCACGGATGCAACGGCACCCCAGAGATTCCTACTCCCTCTCGAGCTCCAGGACGCCACCAGAGGAGGAGCCTGGCTCACCCGAAGCCGAGTCGCGAGTCGCGCGACGGCGATAAACGACCCGAGCAGCCGGCTCACCTCCAGCAGGAAGATCTGCCACCTCATCCACCGGCACTGCAGCTGGTTCCTCCACCACAACTTGCTCCACCGCCGCCGCGTGCTCCTCCACTGCAGCTGGCACCACTGCCGCAGCCTCACCACCCGCGTCAGCCCACCAACTGCAGAAGCCAAGGGTCAAGACGACCACCGCCGCAAGCAGCAGTGCGGTCACCACCGACGACGAGATCCCAAAGAGCACGACGATGATGACCTGCTCGATGAAACCCGCTCTCTCCAACATCTCGTAATAGGCTTTGAAAAAGGCGTGAATAAAACTCATGGTGGAGATGAGGGGGAGAAAAGCCTCGGAGATTTCCGATTTATAGCCGGAGCTCGGATGCCGCTCCTCGACACCGCTTTGCGAGGGAAGGAAGAGGAATCCCGAGCAGTACTCGCCTTAATGGCGCGAAACCATATAGGTGTCGTGTCCCAAAGCCGTGTCTGCCGCTGCATCGACGGACCGCACGCGCAGCAGTGCCGCAGGGAAGTGCTTTGCGCACTGAACGCTGGGCGAGTGCGAAGCCAGGGAGAGCAAGGAGAAAGAAGAGAAGAAAGGGAAGGAGAGACTGACAGGTGGACCTGGTCCTACATGCCAGTGAGTAAGCAGACAACCTCCGTGTTCCTCTATCCTTTATTTCGAGACCGTATCCCTCGCTTTTGCCAAAAATGTTGTTTGTAGATGTTCCCGTCCTACTGTGTCTATAAGCCAATTATTGGTGGCACAGATATCTTTGTATAAAAAGAACCCTGCATTTCCCCAAAAACCCGTGCCCTCGTACTCTCCTGTACCCCTGGGCAAATCTCGAGGACGAGATTTATTTTAAGGGGGGAAGGATCTGTAACATCCCAAATTTTGGAACCAAGAAAAAAACTTAGTTTTACCAGACCCCAAAATTCAGAACCAACAAAAACTTTTTGAAATGCTTTGCTGATGATTGTGTTTTCCTTCCCATTGCTATGTTTGAACTAGTGTGGCTTGTTGTTTGAGTTGTTTGACTAGTAAGTCCAAGACCCAACCAATATAACTATATATTAAACTTGGTGATCATGTCATGACAAGAACAAAATATTCCATATATCTCCTCCACTCTTATTTGACCAACTTATTCTCAAATGATGCTTTGTTTAGCAACAACCAAAATACCCACTCCTTGAGAGAATAAAAGTGTTTTCCAAAATTATATGTTTCCAAAAATATGGAGATCTATATCTTGATATTTCCCTTGTATTGGTAGCCCTTATTTTAAACTCGTACTTTCATTTCTTGAAAACAATAAAGGTGGGAAGTATATTGCCCACATATTTTAGCAACCCTTTTGGAAAAATATCAAATTATGAAGTTGAGCTTTTCCCACCTTATTCTTGTCAGGACGATACTAGATCACCACCCCACCACTTATCTGAGTGATTAAAACTTGGTTGAAAACTTATACTTGGTTGTCTAGTGTTGGTTGTTAATTCCTGCCCAATTGATTGCTTGTGTTGTTTGTCTGCTAAACAAGGACCTGAAGAAGAAAAGAAAAATCAAAATAAAAAGATCAACACATAAAATCATGAGAAACATCAACACATAAAACCATGTGTGACAAATGTCACAAAATTCTCCAAATGAGAAATTGATATTATCTTTCCAACCAAATTCAGTGGGGTGACATAAGGATCACTCCCACTTTGCTCTTACATTCTTTTCCCTCTCCAAAAATATTTCTAAAAATCTTGAATTTAAATTTCATTTCTTTCTTTAGTAAATTCAAATCACCAAGTGTGCTATGTTGCACATATCAAATAAATTTCACCACCATACCATAAATCTTGGACATTATACAGGAAACCAATTATAAAATAAAATTGTAGAAAACTGAATTTAAAATTCGTTGAAGCATTTCAACGAACACATGGTGGACACTGCCGAGATCTTCCCCAATTCTTTGAAACCGAAATCAAATCGATCGATTTGATGTTTCTTTCTTCGATTCCTTGCTGCCACACCCTTCCTCTCACCTCACTGAGCCACCAGAGCAAGGGGAGAGCGAGCAATTTGGTCGAGGGACCCGTGGCCATGCCCGTGCGCACGCCACCGCTCTGCCCATGCCGGCCGATGATGGCGTGTCGAGGAGAGCAGCCGCACTGGCCCCTCTCTGCGTCTACCGTCACCTCCACTCTGCCCCGCGTTCATCAGAACGGAGTAGACCACGCCCTGACGCCCAGCCTCGCCGTACCCCTGCAGCCGTGCGCCGCTCGCCATGTCACGGCCGCGCGTGGACGCCGACCCCGCTCTTCTCCACCACGGCACCCCAGCTCGTGTGTCTCGTCACCGACGCGCTCCTGTCACCCCTCAACTTCGCGGACACGCCCACACCACCTCTGGTGCTCTGCAGCGACACCAACGACCCGTCGCACTCCGCTGCCACGCCATGGACGCCGTGCGTCCCGAGCTCACCCCCGAGCCACACGCGACCACTCTCTCCCTCTGAGCCCCAGCAGAGCAACCCCACTCCGTAACCACACAGTACCACCGCCAATGACGTGCTCCCCCACCCCCTAGCTCCTCTCGTGCACCCTGTCCACGGCACGCCGACGTTCGGCAATAAAAAGCCACCCCCGCACCCGTGCCTCCACACCCCGCCATTTCCCTCTCCCGCACTCCCCACACACCCCGTGCACCTCCAGGAGGGAGGAGCCCCTCCCTCGAAGCCCCATTTGCCTCTGAGTTTCCTCGAGCTTCGCCGGAGCCGAAGGTGGAGGTCGATCACGGCCCGGCCGTGATACTCCCTCTTTCTTTCCTCTCTGGCCTGCATCCTCACCACCATTATCACCGCCCTCACCAGCCGTAGTTTCTCCTTGTTTCGTGCACAGACGCATCCAGGAGACGTCGCCGGAGTTGGAGCACGGCCGCGAAGGAGCAGCCGAGCTTCACCGACGCCGTTGCAGCCTTCCCCAGCACGCACAAGTTCGCCCCCGAGCTTTCCCGTACCCTCCGCCGTCGAACTCCATCCTCTGCCTCGTCCCTAGGACACCCAGGTACACCCCTGGCCCCCCCTCGCCGTCGCCGGAGCTCCGGCGCCGCCGCGGGTAACGTATTCATCATCGCGGGCTCTGTGAGCCGTTGGATCTAGATCCAACGGCCGCATACCGTTTCATTTCCTGTTAGGCTGACAGGGTTGGCCCCACCTGTCATAAGTTTAAACATTATCCACACGCGGGAATTATCCACTGAGTCACTGACTAGTAGGCCCCACATGTCAGGATTTTCAACATTATCCAGAGGAGAGGAATTTCCTAATTCTTTTTCTCTGGAATTTCAGTACTGGACCTAGTTTATAAATTCAATATCTCGAGATTTAGGAATCCAAATAAATCAAACTCAAATGTTCTGGAAAGCTTATGAAAATATTTAACTCACCAAAGTGGTCTCATATCATTTAAATAAATAATAAAAATGTATTATTAAAAATGCTCCAGAAGGTTTAAAACACTAAACCATTTGTTTCTGGAGTTATATAAATCCAAATAACTCAAAACCAATTTTGGTAGCTTTGTATTTGGATCCTTTAGCTCCCCAAATTTTGATAGAATTAATTGAGTAGTGTAAAACCCTTAGCTTTTGGTTGAACTTCAGTACACCCTTCTGCACTAAACCAATTAGTGTGAATTAATAGTAAGTCCAATTAAACTAAAACCAATTTTGTTAGGTCACATTCAACCAAGGTTAGTTACCCCTAAAAGGATTTAAATTTTGGAGCAACTTAATTTGTTTGGTAGCTAAAACTTGATTAAAGTCCTTCTGGACTAAAACAAATGTGTAGGGAGTTTGGTAACTCCAAATGACCCCAATCCAATTGGGTGGTCTTCTACACATCAGTAGCTATCCATAGAATTTTAGTTTGAATTTTTGTGACAAACATAGATTAAATGGTGAATTAATTGGTGTACAACTAGTTTCTGTCTTAATTTGGAAATAAGTAAATAAAGATTAATTCAATTAAATTAAAACCACCTTGTGTTGCTTGATGTGTGCAGTAGCTATTTGTAGCATTTGTGATTGTAATGATGTGGTGATGCTTGAGCTAGTGTAGTGATTGTTTGTCTTGCTTGTTTAACGTTTAGACGATACCGTTGACGGATTTATCGAGGAAGGAGGTTTTATTGAACCAGAAGACCAGGATCAGTACCACTTTGTGGAGCAAGGCAAGCTACTTCACTGAGTTTGCATTTATATACATCTATTTTAGTCTCAAGAGTTATTCCAAGGAATCAATGATTTTAGAAAAATCCCTTTTTCAAAATACCTGAAAACTATTTTGCCACCTTATGTAGAAGTATAAAGTAGTTATTTAAAACTATAAGTTGGGAAAAACAAAGTTTTTCAAAACTCCTTTGAAGGTACTTGGATGAAGGTGAAATGCCGAAAGGTCGGTATTAAGTTGGAGAATGGTGGTGTTGTTTTGGAAAAGTGCACATTGTGTCCTAACACTATGGCGACCAACCAATAACCGGTGCGACCACATTTACCCACATATGGGCAAGGGCGTAGTCATATAATTTGCTCGTGCTAGTACTGGATGCCTCAATAACGAGGATAACCTCGTTCCATGAGGGGATGGTCTGAGGACCTACCCCCTGACCTGGGTCCTCTTCATTGAAGTCTACCGGAAGCCGGTATGAACGTGTCGGAGGAAGAGGATTGAAGGGCTCCCTTGGGTCCGCCGGACAGAACTACGAGTCCTCACACTTAGTTTCTGAGGATTTGAGTGTCGATGGAAAGTGTCGTAGAGGCAGGGTCCTATACTAGCATGAGCAAAGGACAGACTATGGCCGGGAACTCAACTTCGCATACCTCTGGTATGGCGGGACGTGGCTGACACGATGAGTGACCGGATGGATGTGGGAAAAGCGTACTACCTCTGCAGAGGGTAAAACTATTCGAATAGCCGAGTCCTCGGATATGGACAGTTGGGAGGCTGTCCTAAGACCATGTGCAAGTTTTACAAAGTTTTGGGTTTGAAAGGAAAATGAGTGGAAATTGTTTTATGCCACTATACCGAGGGTATGGTATGAGGTTGCTGGTAAAATAAGTAACCATGATCGGGGTATGGTTGGATAAAGGAGGAGTTTCGGGGAAACAGCTAAAATGATGTTTTCTTAAAGGATAGTTATAAACTTCTTCTCACCCCTTTTCAGTAAAGATTTTTGAGTTTTCAAATAAAAGTTTAAGAAATAAAACTAGAACTAGTGCTTACTCAAGTTGGGGTAGTTTGCGAGTACAATCAAATGTACTCATATTGGTTTCGTCCCTGGCTATTGTCTTAGCCAGATTGTGGAAGAAGAAGCAGTTCGAAGAAGAGGAGTTCACTGACGTCCTTGCGAACTAGGGCGCTTCCCAGTCAGCTGCCTGTAGGGTTAAGGCGAATGACTTGGGCTCCACGTTGTTTGGTGATTCCGCTGCAAGCACCTGATGAAGCTGATCACTTCCCTCAAGTAAGTAAATAAATTCGGTATGTATGGATGTTCTTTGGTTACCAAGTTTAATTGTGCTTCAGCGACGCACTGATCATGGGATCGCTGATATGTAGGCACAAGGGTATTTCAGACAGTTAGTCCGGGGTCCCCACATTAACCTAACCTAAAAAAGAGCCCAATGGGCCAAATGGATAACCCAAAAAAACCAATAGGTTTATTATGTTCGATCCAATCGAACCAATGGTTTCCCTGACACCAGGTAGCGCCGCTCGGCCGCCCCCTGCCCGGCCGCGTGCGCCTCTCTCCCCGGTCCCTGAGACCCGCTTTCGGCTGAGCGCTGGCCGGGATTCGAGCCGCCGCCGCCGGACGGAGATCGAAGGAGCCACCTCGTCGACTTCCACCACCGGCCACCTCCTCGTCGCCGGCCGGACGGAGATCGACGGGTCCCCCTCGTCTCCCTTGTAAAAACTCGACGGCGGTGGTCTGTTCTGTTCATCGTTTCTTGCTTCATTGCTTCTTCCGACGGCGGTGGTGGCAGGGAGCAGCACGCGAAGAGTTCCGCCCAGCCCACAGTGCTTCTCCGATGGTTGCTATGCAGCTCGAGCAGGCAGCAGTGTGTACCTGAATCCTGTGCTCGACGTAGGTGAAATTCAGCTGCAGGCTGCAATACTTGACAATACCAGTCCTTTCCTGAATTGCTAATGCGATAGCTGCAGACCTGCAGTCCGGATTGAGGCACTGAGCACATTGCGTTTCTATACAGTAGAGCATCAAACCGTTATCAAAAATACTAGTTTGCTGCAATCAAGTACTAGTTTGCTGCAATCATTCAGCATCAATTTCGCTAGAGAATACCTGTGATCTTTATTATTTACCTTAGTAGCCTGAGCATGTCCAGATTTCAAACCGCTGTGTATCTATACTATTCCAGTCTGGTAGCAAATGGTTCTTTCATGGGAATGTGAGAATTTTGGTATTGTTGCTATAGTGATTTTACATGGCACCATGGTTTTGCGTTTTACATTGCATAAAGGTTCGAACCTTACTAACCATTGGTTAACCTTTTCTAACCTAATTAACCAAATGGTTAACCTATTTATCCATTTTGGCAAAATGGTTATTTAGGTTCGAAACCGAAAAGTAAATGGTTAACCAAATCCCACCCATACCTAGTGGCTAGTACTCCTACTTTGTTTGGGGAGAAAGGAATAGATGGTCCTGGCCCGAACAATTCTTGAGCTGTCGGCAGTAGTAGCCGGCCGTCAGCCAAGGCCCTACCTCAAAACAAGATCGATTTCGTGGAACCTCAAAGAAACAAGAATAGAAAGTTAATTTTGCAAAAAAAGAAAAAAAAAGTTAATTTTGCAGGTGATCGTTCCTATGGATGATTCTAGGAGATTTCGGAGGAACATGAGCATTTTTCTCTGAACTTCGGAGGAACATGAGCATGCTTTTCCCGTGTATGCACTATTTCCCCGGAAAATGCCACACGCAAAGAAGGCATGGAGATAAATATAAAAAAAGTCATGGAGGAAAAAAAGAAGAAGAGGGAATAAATAGAGAGGAGGCATCTTTTATACACACTTGTGCTTGATGATTAGCACATGTTTTTCATATATAGAGTTTTTATGTGTTTCATATTTACACTAGTAAGGATTTTTTACGTTATACTCCCTCCGTTCGGAAAAGGATGACTTTCATTTGTCCAAATACAGATGTATCTATATTTGTAACATGTCTAGATACATCCATATTCGCATAAATAAAAGTCATCCTTTTCCGAACGAAGGGAGTATAAGACTTGTATATTCCAGTGGCGACCTTGTTTCAATGATAAACTTGGCTTGTATATTCCAATCCGCCAAGCAGTTGAATTGGATGGTGAAGAGGTTCTTCTCAATCCTTCTTCTTCATGATACCTCACTTGCTCGACTTCAAGCTGATCTCATATACGCAAAGAGCGCACTTTGGCTAAACCCTATTTTCGATTATGAACCCTAGCAATGGTCAACCACTTAGATTTCACCTCGGGATTCTTAACTTCCTCCTCCTGAGTGAAAGCCTTGACCTCATCTTCCTACAATTGTAGCTTGCCGAGGAGGCCACCGGCATGGCGACATCTCCCTCTTCTTTCCCTTTGTGCTGCTAGATTCATCTTTCTCTGCCATTGCCAACCCTATGCCGTCCCAATCCATGCAAGAGAGGGAAGTCTGCAAGGTTTCCTGAAGATCTTACGTGGAACGGGGACCCTGATCGAATTCAACGCAATAACCAAAGAAACTCTTGACAAGGATTTTACTATTGTGAGGGGGATTTTTTTTTTTGAAACAAGGCAAAAGACTTGCCATTTTCATTAATTAAGAAGAATATAGATGGCCGGTTAATTAACGGAAAACCGGCCTAAAACCGATACAGATGCACCAATGTCGTCATGGAACACGACCACATTGGGCATCACCACCGGCCGACCTGGCCACCCACACGAAGCGCGTCAACGAAGAGAAAAGCCACCGTCGGGGTTGCCAACCAACGTCATCGTCATCACTCCTCCTCGAGCAAGCGACTCCGACTCCGTCTTCAACGACCACCAACACGGCCCTCGCCGCAGCGACGCTGGAACCAGTGGCGGAGCTAGCGCTTTGTGAAAGCCTGGGCACACACTTCGTCGATGATTGCTTTACTATAATGTTAGTGTCGAGACATCTCAAGTAATCTATAAAATTATTGATAAAACTGTAGATTTTAAACAAAACTGAGTTGGAGAAGAAGGAAAAAATAATATTTGAATACAATTTATTAGAGATTAAAATCAAATATACTTGAATACATACCTTGTATTTGCTCAATCCGACCAAGCATTTTTTTATTACAACATCTGCAAGATGAAATAATATTTGGAGGAAAGTCTTGCCTTTTATAAAAAAGGAAAGAATAAGACTAATGTCGGCACTAAACTCCTAATTTTTTTCACCGCCCTGAACTCCTGCAGCCCTTGAGTTGCCTGCTAAATTCTGCAGCCTAGTTTTTTTTTTTGAGAATTAATTCTGCAGCCTAGGTGGATGGTTGTGTAGTATCCTTTTGAGGCCCAGGTAGAGCTATGCAAGAAAACATTTGTAGCCTGCTAAGTCCCAAGCGACGGGAGGGGCACATTTCTCAGCCCAAGAGGCAACAGATCGTATCTTCACTTCTTCACGAACATCTCACCTAGGTCGCTGGAGTTCCTGTACGCAGCGGCGCAGCCCGGGCACGTGCCCTAGGCGGAGGGATGGTAAAATCGCCCCTGGCAGGAACCCATGTCGGCCCATGCCAACAGTCGACCACACGCACCAAGCGACAGACAGCTCCGACTCTGACAAAGAGCTTCGAAAGGAGAAATATGCTAGGCTTGCGCCGACCGAGTCCTCCGCAAACCACCGGTTGAACCGTCATCGTCGCCGCAGGGACACTCTCCACCGCAGCTCCGACTCCACAACAACACAACGAAGCACGAGAGGACCCATCGGACACGTCGGAAAACCGACTACGAAGCCTGAGCCGCGACCCAACCTCAGCTCGATGCATCATCGTTGCCAAACTGCCCACGGAGCACCCAAAGGAGCTGTCTGAGCAACCACGCGGCCAAACCGCCAACCACTCCCAAGCTGAGTTCTCCGAGACGACGCCCCCAAGGAGGAGCAAGACGTAGCAGCGCCTTCATCGTCAAACCCTAATTTTTCCGCAAGAGAAACGCATGTGTCCCTACAAGGATAGACTTGTTGTCATACCACTAGAAACAGTGTCTAACAATATGGGTAGATTCAAAATGAACTTTAAGAACCAGCCAGCCCGCATTATTAATTTATTATGTCGTCAGTTCATCACATACACGAGAAAACGTAAAAAACATATACCTTTATTTATTTATATATAAAGGCTCGACATCTCAACGGCCTCTCCATCGGGCCACGTCGCCTTTTTTTTTCTCTGATCGTCGGATCGAAGGAACGTGCGCCCAGGATGGAACCACGTCGTCCCGCGCGCGTGTTTCTGTTCCTGGGAACAGTAGATGCACCTCCGCACCAACCGGAGCTCGACACGTCATCTGGTCACCGCCGGTGAAACCGGTGACCCCTCCCGCACGACTTTTGACGCAATAATTTACGAAAAACACCCCGCAAAGGACTAACATGCAAATTCAGAAAACGTCGAGGACCTTCATGTAAAAACATCCGCAGAACTCACCCTTTCTCTTCCCTTTTCCCCGCGCGAGCCCGACCTCGCCGGCGCCCCACCGCGCCTCCCCGGTCAGATCTACCCCCACCACGCGCTTCGCCGTCGTCCGCTCCACCTCTTCGCCGCAGATCAGCTGCCGGGGCGCCGCGCCGTCGCCGGAATCTCCGCCGCCGTGCCGCTGCCCTTCCGCCGCGTCCGCACGCTGCCGTCGCCGCTCCGGTGACCAAGAAGCGGCGGCGCCGCCACCTGCGGGCAGCCTGCGTCGAGGCGCGTCCAACGCCCCCACCCGCGCGTCCTAGCTCGCGGTGGCGCGGCTCCGGTGACCTCGACGCCGCCGCGGCAGAGCACGGGCGCTGGTGACGGCAGCATGACGTCCCAGCTGCCTGGGCTGAGCAGCTGGGCTGCCTGATGGGCTGGGCTGGCCGCTGTGGGCTGCCTGATGGGCTGGGCTGGCCGCTGTGCGACTGGCTCAGCCTTTTTTTACCCTGTTTTTTCCCATTCTTTTTTTTCTGTCCTTTTTATTCTACTTCCTTTTTAAAAAAACTTATATATCTTTCCAAATACAGCTCCAATAATTTCTAGACCTGCACAATTTCGAAATGTAGACATTTTTGAATTTCAATTTTACCCAAAAAAAGATGCAAATTTAAATATTTCAAAATTTCAGATACTCCACACGACCGCGTCGTATGCCGTTTCAATCAAAATTTCAAATTTAAGACCTCTAGAAATTTTAAAATTCTTTCAGATCCGATCATTTTATGAACGACAAAAGAATTCAAACCTTAATACGGTTCCACTTTAACCAATTTTTAGAATCTAAACGTTTTCAAAACGTAAACTCCTTTTGAATTACAACCATTTTCAAATTTGAGCAATCTCCAAAACCCGAATATTTTTAAATTGTTTTTTCCCCCAATTTCAATGATTTCCAAGCTTAGACAATTTTAGGACATCGGTAATTTTAAATTTGAGAATCCAACTAATATTTGGAGGAAAATACAAATTCATTTCCTCTAATTATGAATTGAATTTTAATTGAATTATTATGTAATGTGTTTCTTCTGATTATTGAATTAAATTAAATATTAAAAAAAAACTCAAACATATTATACCAACTCAAATAATTTAATATGCACAATTTAAATATTCCCTAAATTGTATTTAACATTTTTTGTTTCCCCCCCTCCTTTTTTTAATCCCACTCAAATTTTGTTGTTACTTTAATTGAAAGACCTATTTACTCTCTATCCATGTAAAATTAAAACTTATAGGATGATTTTACAATGATTTCCTAACAATAATTGTTCAGCGATACTTATTCCGCTAGGATAAATTTAAAATGTAATTTGTTTTCCATATTTTCCAACTGTACATAAAGATTGATCTTTATCAGATAAGTTTTTGCGAAGAGTTCGGCAATATATTATTTTAGTATATTTAGACAAATTTAAAAAAAAAAACTGCTAAATGATACATATTACAAATTTACAAATGTCTTGCAAATCTAAACATTTTACAAACATGAAAAGAATTCAAATATAAATACTTTCCAAATTTTACCAATTTTTTGAAATATAAACAACTAATAAGTGCGAACTTTTTTTTGAATTCCAACAATTTTTAAAATCTAAACAATTAAAAAATTCGAAAATTTACCAATTTCTTTAAATCTAAACAACTAATAAATGTGATTTTTTTGAAATCCAACAGTTTTAAAATTTGAAAAAAAATCCAAATATTTTTAAATATGAATTTTTACACACGGGCACGCGTGTCGACGCCATCTTGCCTAGTTACATTTGATGACTCACAGGTTACAGGCACGAGTCATCGAGTCAGTACGACTATGACCCCATTTTTCCCAACTACTCCACCCACGCTCTTCTCTGTGTTCAAACAGGGGTAGATTCCCATCCCCCTCCCGTCTCTTGGATTCGGGAGCCCCCGTCCATTTTTCTAAGTCGGAGCTCGGCTGTTGATCGATCCGGCCGCGCAAACCCGTAGCTTCCTCGGTGCTCCCCCCGACTCGCCTTAGTCGCCGAGCGCGAGGCTGGCCGTTTCCGCGGCTGGTCGAGTTCTTGACGGGGTCGGCCGCCAGCTGGGTTCCCCTCGTGTAGGAGGAAAGGTGAGCGAGCTCTCTTCTTTAAATCGAACTTAACTAATCGAATCGGTGCCTGGTCTCGGTTGATTGGGTTCTTTTCTTTTAATTCTCTTTTACACTTTCCTTTCGCTTTATTCTTTGCGATGTATTTTGGTTCACCCTTTCGCTTTCTCCTCCGTGTTTTTAAGACCTGAGTTGCCATCTTCGAATCTTTGCATTCAGTTCGGGAATTCGCTAGGTACGTGGTGGATAGAGCTTTGTCGGTGGCCGTACCCTTTCCCTGGGGGAACTCTCGTGGAGTTCTTGGAATAAAGAAGGGATTTTAGGTCCGTATTTAGGACTAGTTCTTGGGAACTCCGGAGTGGAGTTTGCTCAGATATCTCGATCTGCTATCTCTGGCGGCCGAATCTTGTCCTGTTCTTCATGGGTTAGCTGATTATTTTCAGAGACTTTTTTGTTCCCTAGTTCAATTTCGTGCAATCCCCATAACCTTGTAAACCACCCAGTCCATGACGCAGTATACTAGTACCCTCGAGATGTGGTTTGATTACTAAGCCGGTTTATTATGGTAGCATAAAAGGCTGTATTATAATGTCTATCACTCTATCTTGGTTGTATCTATCACATAATGTTTAGTAACCGTGAACATGTTATTGATTGTATAGGTAATTGCGTGGAGATATGGGACCTCATATGATAGAGAAGGATGGCGGGTAGGGAAGGGAGGGGGAGATTGAGAAAATTTGTCCGGCGGATGACAATGGAGTGCCTTTGCTCTGGGGAGCAGCTGAAAGGTGCAGATGAGACCGCCCGATCATCGGACTCTACAATCACCAAAGATTTCTCAGCCAGTGGGTACTCGTCCAGGAATGGGGAGGTAGAGAAATACCTTGATAATGGCAACATCGAGGAAGCCGAGTTGTCACTTCGGGAGGGCGTCTGCCTTAACTATGAGGTTGGTGTTTCCTTATGCGGAACTTTTTTTTGTGTGGATTGACAGAGTATGCTCTGTACAGCTGAATTCTCTTGTGGAACATGACATCTTTGGATCTGCTTTCCATTTATCTTGTGCTTCCCCTTGAAGTAGTGTTATCGAAAAATAGTTTGCCCTGTAGTTAAGTTATTCTTCAGTACCTATTTTTACTCTTATGCTTCCTTGTGAATGCAGTTGTATATGAATTTTTAATGTGCATAACTAAACTGCTTTTATGAAATTAATCGAATGGAAGTATGCTTATTTTATCTCCTACCAGAATTGGCCCACTAGCTTCTTACTATTTTAAGAAACCATCTATCTTATCCTTTTCTGGCATGCAATTCGGCAAACAAAAACGAGTTTCTAGTTTGAATTGTTACTACTATATCTGCAATATACACTACTCATGCACTTCAGTTGAGAAGCTTAATCTGAGCAGTTTTTCTGCTCTTTCAAAAAATATTGATTTCATTATCATGAAGTCTATTTTTCATTTTGATCGTATGCTAGAATACTATTTTTTACAAGTTAACTACATCATTTGTGGATTTACTGATTCCAAGCTTAATTAAAATTTAACTCCCATATTTAGTGCAGAATTATACACATATATTTTGCCATTTATATTTTTGCAGGAGGCAAGGGCGCTGCTAGGAAGGCTAGAGTACCAACGTGGGCATGTCGAAGCAGCACTTCGTGTGTTCGATGGAATAGACATAACTTCATTAGTTCCTAAGATGAAAATCTCAATTGCTAGAAAAGCACATCGCCGGAAGACTCGTTCACAGTGGGATTCTCCACCAATGCCCTTGCATGCGGTGAGCCTACTCATGGAGGCTATATATCTCAAAGCAAGAGCACTTCATGATCTTGGAAAGTTCAAAGGTAACACTCATCTCTCTGTCACTCAAATGAATAATGTGCAAACTCACACATGTGCGCAAAGTGATTCACATTTTGTTCTTGGGTGTTATGGAAAAATCATTTTAATTCTTGTTTAGCATTGCTGCAGTTTTGCGCGTGGTTACTTTAATGCTGTAAGCATAAGCATAACCTCAATTCAATTTGCTTGTGCAGACGCCGCACAAGAGTGCAGAATGATATTGGATATTGTGGAAGCAGCAATACCAGAAGGCTTACCAGCAGGATTTGGAAAAGGTTGTAAATTGAACGAAATAATATGCAAGGCTGTAGAGTTTCTCCCTGAACTATGGAAACTAGCAGGGTTTTCACTTGAAGCCATATCTGAATACAGGAGGTCTCTTCTCAATAACTGGAATCTTGATGGAGAGACCATAGCAAAAATACAAAGGGAATTTGCTGTTTTTCTTCTATACAGTGGCTGTGAAGCCCGCCCTCCAAATCTCCATTCTCAGTTGGATGGTTCGTTTGTACCACGAAACAATATGGAAGAGGCTACTCTTCTTTTGATGGTTCTGTTGAGGAAGTTTAATCTAAGGAGAGTTGCGCGGGATCCCACCGTGATGCATCACCTTACTTTTGCACTGTCCATGTCAGGGCAGCTAAAACCACTGGCTGTACAGTATGAAGAGCTGTTACCTGGTCTGCTGGACAAAAGGGAATGGTCATACAATGTTGCATTGTGTTACCTAGCAGAAGAAGATGATTCGACTGCCCTGAATCTACTCAAAAGGATATTGAAGTTAGGACAGGATTCTGACAATCTCAAAGAACTGCTCCTTGCGTCAAAGGTTTGTGTTGAGAACGATGCTCATGCTGAAGGTGCTGCGTATGCACGGGGGGCTATTGCTAATATACAGGGAGGGTGTGACCAATTGGCGGGCATTGCAGACGTTTTACTTGGTGTCTCCCTTTCTAATCAAGCTAGATATGCCATATCTGATAATGATCGGGCTTCTTGGCAGTGTGAAGCACTCGAAGTACTTGGCCGTGCTGAAAAAAACATGCACTGGCAAGATTCTAGGGTATTGTACAATCTCAGCCTTGAATATGCTGATCAGAGGAAATTAGATGCAGCAGTTTTTTATGCAAAAAAATTGGTGAAGTTAGAGGCAGGATCAGAGTTGAGGAGTTGGCTTCTGTTAGCTCGAATACTGAGTGCACAACAACTGTTTGCAGATGCTGAAACCATTGTTGATGCTGCTCTTGATGAAACTGGGAAATGGAATCAAGGGGATCTGCTGCGAACCAAAGCCAGAATTCAGGCTGCACAGGGGCTATTCAGCGATGCAGTTGGGACATATACCCAACTTCTTGCTGTAATTCAACTTAGAACAAAAAAATTCAGCGCTGGGATCCCCTTGACAAAGGTGCTCTAAAGTTCTGTTTCAGATCTAATTGCGGAATCACATACTCTTGCTCATATGCCAAATTTATTTTGATTATTATACAAATTTAGGATTATGTTTCTGTTAGATCGGTTAATCAAATATTTGGTAGCCTTGTCTGCAAGGGGGAGCAGCGTGCATTAAAAAAGGTTCAAAGACAATAAGAAATGAATATTGGATATACATTCATTTTGATTTAAAGCTTCGGGTGAGGGCATTCTGTCGATGTAATAGTTGCTCTGATCTCTTTTCTGAGAACAGGAAAAGTTTTCAATAGGTCAGATTTTGATTAACCAACAAGAGCCAGAGTAACAAACTAGAATCATAGGGTGATTCCTGCTGGCAATATGTCCTCTCAGTTTATGTGCTATTGCTATGTTGAATTTGGCTGCATACATGCCTAAAACTAGTGGACACTTCGGGTCAAAAGCTTAGTGTAAACCATCGAGTACCTCTTCATCCTTTTATATTTGTGGTTATGTATCTTATGTTCATGGAAAAGTAGCAAATGGATGGTCACTATGTCTCTGAAGTTCTTATATCACTTTTTACAGGGAGCTCAAGATTATAAAAGCCTGGAAACAGAGACCTGGTATGATCTAGCTCTCTTGTATCTAGGGATGTCACAGTGGAGGGATGCGGAGGTTTGTGTATCGAAGATAAGAGCCATCAGTTGTTATTCTGCCTTGGCTTGGCATGCTACAGGTTAGTCTTGTTTATCACTAACTCCAAATATAAGACATTTTGATAGGCTATTTTAGGCTACCAAAACGTCATATGTCTAGGTATAAAGGAAGTATTATGCAAATATACGACAAAAGTCTAAACAACAACAACAAAGCCTTTTGTTCCCACAACGACAAAAGTCTGATCAGGCTATTTTAGGCTACCAGAACGTCTTATATTTAGGTATAAAGGAAGTATTATGCAAATATACGACAAAAGATCTGTTTTAAAAATATGTTCGATGTAAAATCATCACATGTCTATTCAAATAGATATCAAAGCTCCAGTTGGGGCTTACTCTGTCATTTAGTATGATACATTTTGAATTCTTTTGTTTCACCTTTGAAAATATAATAGCATGCGATTCATAGTCACAATTATTTTTCGATCTAATACTACAAGTCACAGCACATTTCATCTTGATATTTCTTCATTAAATATTTTAAAGAGTTCTTTGTTTTTTTTCCTAAGATACTTTCTTCATATTATTTACTAAAATGTATTTGCAGGAAAACTGTATGAAGCGAAAGGTCTTCCAAAAGAAGCTTTGGGGCTTATTTCCAAGCCTTAGACCTTGATGCTAAACATGTTGCAAGCCTGATATCGACTGCTATTATTCTACGACAACTTGGGGACAGGCCATTGCCTTCTGTACGGTGCTTCCTGACTGATGCACTGCAACTTGATAGAACAAATCATATGGCATGGTTTAATCTTGGCCTACTCTACGAAGAGGAAGGTAACAGGTCAGCGGCTGAGGCTGCTGAATGTTTCCAAGCTGCTGCTCTTCTTGAAGAAACAGCACCTGTAGAACCTTTCAGATGACATATATGTATGAAAGCTATAGAAACTGCAAGCTGTTATATTCTTTCAAATTGTTTCACTTAAACTAACGAGGAGTAGTAGATTACAGAGTTCCAGTCATGACCTACATGGCTAGATCATTGAGAGATTATAGCATCAGACACCTTTTTCTTTGATTAAAGTTCAATATATAGTTCCGGTTTGTTTTCTATACAATGGGAAGAAAAATGATGTTATTCTCAATTTACTTTGTGGATGAACTTCACTCATCGTGATCTACAGAGTCAGATAGCCAGTATAATGTCAATATAGACGTAAATTGTCTCAAGTTTTAGGTAATCAATGTTTCTGTTCATATGTTGAGAATCATATAAGATGCAAAATATTCCTGGGGCCTTCATATATTACTCCTGTTATTTCTGTCAACTATCATGTTCCAGCAGATAAAAAATCCAAGGGTATGTTATTTACTGTTGCATTACCAAGGCTCTGAAATGTGCTGTAATCCAGGTTGTACTTAATGTTGTGGGCCGTGATTGTGCTGGGTACTGGTGGCAATCGCATGAGTTTGCTAACAACAACTGAGGTTGTTGGATGGACTGCACATACTTGTCAAGCATTAAGATTAGCTACTATTCCAAGAGTACTCTGTAGACTTTCTTGGATACCTTCCCCCATGGAATGCATTAAGATATCTTCCCTGTTGTTCGTGCAGAGGCTTAGTTAGTAATCTCTTGTCATGCATTAATGAGACGGTATTCTAGCAGCATCAACTTATGTAGCAATCTTCTGGTTGGTGGTTTTGCTCAGGTCTGATAAATATTTGCTGGCATCTGGTCTATTCAAGCGGTTCAGCAATGATGATTGAAGGAATCCCTTCTCATGATTGGCCAGTAAGGTTCCTACTTGCACATTCCTTGTTTTATGTGATTATGATTATGTCTCTACCATCAAAGATTTTTGCTGAGAACTTTGAGGAGTTTCTTTTATGGCTTGAAATGCGCAATGAAATTCTTATGACTTCGAGGTTACTGATTTTAAAAGGTTTTATCTAGTTTTACTTTCAGTTAATTTGACTAAAATTCTGAAGAATTAATAAGTAATTTTTTGGATAACTTATTGGATCTTAGCCTAGACTTTCATATGTTCAAATGACAGAATTGAGGCATTTTTCTTCTAATTGTTTCTGTTTAATGCCCTCCAGCATGACAACTTGATCATGCATTTTAGTTCCACCATGGAACAAGTTCTCTGTTCCATTTCCCGCCGATTTGTGGGTTAAGTTTTGGTGATGTCAATGTCGGATGAATAACCAGCATCTATCCATGTACGTTTTGGGGCTACTGTGATGTCGGTCAGTCAGTTATCCAGCCTTGAGTGATCTCCCAGGCTGTGCACATGGCAGAGTCACATTTCTGTAGCCTTAACTGTTCTTGTGCTGTTGGTCACAGTGATATCCTTGTATATACTTTAAAATTGCGTTACTGAGCCAAGCGAACATATCAAGTTTATTTTTGATAAACGGTATTAATCAAGAAGATATCAAGTACACCCGGTCTTTCCAACAACTCAACATCACGAGTAATTCAAAACATCAAGGATGGACATAACCAAATTAATATGAAACATCTAAAAGAAAATCAATATAAATAATATACACAGTAATCAACGACAACATCAACCACTGTCCTGACAACACACGTGTCACAAAAAGATTCTCTAAAAGCAACACCCTTCAATAAGATGCCAACATATCTGTCACCCTCATGAGTTCTCACCCTGGAGAGCAAGACCGGAATCCATGCTTCAACAAGTTAACGATATCGAAACAACGCTATTGCTAGATACAACCGATAATGGCCAGACAGAAGTTTTCACCCCGGAGATCCAGTCCCGAAGAAGCATCATAAAAACTCAACTACTCTGCAATTAATATGCATAAGCCTCATACATGAGAATAATGGAAGATGACATTGTAGAACTGTTTTCTTGCGAAACATGAGAATAATGGAAGATGACATTGTAGAACTGTTTTCTTGCGAAACATAGTATAAATACGCTCACATACACGTGCATATACTCACCCCTATGAGCACCTCCAAAAAACTGAGCCGGCGGGTCAGGTCTTGAGATTGACGAAGTCACCGCTCCTTGGTGTCAACGGGAACGTCGCCTCCCACTGAAGAATATTTCATCAAAATAAGAAACACTAGTATAAACCTGGGGTTTGAACTCTAGTGAGCTGTGGGCCCACCCTTCTAACCATCCTATCATAGGTAGGTTCTCGACATGTTAGAACTTAGAACATCTTCAAGAACATAGCGAGTTACATGCATATACATCGGTGTGAGCCAAAACAATCGGTGTATTCTTTTTGCAAACTAGTGCAACTAAAAGAAGAGTAAACAATGCTATTTAGGAATGTTTGGAAATTTCTTTAATCTTGCCAGCATTTTTTTAGATCATAGGGAAAGTTCCATGTTTCAAAATTTACACTGGAGCTGATAAGATCCAATTAAGAGAGCTAAGATTGAGACATAAAGATCATTCTATTGTTGAAAGTTGTTTGAAATATTTCTATTCCATGTATGAAGTCTTGAAATGTGATGCCCGCAAAGATTTTGTTCGAGTGGATGCTAAATTGGACGGATTGTTCCACTTGGTTGGTCAAGAATAATTCCTAAATTTGAGACTCCATACAACAAAAGTATTCTGGTAAATGATAGTATTGATCGGTGAATGACAACCGGGTGCTAGAGCTTATGAAAATGTAAGTCATATCACGTACCTTTATGATAATTTTTGTTGTTGTTGAGATTTCGCAAGAGATCTGCACGCATTTATATTTATCTGGAAAGAAGCTAGGACAAGGTCCCAGAACTACAAGATATTTATCCCGAATTTAATTCGAATTTCCACAATAAGGTAACGAAAATTATCTATGGTTTTGCTGGAGAATAAAACTTGGACCGCTCGCGAGTGGATAGGGTGCTACAGTACTCAGGAGGCGAAAAACAGGCGACCGGAGTTTCGAGCCTCTCGCCGGCGTCTTCCGCCGCTCCCCTCCGCCTCCGGTCGCCGTCCTGGCACTGTGAGGTGGGGGGAGCTCCGGCAGCGTTAGCGAGTGTAGATAGTACCTAGTATTAGGTGTTGTTACCTGGCGGCGCCGTCGACGACGGAACGGTGGCGCTGATGAGGTTTGTGTTCTTCCCCTTCTTCCGTTCCGGCCTCGTTGCCGGGGAGGCTGTGAAGATGGTTTGCCCGGCGCTGCTCTCCTTCCTCTTCTCCGGCCGGCCGTGGTGGCATGGGGAGTTGGTGGTGGGGGTCGGCGTTTCGTTTTTGGTGGTGGTTCAGGTGGTGGTCTTCCTCGTCGTTCTGCTCCGGTTTGTCGTGGTGTCGAGGGGAGCGAGCTTCTGGAAGTTGCAGGGTGTTGTTGCTGGTGGTTCTGGGCGGCGGCGGGACGGCGGGTTGCAGGGTGGTGCGGGGTTTCCGGCGCTTTGGCTGTGCGTGTTAAACGGCTTCGGTTCCGTCGCTGGCGGCGGACGGCTCATGCAGCTTTCTACAAGGTGGAGGCGCTTCTTCCCCGACGGCGAGTGGTACGGCGTCTCCGGCGAGGCCTAGGAGCTCGGGCGCGCGGCGTCGGGATCTGATTGTGGTTCTTCTCAGCAGCTTAGGGAGCTCTTTGCATATTCTTGGTCCTCTGTGTTATTTTGTTTTCTTTGTGGACTTGGCTGTAATATGTTCTGAGCTGCCTCCTTTGTAATCAGATCCTTCAAAAAAAAAAAAGAATAAAACAGTAAGAACACATGCAGTATCCAGAATTGCGCACAAACGGAGCAGCAGTCCTCGAGAAGGCCTTCCCGATTAACGGTGGCCCACAGGAAGGCCCCTTTGATTCTCAGGGTAGGAAATAGAAAGGAATAGGATTTTCCTAGGAATGGCTTGCCCTGCCCACTTGAATCCTACGAGCATAGGAACTAGGCGCAGGATTTTTAACATGAGGTCTAAGCTCATGTTTGCTTTCCTTTGAAAATACACTATGTAGGCCTCCTTTGATTCAAAGGATTTACTAAGGAATTTGGTAGGATTTAGACCCTGTGGAAGATTTCCTTTCCAACACGTTTGATCCATAGGATTATAACCTACGGGAAATATTCCTATAGCAACTACATAGTGTATTTTCAAAGGAAAGCAAACATGAGCTTAGACCTCATGTTAAAAATCCTGCGCCAGTTCCTATGCTCGTAGGATTCAAGTGGGCAGGGCAAGTCATTCCTAGGAAAATCCTATTCCTTTCTATTTCCTACCCTGAGAATCAAAGGGGGCCGTAGTTGCTATAGGAATATTTCCCGTAGGTTATAATCCTATGGATCAAACGTGTTGGAAAGGAAATCTTCCACAGGGTCTAAATCCTACCAAATTCCTTAGTAAATCCTTTGAATCAAAGGAGGCCTTTCCGAAAGCGCCAACCCGCGGCATCGGCGCACCTGGAAACTGAGCGCCCACCCCGGCCCAGATGCTCCTCCACTCTTCCGCTTGCCGCGGCAGTCTCCTCTTCCGCAGCGGCTTCCCCTTCGCGGCCACCGCCACCACCACCCCCAGAACCCTAAGGGCGCTCACAACCGTAGCAGCTACTCCCAGCATGTACCGCGGCGGGCGCGCGCGGCGGCGGCGGCGGCGGCGGTGGCACCAACTCCCAGCGCGGTCGCGGGCGCGGGCGCGGAGGAGGAGGCAGGGGAGGCCGTGGGGGAGGCGGCGGAGGCCGAGGTGAGCAGAGGTGGTGGGACCCGCAGTGGCGCGCCGAGCGGCTACGGCAGATGGCCGGCGAGGTGAGGGCTCTACTCTACTCCCGTGTGCCCACGTGGCTGGATGATGTTTTGTTTGTTTCATCCAAATTGTATGCAACAAGGTGTAGTCGCATGCAGCCTTTACTGAATGCCTCATTTAAAAAAAAAGGATCTTATCGCACTTTGTTGAAGTTTTTCCTTGAGATTTACACTCTCGTGAATGTCTACCGTTCAGGTGGAGAAGGTCGATGAGACTGAGTGGTGGAATAAGATTGGACAACTAAGAGAAGGGTCTCAGCAGGAGTTAGTAGTCAAGAAGAATTTTGGACGCGATGGACAGAATACACTTGCAGATATGGCTCAGAGACACGGCCTTTACTTGTAAGGATGACACTCATATTCTGCAACTTCTTCCCTCATTCTCACCATGTTTAACATCCATATCTATGTCTCTTTAATAAAAACGTTGCCAACGGGGGAATGATCCCTCCTCTGGCTATACGTTGGTAGGTAGGTGAGACACCCGTAGCTCGAGTAAACCTCTGCTGGGTCTCGAATTTTTTCGAGTATGCCTCAGCTGGTTCTCGAACCCAGGCGGGCTGGCTCCACACTCAGAGCACAAGCCACCAGGCGCTGGCCTGGTTCTCTTGTCTCTTTAATAGAAGCACGACTATCTGACTTTCTCACGTTGATCATTTGGGCCCTTTTGTGATCTGACTTTCTCACGTTGCTCATTTGGTCCCTGTCTTGTGTTTTAATCTGGGGAAGATAGCAATGCATACAACAAAGGGAAGACGCTTGTTTTCAGCAAAGTGCCACTACCTGATTACCGAGCAGATCTCGATGAGAGGCATGGATCAACACAAAATGAGGTGCTATTATTGTCTTAGATGTAGTGTACATTAGTATATATGTAACATTGTTCTAAAATTCGGCCGAATCACCGATTAACTGGCCGAGTAATCGCTATTCAGTGGGTTACTGAATAGCCGATAAATGCCGATTACCCGATTAATCGGCCGATTAACTGGCGAATAGGCCGATTATTCGCTATTCAGTGGCCGAGCGAGCCGTTACCAGTTAACGAATTCCTGAACAATGATATGTAATTTTGTTTGCTGATATACTTATGTTTGAACTATGGACAGATTAAGATGTCCAACGAAACAGAGAGACGGGTGGAAAACCTTTTGTCCAGGGCACAGTCGAATAACAATGATTCTGCTAGCACATCCACTGTCTTAACAAGACAGTCTTTGCCTAGCACATCGTCAGTATATGGATTAACAACGGATATTGACAAACAAAAGCTAAGTTCTCAGCTTAGGGATCTGCAGAATTCGAAAAAGGTAATGCCAGTGGTTTTCCGGTGATTCAAACCCCATATTGCCAAACATTCAGCATTTCTGAATTCGTACCATCTATGTTTCGTTTCAGATGAAGCCCAGCGCTAGATCAATGCAGTCTTTCAGGGAAAAACTACCTGCATTCAAAATGAGAGAGGGGTTTTTGAAAGCAGTGGCAGCTAATCAGGTAACAACTAAGAACTATGAGATGTTTCCAAATTTGATCTGTTTAGATGAATATATTCACACACATTGCAGGAGGTGTAGATCTCAGATCTTTGCCCATTAGAGATAGGTACAGTAGGTTACTTAGTTAGAAAATATCTGTTTAGATACAGAAGATATCGGTTAGTTAGGAAAAAAAAGATACAGTCTGCTAGGAAGTTTGGATTCTAGTCAGAAAATATCTGTTTTACAGAAGATATCGGTTAGTTAGGAAAAAAAAGATACAGTCTGCTAGGAAGTTTGGATTCTAGTCTTAGTCATCAAGTCGAGTCTTCCCTACGGGGTGAAGGCAGGAAATAAAGCCGCTGGTGTCAAAACGAATGTGTATAGCTCACACGATTAGATGCGCAATTGTACTAGTTAGCATTTTTGTAATGTATTTTTTCAGCAAACTCACATAATAAGAAGCTTTAATTGTCAATGTACCTTAAATATAGTCGGATTACAAAAGTAATTACCTCTCTGTTTTTAGCCTCTACAGTCTTTCATCTTGAGAAAGCGGTCTATCACATATGTACGTAGAGTTGAATATAAGTCTTTGCTCCAAAAAGCAAATGATGCGGTATTTCATGAAAACATCACCAATGCAATTACATGGCACTGTATTCATGATTTTCATTGCTGAAAAGCACCGGCAAAGGGCAAGGACGAGTAGTACGTCTAATGTTTGATGGACCTTTATGATCAGGATCATTGGTTGTGGATGAAGGCGATTTTCTTTTCAAAGAAATACTCTATTAAAATTTTATTACCTGTCAGATTAGCAAGATATCGCTAGTACCGAAATACGTACAAATTAATATATATGTGAAATTATGGTACAAGTTTCCTCTTGTTAGATCACCTGACATTGTGCCTGGGAGTGATTTTTGAGGACTAATCTGGATTGTCAAATCCACGTGATCCCTGATTACCCAATAAGGTCAATACGCACCCAAAGGCCAACCTCCGAACAAAGAGATAAATCAACACATCAGGAAACCCTAGATAATTCAACAATTAGGAACTGTGAACATTAAATCTCCTCGAATCAATTAGATGGAAAAACAAGTTGTAGCGGCACTTACAGATTTTCAGTAGAGGGGAGTGGCAATGAGGGACGGCCAGCGGCGATCCACACGAGCTGACCACAGGACTTAGATACAACGCGGCAACGAAGCGAGCATAATACCCGAGCGATTATTTACTTTGGGCATTGAGCGATTCAGCGAACCGTGGACTAAGTGCTGTGTGTTTTGCGCATGAACTGGTGGCTTTGTACGCGTGAAATGGAGCCTGACAGGCCGGGGTCAAAATCCTATTTTCGCAGGGGCATTTTTTGTACTGGGCTATACTTACGTGGGTTTGAGCCAAAGTCATTGGGGTCAATTGGCCCCATTCATACTGACATACACTGTAGCTCCGCCCAAGGTACACCATGTACCCCATATGGTTTATCCAGTAAATTAGAATAAGCTACCAAAGACATAATCCCCGTCCCGAACTTTCTCCCCCTCTCCGGACACCATGGCCAGCCATTCCCTGCTTATGGAGCTGTACTGCTAACCTTGTCACGTTCATTGGTCTTAGGAACTGTACCAGTTCTAGCACGTGACTACTTGGTATTAGGGCAGTCGTTCTTGAGTACGAGGCCACACACGCGTGAGGCTATTGGATTGCCTCTGTCACAGGAAGATATGTATGTCATCATCAATAGCAAGCTCTCCGACCTCGCCAACCAGGTGGCAAACCTATATACCAACACCGTCGAGGTCAAAAGCAATCTCCACAAGCTGATGGACACATTATCTCAGCTGTTCCAACCTCAATGCAGAGCAGTCAAGGTGAAGGCAGGAGGAGCAGAAGGGGAAGCAAGTGTGCTTCCCAACCACTCACTACCATCAAGAACCTGCAGCAGATAGGTATGGTGGACGAGTAGACGTATCAATTTGTGAGTCCCATATACAGGTGCGAAGGGCTGCAAGCGGCACCAGATGGAGGTGCTCGTGGCCAACCTCCGCAAGCCACTCCAGACAGACGTGTTGCTGAAAATTTCTGGTAACCCTGGAGGACGCAGTTGATCCACTCCCGTGCCTACGAGGAGCGGAAAAGCTTACGCCTGCGAGAAGCGGCAGTGGTGCAGCCTACAGCGGCGGCATGTCAAGCTCAAGTAACTGCAATGGAGTTCCTTCCACATGCAGACATGCACTCAATATCGACGGCGATGATACACATAATAGCCATGTTGGCAGAGTCCTCTCCAGCTGGGGCGGTGGTCGCACAACCAGCAACAGCGGTGGTGCCTTCCCAGCAGCAACGGCAGTCACACAGCCACCCACGAGAGCTTGATGTTTCTCCTTGAAGCAATGTTGACTCTTCTGCCGAAGCCATGGTGCTTAATTTCTAGCAGTTCCCAGCTCTTTGTATCGCCAGCAAGGAATGAGCCACTCCTACTTGCCAAGGCTCACAAGAATTCCTTGTTAGATTTAGCTTCTACCTAGGCCAAATGAGTGGACCACACCACTCCTATGCAGGCCAAGTGGCCAACACATTGGACAGAAGCAAACAGACCTTCAAACTGATCCACATCAATGCATGGTTGCAGCTTGGTTTTAGCGCAGGCAGAACCTGTCAACAGCATGAGGACTCCTTGGGATCCAACCGTGGCCACTGTCGCAGCTCGAAGACGAACTGCTCAAAAAGTGTGGTGTAATGTCAGAGGCGTGAATCTTGGTCATTATCCCATTTGAGATAACTATAGTAGATCACGCAGTTAATAAGGATATATTTGTTTAGTAGGAAAGAGATAGGTTTAGTTAGTAGGTGGATACATATATGGTTTGTTAGGATAGTCCGCATTCTATTCTTATGCATCAAGTTGAGTCTTCCCTATAAAAGACACCATGTACCTCATATGGATTATCCAATGAATGAGACTAATCTAGCAAAGATCTAATCCTCTCCCCAACCTACTTTCCCTCTCATCCCTGACACCATGGTTAGCCGACCCTCGCTCCACAGAGGCCTGCCCCTACCTTGTCACTACATCGGTCTTAGGAACAGTACCAATTCTAGCACATGAGATCCATAGACTGACAATGTATTGTCCTGAGACCACCGGGCTAATACCCTTAGTATCCAATAAGATCTGTTGCTAGCTTTTTGAATGATTTGGTGCAAGTTAAATTAACTTGAATCTATTGACCACTCAGTCTTGCGGGTTTATCATCTTTGTACTTCTTAATGCTGTTTGTGATATTCACTATATTCTTAACATTTGGTATACAGTAGAGTACGATAGTTGATCTTATTAGTACACACATTTAATTTATTTTCTTTCTGGATTTACTGTTTCAGGTTCTGGTCATTTCTGGCGAGACAGGCTGTGGTAAAACAACACAGCTTCCACAGTTCATACTAGAAGAGGAGATAGATAACCTTCGTGGTGCTGATTGCAGCATAATATGTACTCAACCCCGCCGTATATCCGCCATATCTGTTGCAGCACGTGTAGGATCCGAGAGAGGTGAAGAGCTTGGTGAGACTGTTGGATACCAGATTCGCCTCGAATCAAAGCGGTCAGCGCAAACACGTCTGCTCTTCTGCACCACAGGAGTTTTGCTTAGAAAACTGGTATGACTTCATTGGCAGAAAGATAGCTAAGCAGTTTTGACTTACCAGACCATTACATCTTTGCAGTCTTTATTTTTGTCGATTTGCTTGATGTGGTAAAAAATAACTATATGTTCTGCCTTGTTTTTTGTTTGTTGACCATTGTTGCTTTCTATATATCCTGAAACTTCTGGTCAATCTTAGCTTGATTTGTGCATGGTTTGCGGAATTTCAAAGTTGCACCTGAGCTCATATGCTCCTGGTTGAGTACGAAATTCGAAAAATATATAAAAACACTCCAAACAATTCTGAAAAATATCAGAGACGAACATGTTACACTTCCCTACATACGTGCAAAGTTTCGTAAAGAAATGCCACATTTTGTGCTCTGTGCAAAAAAGACAAAATCAGTGGCTAACATGAGATCTAGATCTGTCTTTTTTAAGCATTGATTTTGTCTTTTTCGCGCAGAGCACAAAGTCATTTGTTGATGAAACTTGGCACTTATGTAGAACACTTTAACATGTTCGTCTCTGATTTTTTTTTCAGAATTGTTTGATACTCGCTCCGTCCTCGAATAAGTGTACATCTAGCTTTTGTACTAAGTCAATTTTTCTAAATTTTGACCAACTTTATAGAAAAGTGTATCAACATATATGGCATCAAATTGGTATATTTTGAAACTTTATTTCAAAACGAATATAGTGATACCAATTTAGTGTCATTAATGGTGGTATGTTTTCTTAAAAAGTCAGTCAAACTTTAATAAGATTGACTTACCACAAAAGGTTGATGTACACTTATTCGCGGACGGAGGGAGTATGTTTTTCTATTTTTTTTTCGAATTTCGTGCTCAACCAGGAGCATGTGAGCTCGGGAGCCAAATCTGCTCTCCTTGCTATATATATCTTTATCCAGGTTTAGTCCAATATTTTGAGGAAATTAAGATTCATTGTTTGCAAAATTACTAAGCTTGTGGCTATTATGGTCTGAACTTCTTATTCAGTTGTGTGTTTGGCACTCCTTCGTCTTTGCTATCACTGGCCTCGGGAGCCTTGTTAAAAAAACCGAATCAGACTATTGGTCTTACTGGACCAGAAATGGTGCCTTGACCGGTTTGGTCTGCTTAAAAGACTGTTTCACCAAAAAATGGTAAAGAAAACTAGTAAACGAGGTGTGAGAAGCAGTAATCGAACTGATAAGTCAAGTTTTTCGCCCACCATTTCGCACGCACTAAGGTGCCCAACCACCAGCTGGGCTGCATTACCTTTGTGACCAAGTTAGCCGACAACATCTGTTACTCCCTCCATCTGTGTGTACAGGTCCTGATAATCTTGTTTTAAGTCAATATGTTTAAGTTTGACCAAGTTTATAGAAAATATATATCAACATCTACTATATGCGATGAATGTATTATGAATTTCATGATTCATAATAGATTTATATTAATTTGGTAAATTTTGTCAAACTTGAAAAGATTTGACTTCAGACAAGATTACTAGGCCTTGTAATCCCGGATGGGAGGGATGACCTATTTACTCGAGCATATGTAGTCAAATTTACTTTGAACCTACTTGAAATCAATTTAACAATTTGGTTGCATCAAACTGGGTGAGTCGCTGGTTAGACCGATGAACCAATAGCTTAACTGTCTGGTTTCTTAAACAATGCTCGGGAGTCTATTTCAGAAATATTTGTCCATTTACGAACCAAGAGTGTAATTAATGCAGGGTTTTCACTATCTACCCCTACTTTAATGCTTTGGAAGAGGTTAACTGGTTGTAGTGCGCCACTTTAGGGGTATGCATGGTCATTTTTCATCAACTTTTTTTGTAGATTTAGTATTTCCTTGATCTCGGTGATGGTAGGGCCGTGGGTGATGACAGTCAGATATTGTGAAAATGAGTACTGGAAATTGTATACTTCATTTAACATGGTAGTTACAGTGGCAGCGGGTACTTCTGATTTTGACACAGGCTAAACACCTATTTTGTTTATTTTCGTTAGAGATGTGACAAATTTGAGGCTCTAATGCATTTACATAAGACTGTCCAAAATTAATCAAATATTGTGTGATTTCTAGCAGTCCAATGATCCAATCTGATCACAACTGCAGCTCCTGCTAAGATACACGTGTGGCCTTTTAAACCCTAGCGTCTTGGAATCTTGCTCGCTTTAGACGCCAATTAGGACACCTTACCGCCTGAAAACCATGGCTACGGTTCTCTAGCTATAACTATTGCTGATCTAAAGATTTATACTGTGGCAGGGTGTTTCATTTGCTCTAGTGTATCTTGAGATTTGGCGAATCCAATTGAATTGCTGTCTCGTTTCCAAACTTTTTGTCATTTTGGTGATATTAAACTTACATACGGTGCGGACACTATATGAAGTGCAGGTTCAGGAGCCGGACTTAGTTGGTGTAAGCCATTTACTAGTTGATGAAATTCATGAACGTGGCATGAATGAAGATTTTCTCATCATCATTTTACGAGACCTTCTGCCAAGACGTCCTGACCTTCGTCTTGTACTGATGAGTGCAACAATAAATGCTGAACTTTTTTCCAAATACTTTGGAGAAGCTCCTGTCATGCATATTCCGGTACTATAACCTTTTGCAAACAGCATGAGTAATGACATACCAATTGAAGCACTGGTGTACATTATACTTATATTGAGGTGCTTTGATCAGGGTTTCACATTTCCTGTTGCTGAGTTGTTTTTGGAGGACATTTTAGAAAAGTCCCGCTACAAGATCAAATCTGAACGTGATAATTTTCAAGGAAATTCAAGAAGAAAGAGACCTGCTTTGGTTAAGAATGATCCTTTGTCCGATGTTTTCGAGGTAAACCTGAGCTACTTCTTTAATCTTGCCCACACACTGTAGTTTCCTAACTCAGTGTTAATGCCAGGGGATCACAACTTCACAAGTCTGAGATGCGCAATTTATCAGATGATTTATCTCTATTGTTGCTAATGCAAATAACATATATTGCAAAAAGGCAGACATGTTTGATTTTCATATCCGCCAAAACTAGGAGGGTTGATAGTTTTGTTGCTCACTTACTTTTTTTTTCCAGGATGTTGACATTGATAAGGAGTATGGCAATTACAGCATTACAACAAGGCAGTCCCTTGAAGCTTGGTCTGTCACTGAACTAGATTTGAGCCTTGTATGTACTCTGAACTTTTTTTTCATGTGTATACGTTTGTGCACTACTAACTGGAAGCTCTTGGTTGTTGAGATGAGATCTAGTTCGATATATGTATGATCAATTGCAATTAGGTGGAGATATATCAGCGATGTTGCTAAAAAGAACCAGCTAGTTGCCTATTGCTAATTAATCCATTAGGTATTAGCAGATCTGCAGATGTCTTGGATAGATTTCTTCGTTATTGAAAGATCAAGAATGGAAAAGACGTAAGGAAACACATGGAATATTAAGTAACGTTAGATGCAAATATGTGTAGTTATGTACCGATTCCTGTCTGCAAACATCGTGGAAACTAGTGAGAAAAGAAGTGCTTTGTATATCTTTTTCACTCTTTATAATTTGAACTTACACTCAAAATAAATTAGAAGAGACAAAAGAGAAGCTTGTTGTGTATTGTAACATTTCTTCTTTCGTCAACCTTATTGAATGTGAGCAGTGAGCTTAATGTTTTTTACATAGTTATTATAGTAAACCGAGAAGTGCATCTAGACTATTCTCTTGCCCAAAGAGTTTCATGTTAATTTGGTACCACAAACCAAAAGTGATTTATGATGGCACTTGTCTGTGCATTGCAGTTGATATCTCTCCAAAATGCAACCTATATTTCCTAATATTCCAATATCATGTAGACATGTAATAACTATCTATGCTGCTAATGTACTGCACATTTATAGGTGGAAAGTACAATTGAGTATATCTGTCGTCATGAAGGAGAAGGTGCAATCCTTGTGTTCCTTACTGGTTGGGACGAAATTTCAAAACTTCTAGACAAGATTAAAGGGAACAATCTACTTGGCAATTCCAATAGATTCCTAGTTCTCCCATTGCATGGTTCTATGCCTACTGTCAATCAGCGTGAAATTTTTGAGAGAGCACCAACTAATATGAGGTAGCTAGTAACATAGATATATTCTATAGAAATATTCAATCTTGATTATGCTTTTTGAATATGATTTCGCTTTTACGTACGTATAATGTGTTACAGACATAGTTCAGTCATCCAACTTGCATACCATATCACTTGCTCAGTATCGAAGCTTCCACCATTATAATTATTACTCCCTCCGTTCACAAAATACTTGACACAACTTTGTCCACATATAGATGTATTTAAACCGTAATCTTTAAAAACCGGACCGGTGATTGAACCGGTCAGTCTATCGGTTCACTGGTCCGACTTCTGGTTCGTCCGTTCAATAGTTGAACCGATAATTAAGAAATAATATTAATTTTAGTAGTTGAATAGAGAAAATTAAGGGTCAAAACTAGTATCTTACATACAGTTAACAACAGAGTTGTCCAGCCTAGTTGGTTAGTGCGTTGTGAAGAGCCTCACAGAGCACTGGCGCGACCTGTGTTCGAATCCCCTTCAACCCATAGTCTGTTTCAATTCCAAATTACTATGTCATTTAGCTGACACCGGTCGGGCCGGTCCCCGGTTTGCACAAAAACCAATAAAAGTCGGATCAAACCGGCGATTCGACCGGAAATTTTCTGGTTCACTTTCTTGTCCGGTCCTGTGCGCTTAAGGCGCCGGTTCCCATTTTTTCCGGTCGAACCGCTGGTTCGGTCTGGTTTTTTCAACTAGGATTTAGACATGTTTAGTAGGTAGATACATTCATATCTAGATAAATGGAAGTTAAGTATTTAGGAACGGAGGGAGTACATAGGACTAGTTACATGATGGCTTCTTGTCCTTCTCGTTACCAGAAGGAGTGTTATAATGTTAATTAAATCTTAGCACATATGTAGCACAAAATTTTGATAGGAAAAATTATGGCTGGGAAGGAACTACTGAAATTAACCATGGAGTTAATTTGTCCATTTCGCCTCTGATTTTGCTTTTAAACATCTCGACCTCTGTATGTTTTTCATTATTGCGTGTTGCTAAATTACCAAATTATTTTACGTGAATAATTTTTGAATGCAATTTGTTTTTGAGATGGCCTCGTGCAACAAGCTCTAAGTTCATTCCAGCATGTTGTCCTAAATCTGAATGGATAATGCTATTTTTATTTGAAAATCTGAAGTGTTTTAATTGCTTATTTATATTTTTGCAGGAAAATTGTTCTGGCAACAAATATTGCAGAAAGCAGTATTACAATAGATGATGTTGTATATGTAATTGATTGTGGCAAGGCAAAGGAGACAAGTTATGATGCCTTGAATAAGCTAGCTTGCCTTCTACCATCGTGGATATCAAAAGCCTCTGCCCATCAGGTATGTTACTGCGGACCACGTAATCGTTGTAAAACTGAATATCAAATAAATATGTCGTTTATGACTTTCATTATGTTACACAGCGGCGAGGTCGTGCAGGCCGTGTTCAGCCAGGTTTTTGCTATAGGTTGTACCCGAAAGTCATTCATGATGCTATGCCACAGTTTCAGTTGCCTGAAATACTTAGGACTCCTTTGCAAGAGCTGTGCCTTACTATAAAAAACTTACAGCTTGGAGAGGTGGCTTCTTTCTTAGCCAAGTCACTGCAACCTCCTAATCCACTTTCTGTTAAGAATGCAATTGAGCTTCTGAAAACCATTGGAGCACTGGATGATTTGGAGGAGCTCACTTATTTAGGTTTGAAGTTTACTGCTACCCTACACATTATTTCACCTGTTTAATTTTGTTGTACATGTTTTATTTACTTTTGCCCATTTTGCTTAATTTAATGCAGGACGACATCTCTGTACACTTCCACTGGATCCAAACATTGGAAAGATGCTGCTCATTGGATCTGTCTTCCAGTGTCTGGATCCTGCACTAACAATTGCTGCTGCTCTCGCATATCGTAATCCATTTGTGCTCCCAATAGACAGAAAAGAAGAAGCTGATTCTGTCAAACGATCATTTGCTGGTGACTCCTGCAGGTGATTATTAGAATTAATTTTATGCTTACATTAGTACATCACATTGATATTTCGTGAGGACATGTAGAAATGTTTTTTGACGGCCTATATAACAGACACTCAGACATTATGTTTTTAGTTTAATGGTCCTTGCGTACTCAGAGAAACAATTTCTTCTGTACTCATTAAATGCTACTTCATTTATATGGTGTACACACTCATTCCGTTTCACCATATCTGTCCCCAGCCTACCATGTGGCGTGCGCACAAACCAATGAAACACTAAATCAAAGGACATTTTAATGAAATAATCTTAAATACCCCCTCTTTCAATTATAAGATGTTTTAACTTTTTTCTGAACCGGATGTATCTAGACGCGTTTCGATGTGTAGGTTCACTCATTTGTGAACGCAGGGTGTAACATATTACAGCCAATCAGCAATTGACAAAGCAATTAAATATGGATACAAAGTGCAAAAATTGCAATGATTACACTCTTGATTTCTTCAACGGACATGTTTTTTAACGGAGTTTCCCAAGGAAGGGAGATATTGTGAAACAGAGGGATTATTAGTTATACCCCCTCAGTCCACATTTACATGGTGCACACCTATTCCGAGGTTCAACTTTGACCATCAATTTGGCCAATAGAATGTGGATTCGGAAATGTGTAGTTACCATCTGGGGAGAATATCCCCCCCTCTCCGCACCGTTCAATGTAACATTGGGATTGGTGCGCACTAAACAATTAACTGTCACTTTCACTGTATCATCTGGCAAAAATATCCTATAAATCCGGCCGTATCACAGGACACGGCAGTAGCTATGTCCAGTTATGCGGCCCAACAAACACATGAATATAGGTGAACAAGACAATGGACTTGAAGATATCCCCAGCAGTTTTCTGTGCATTAAATGTTGGCCGCTTCAACCACACAATTATCTTGTACGTTTGCCTATTTGCCCGCCAAAGCAGATATAATTGGCACATTCACCGAAGTAGTGGTCGTACCGAAACTGACACTCCTCAGCTCAGTAACCGACAAGTACTAAAATTTGAAGATTTAAGACCAAGCCTAACTAGCTGCTGAGAGTGTGAAATTTTGGCGCTTTGAGCTGGCCGAACTAACTGTGGTGAGAGTGCGTAAATTTGGCGCGTGGAGCACTGCACTCGAGCTCCAATAGCAATCGCTAGGTCAAGAAACAAACGTGCGTGCACATCCGGGGCCGGGGGGCAGCAGCGTGCTGGCCAACTTAGTCAAAGACCTAGTGGAGAATGTTGTTCGTCCAATGCCCAATCTAACTCCATCCCTCGAGAAACGAACCTGCATGCACATCCAAGCAATTAAAGCTTCCGTACCACACACTGACGAGAAGTACAGGTCCGACATACTGTACCACTCGTAGACATTCGACGTAAAATTAGGTGGTTACAGTATCGTATTACGTAATTGCCGCTTCATTTGTCCGAAACCGGCCAGACAACCCAAACATGCACGAATCTCGAATTATCAAATCGGACGGTATCTAATGGGGTGGCATTCTCCCCCGGGGGTAACAAATCCGCACTCAGTGTGGATTATGTGCTATGAAAATTATACCGTTGCATTCTTATTCGATTTTATTTTCTAATGGTATAATTTTCTGAGATAATTCTCATGTATAGACTGGTCAAATTCACGGTCAAAGTTACTGCATGCAAAACCGTGCCTGGGGGCGTACTAGTTGTTACATGCTACAAATCTTATCCTGTAGGAGCAACTTGATTGGACTGCTAGAACCTGTATTGCTTTATATTTGATATTTGTTAAGGAGTGCACACCATCACTTTGCCAGTGACACCATCACTTGCAAAAAGTTTCGCGCTGGCATACTGATAGTTTCTTGTGACCTCTTTGACCAGTGACCACATCGCCCTTCTTAAGGCATTTGAAGCATGGAAGGAAGCAAAACGCAGTGGAAGGGAACGTTCTTTTTGTTGGGAAAATTTTCTGTCTCCTATGAGCCTGAAAATGATGGATGATATGCGAAATCAATTTGTTGATCTACTATCTGATATTGGTTTTGTTAACAAGACAAGAGGACTGCAGGTTTTGAGCTCTTGATCTCTCGCATTCCCAAACAAATTTAGTGTGATATAGAATATATAGCTGTTGTTCTGATTTGTTCTGCCACGTGTAACTGAAACACATAACATAAGACATTACTGTTACTAAATTTCATTTGAAAACTCCTTTTGGCTCCCGAGCTCCAAGTGATCCAATCTTTTTAAATCATATTTACAAGCTTGAAAAAAATCTGAAAAAAAAATGTTGGATGTGGTCAATGATGTATCCTACAAGTATGCAAAATTGCAACCCTAAATTCTTTTAAATCTAGGCTACAAAAATCTTACAAATCTTATAAATTTTGTAGTTTTGAAAATATGCACTGTTCACTATATCGGGATGCATATTTTTTCATTTTTGTATAGCCTAGCATACAAAGTATTTCAAAGTGAGATTTATCACGTTCCTAGGATACATCATTGACCACCACGAACAGTTTCATTATCATTTGTCATCTGTTTGAGCATTCTACTGTGTATTAATTGGTGCTTAATAAGCAAAAGTTCAACTGGAAAAAAACTAAAATGTGAATTCAGGGACTGATATATAGCTGTTTATGTTTTTGTCATTTAGCATATTATCTTATCTACTTTTTAATTGATGAGCTTCAGTGCATTGCGATTCCTTCCTGAATAAAGAAAAGAGAAGAGGCTCACAACCGCATACTAAAATTTCAGGCATATAACCATTATGGTAAGGATCTGGAGATGATTTCTGCTGTTTTATGCGCTGGGCTTTACCCAAATGTCATACAGTGCAAAAGACGGGGCAAGAGGACAGCATTCTACACCAAAGATGTTGGAAAGGTGGACATTCATCCATCATCTGTCAATTGTGGAGTGCAGCAATTCCCATTGCCTTATCTGGTTTACAGCGAGAAGGTCAAAACTGCTAGCATATATGTGAGGGACTCAACAAACATATCAGATTACGCTCTTCTACTATTTGGTGGTTCCATAAGTCCTAGTAACACTGGAGAAGGCATCGAGATGCTTGGGGGGTATCTTCATTTCTCTGCACCAAAGCGGATCATAGAGTTGATTAAGGTATGACCAACTCCGTGACAATAACTTCTTTGAAAATTTTAAAATAAAGTAGTGTCAAGTAAATTTGCAACAAAAAGGTGACTGGAGACTTAAGGTGTGGGTGCTTTGATTGGTTAAATTTTGAAATTTCGGTCCTAGCTGCTTGATCTAGCTTCTCTTTTTTCCATACGAGCCTGAGTTCGTACAACAGTAAGCTGAGCTGCGGTTATCATATAAGTTGGATTGACCGATATCTTGTTTTACTGTTTTGACTATCAATCATTTCAGCGAATCAAATAGATTAATTTTTAGCTATAAGGTATTCAAAATACCTGATTTATGCTCTGGTTTGCGTAGGCTATTTATGAGCAAATACCAAACAATTATGTAAATAATGTCGTTGCATTAAACCCATGTTTTATTATGTAACGAGAGATTTTTTTTACTTGACAGAGATTAAGAGGTGAACTGGACAAACTCCTCCAGAGAAAAATTGAGGAACCAGCAATTGACATATTTTCAGAAGGGAAAGGGGTTGTGGGTGCGGCCATAGAACTGTTGCACAGTCAAAACGTTGACCACTAGAATACTAGTAGATGCTACAATACATATACATGTCGCAGAAGGCAATTTTTTTAGGTGTTTTCTACCTGTTCTGTCTGACACGTTTGTGAATATGAATAATTTTTAATGTTGAGCAAAAAACTAAGTATTTTCTACCATCTCTTGAACTAACTAAAGCATAGTAAACTATGTCATTCATGTGCTTATGTATGTGCGTGTTTGGTTACCTTGGGTTTTTTTTTACTCCCTGGGATATGGACCGGCAGGGATAGATTTGAGCCATACGTGTTTTGGGCTATGTATTGCACTTCCTTTGGTTGTCAACAATGCGGCGTCCTGTATGAGGAAACTAAGCCTATCGAGCTGATGTAACATGCTGTGTTTGGTTGCCCACGTTTTGGGTTTAAGGGTTAAGGTGTTGAATAATTTCAACTCGTTGTGGTTATGTTGAGGTGGTACATATGCTAATCCCTTGTGGTGGTAGGATTAGCATATGCTAACCCCTCATAGGTGCCAACCTAAACACCTCATAAAAAGATGGTCTAATCCTACCACCACAAGTTCAACATGTGAGGTGTTAGCATATGTACCACCTCAACAAAATATCCTTGCACTCTAATTTGGAACGGAGGGAGTACCTGGCAAAGCAGTACTACGTGTAGTGCATGGTCGTTTGTTTGTGGTGGTGGTGCATACATGCATGATGATGATGATGAGGATATGATGTATATTTTGTGTAGCTTGGACTACAAAACTCAAGGCTTAAACCTTGTGCCTTACTGTCCTAGAGGTGGCTGAGAGCAACCATCGGAGTCTTGGAACGGAACCCATTGGTGTACAGAGGCCAGGGTGCATGTCTATTGGCGTGCTCTCTCTTTGATGGCGGATGCCACCTCCCCGATGGCCTCGATCATGCTCATGAAGATGATTACCTCCTCATCCACCAAGGCGCCCCTCTTCCTCTTAATTCCTTTCACTAGTTGGAGGAGGTACATATCTCAAAGCCATCGATGATTATGGTATCTGACTCCTGTTAGTTAGGAGAAGGTGTACGAAGAGGCTCACTAGAGCCCGTGACAAACTTGCAAGTGGACATGCCGGAGGAGAAGATGGTCCGCATCTGAAAGTAGTTTTGGATGGTCTTGTTGAGGAATTCAGAGTCTTTGTGGGTGATCCTAGGGATGAAAAACAGTGAAGTTAGTGAGGTTTGACATGCTACAACATCATCAAGAGCATCATTGCCAAACAAGAAAGCCTGTGAATGCTACCAAATCATAACATAACTTCTATCTACCATATGCTCACATCATGAAGCAGTACTTATTCATACCACGTCACAACCTACATATCTACAACATGCTCACATATCTAAACTACAAGGGCAAAGATTTAAGATAACTTACATCCATAGCCGATGCCGAGGATGCCAGTCTCAGCTTGGAGAAGAGGTGGAACAAGTTTGTCAACGCCATCTACCGTCAGTCGCCACCGACTAGCTAGAGAGATGGCGTTGCGTATCTCCTCGTCATTGAAGAAGTTTTGCTTAGGAAGGGAGAGCTCGAAGGGGGAGAAATGGTGGTAGAGTTTTTGACGGTGAGCCGTAGGGGGTGAAATAGGGCGAGCGAAATGACGGCCGTGACAAAATTTCTCCCGCCGTATTTTCGCTTACGCGCAAGCTCACACCATCTCCAAGCTCACGGTATCTCAGATCTGCGCCCACCTTCCCTTCAAGGGAAGAGGGTGGCTATGAGGAAACGACCGATTCGATCGTTTATGTAGGGCTAGGCTCCACGACACTTCCAAATTTACAAGGGACAATATTTAGGTGCAGATCAAGCTACCAAACATGCCCAAATTGACTCGAAGAGTTTGTTGGAGGTAATGCGACCGACCAAACACGCCCTGAGTAGCCCAACGGGCTGTGCTGCGCCCGCGCCGGAGAGAAGATGAGTGCCAGGCTACATGTTGTTGCCTGTAATCCTCGAATGTTGGTTGCTGGTTCATCCACGACCCCGTGTTGCTTCTCCTTTACGCGGGTGCTCTTGCTTCGCCATAGAGAAAGTAAGTCATCCGGATGACTGGCGAGGTGACCCACCGGTCCTCGTATGGGCGGCTAAACACGACCGACACATGGACATGCACGAGACGACAGTCCATGAATTGCGTTTAAAGACAAGCTAAACCTTGGAGTACAACGCGCCTATATTTGATGCGTCAGACGTTGTGAAGCTGATGAGACCTATTCTACATGGCGTATCTTCTAGGGGATGTAGACCCGTACTGCCCCAACCATCCGATAGTACTCATATCTCCCGCCCTTAGGGCATCTCCAGCCGTTGTGATCCCCCAGGCCGAATTCCGGCGCTATTTTGGGCCGCTGGGGGGCCAACGGTGCTATTCGGCGCGCTGGGGGGCGCCGATCCTAGCCGTGGAACCCAGGCCGCCCCCCAGCCGGCGATTTTCGCCCAGATTTCACATACAAATAATCCACAAACATTTCGGCATACAAATTCACACACAAATAGTTCAACATAGAAATCCACACACAAATAATTCAACATACAAATCCACACACAAATAGTTCAACAATGCAAGCAAATAGAACAAATCAAACTAGGCATTGGCATTGCATTGCCTTTGCGCCTCCACAAGTGCTCCACCAGATCATTCTGCAGTTGTGTATGCATCACTGGGTCTCGAATCTCCTGGCGCATAGCGAGGAAGGCTGCCCATGTTGCCGGCACTTGGTGATCTACATCTACAAGAGGACCCTGTCAGTAATATGGCTCAGTGTCAGCCACCGGATCATTCCGCTCGCTCTCAATGATCATGTTGTGCAAGATCACACAACAGTCATCACCTCCCACATATTAGCTTTCGACCAAGTCAGAGCTGGGTACCGGACAATGGCGAATCGAGACTGCAATGCACCAAATGCCCGCTCAACATCCTTCCTGCAAGCCTTCTGGCTCTGAGAGAACCAAGCTTTCGTGGTTCCTGGCACAGGGTTGGAGATAGTCTTCACAAATGTTGACCACTTTGGGTAGATGCCATATGCAAGGTAGTAGCCCTTTCTGTACTGGTGTCCATTGATCTCATAGTTCACCAGGGGAGCATGACCCTCAACAAGCTTGCCGAAAACATTCGAGCACTGCAGAACATTGATGTCATTGTGAGTTTTTGGCATGCCAAATCCATAGATCATGTGTAACCACAGCCTCAAGAATCACACTGCAAGCTCCTTTGTGGCCTTTGTACATCCCCTGCCAAGCAAATGGACAGTTCTTCCATGCTCAATGCATGCAGTCGATGCTTCCAAGCATCCTAGGGAAGCTTCTTGCTTCATTTGTGGCCAGAATCCGAGCAGTGTCTTCTGCATTGGGTGATCGCAAATAGGTTGGCCCAAATACTACAACCACAGCCCGACAGAACCTGTTCAAGCAATCAATGGCAGTGGGCTCGGACATGCGCAGATAATCATCCTCCGAATCACCGGGAGCACCATATGCAAGCATCCTCATCGCCACCGTGCACTTCTGAATTGAGGTAAAGCCTACCATGCCGGTGCAATCCTTCTTGCATTTGAAGTAGGTATCGAACTCCCGGATGGCATGCATAATGTCAAGGAAGAGCTTTCGCTTCATCCTGAAACGGCGCCGAAACACCGTCTCGTCCTGCAGGGGTTGAACGGCGAAGTAGTCAGAGTAGACGATGTAGTAGCCTTCGTAACGCTGCCTCGGCTTGCTCTTGCGGCGACCGGGCGCCGAGCCACCACGCCGCGGCCTCGCCTCGTTTGCGAGCAGGCCGGCAAGGCAGGTGAGGATGAGCAAGTGTTCTTCATCGTCGACGGCGGCCTCGGCTTCCTCATCCAGCAGTTCGGCGAGCAGCTCCTCGTCGTCGGAGTCCATGGCTAGGCAGACAAAACACCGAACACCTAGCGGGCGAGGTGGGTGCGAGCCTTCCCGAGAGCCTTCCTTGCGGCTAGATCACGGTGGAGGGGAGTGGGCGGCGCCGGCGGCGTGGAGGGGGCGAGATGGTGGTCTTCCTAGATGCTTGTGTGCGGAAAAGCATACATCCAGAAGGTACGTACGTTTTCGGAACTTATCATGCCTGCCGTTTCAGAAACGAGCGAATTAATTAATATTGATGCTGAACAGTTAATTAGCACATATAACTAAACAAGTACTACTAGATGATGTGTATCTCAATAAACAAGTACTACTACTAGATGATCTGTATCTCAATCATGACTTCCAAGCTGAGGTCATTGGTTTTTCTAAGAATGATCAGCACAGGTTGATCAACCTTAAAATTCTTGCCTTCGAGGAAATTCCTCCATCCCGGCTTGCCGAAGACAATGTGGTCGTCAGTTTTCGTGGTGTATGTTATGGTCGTGACACCCCTGCTATTCCAAGTCGTAGTCCAGCATTGCCTTTAGTCGGTAGGCCAGCCTCTTCTGCTATCGTCTTAGGTAGTTTCTGCACATGTGTAAAGAGACACCATAACTATATATGTAGGCATGTGTACATATGTACATCTATATTTTGAAGAGGTAAAGAGGCATGATAATGTTCGTTACCATATCATGTTGGTTCAGATTTGTGCTCGTCAAACGAGTCACAAAAGGAACCCCAACATAGTTAGCTCTTTGGGGTAGAAGCGGAAGGAGGCGGTACTTCTCATGGTTCTTTAGTTGGACTCTTTGGGCAACCATGTAACTATCCTCTTCTCCACTCTCTAAATCTGTCGCAACAGTGGAACATGGGTTCCCCTAGTACTGCCAAAGTGGGTCCACCCCATGTGGGCCCAAGTTGAAGATGGACAAGACCAAGACTCAAGTCAAGCTGGCGGGTTCACTGTCAAGACACGCAAGGCCTGCATCGACTAAGGGCTCCGGTCCTGGGGACCTTCCGGGTCCCCGAATCAAGCAAGAAGGCCAGGAAGGACCCGAGAGCCCGAGTTCCCGGCAGGAGGCCAGGCTCCCTCCCGGGTACCTCCTACGTACCTGTGGATAAGCACTCCACCTCACCACGGAAGACTTGGGAAGCAAGGCGAAGGCAGCGCGGGTGGGAAGCACGCCCCGTGGTGGTGTCAGCTCCTGTCCACCCCAAGGCGGACGCTCCCACCTAACCCAAGGAGACGCTAGGCTGAGGAGAGGCCACGTCTCCCCCTAAACTAGATGAGGAGGGTCCTTCACCCCGAAGGACCCTCACGCCCCTCACGTGACCCTGTGGCAACCCCTTAGCCTATAAAAGGAGGACCAAGGCACGGAGGAGGGGAAGGTCGAACCAAGGACGAAGACAAGCTAGAACCAGAGCAAGACTAGACTAGGGCTGCGAAGGTAGAGAGGAAGGTGATCTCCTCCGGGTCAGGATCTGTCCTTCTTCTACCTCCAGCCAAAACCCTTCCGGGTACCCTGTCCGGGAGGTTCCATTGTAAGCCACACTATGAAGAACTCATCAATCCAGACATGCAGGAGTAGGGCTTTTAGCCTCCGGGCGGCCTGAACCTGGGTAGCTCCTTGTGTCCCTTTGGTTGCATGCTTTGATCGTGGAGAGGAGAGCTTGATCTAGACTCCGCCCAAGAAGACGATTCTCAGCCTCCTTCGCGCCCCGTGCCGAACCTAAAAGGGGGTATCCTATACTCCCGGTGTCCGTGCAACGAGACACGACATCTGGCGCGCCAGGTAGGGGGCGCAAGTGCTGGATTCATCTTCATCAAGTTCATCGGCAAGTTCTTCGTCAAGCATGCCTCCAAGGAAGAAGGGAGATCCTGCGGCGTCCAAGCCGGTCTCTCCCTCACGCACCCAAGCTTCAGCTGAACGTCGTGCTGGCGCGCGGCGGAGCGCCTCTCCGTCCCCGCCTCCCATGGAGAGGGTGGCGCCGGACGAAGTGGACGGTCGCGACAAGGACAACGGCCCTGGCGGAGCGGCGGCTCCAAAGGGCGCCACCATGCCTCCTCCTCGCTCAGGGGAGAAGAGCGTCTGCAACGGCACCGGCAAGGAGCCCACCGCTGGAGGAGGGAACCACGGCGTTCGCCCCAGCGGGGATCCACGAGCATCCAAGAGCAAGACCTCCGCGCACTCGCCTTCGGACGTGCAAGCTCGCCATGATGCTCTAGTCGCTGCCAAGGCCCTGATGCAGTTCCCTCCAAGCAGCGGCGACCCCAAGGTCTACCAAGAATGGAGGACTCGCGTCGAGAGGCTCCTCGACTTCGCCGATGGTGGTCCGTGGGTCGAACCCACTCAAGCTCCCACCGTCGACAACCCCGGAGCAGCACAAGACAAAACACGTGATCCGCGAGGCCAGCCTCGTGGTGAACGTCAAGCCAAGACGGCGCCTCCTCGCACCGCGCCACCGATGGCTGATCGGCTAAACCGCGATCACGGCGAGGCCATCTCCATCGGGTCGTCTACCTCGCGCAACCCAGATCTTCGTGACGAGCTCAACAGCCGTCAGAACGAGGATATGCGCACCCGCATCGAGCGTCGCCGAGAACGTCACCGCCGGGAAGATCGGGGCATCGACCTCGCCGAAGGCTGCCTCGCCCTCGCTCCCGAGTTCCGCCACTTCAACTGGCCCAAGAAATTCAAGATCGACGTTCTCCGCTACGACGGCACCACGAACCCCCGGGACTTTCTGCAGATCTACTCTCTGCTGCGATGGTTGCCGGGGCCGACGAGGTCATGATGGCCAACTGGTTCCCGTTGGCCCTGAAGGGAGATGCCCAGACTTGGCTTCTCAACCTTCCCAAGTGCTCCATCCGTTCCTGGCGGGCACTGAAGGAGCAGTTTCTGGGGGCTTTCCAAGGCGGGTACGAGCGCCCGGGGGCTCCCAGTGATCTCCACGACTTCAAGCAGTTGCCGGGTGAAACTCTCCGCAAGTTCATCCAGCGCTTCACCCAGAAGATGAACACCATCCCGTGCATCAAGGAGGAGTTGGTGATCCAGTCCTTCCACGCCAACGTCCGCAACCCCAAGATGCGCGAGAAGCTGAGCATCCATCGCGTCGAGTCTGCTCGTAAGCTCTGGGAGCTTGCAGACCGGTGCGCTCGAGCTGAAGAAGGAGCCAAGTTCCCCGGGGAGGATGAACCCGAGGACAAGGCCGCTCCAGCAAGAACAAGAAGCGGGACCCTGGACCCGACAAGCGGATCTTCGTCACCGAGCCTCTTCCGAAGAAGACCAAGCCCGCGCCGACTTCCGAGGAAGAAGGTGAAGGTGATCCCTGGTGCCACATCATCCAGAAGGCAACCACTTGCTCAAGGACTGCCGCATGCTCAAGAACCTCGCCGTCCGGAGCAACGCCGAGCTGATGGGGTCAGTCAAGACGGTTGCTACAACTGCGGCACTGCCGGGCACATCGCTCGTGACTGTCCCACGGGTCGCCAAGGCGGAGGCGGCCGTGGATGGTACCGAGGCGGTGGCCGCGGGGGCCGTGGAGGAGGACGCGGCGGTCAAGGTGGTCGCGGGTACAACACTCCGGAGCCGCCCACGTCGGCAACGGGGAAGCTCCGGCTCCCCAAGGAGGCAACGGCGGCAAGTATCAAGAAGTCACGGGAGTTGTCGGGTGCATCCACGGAGGGTCTTCTCTGCCTCCCTCCAACGGCGCCTGCAAGAGACTTGTCCGGGAGCTGAACGCGGTTGCTTCTGCTCCGTCCAAGCCCCTGGACTGGTCTAGCCAAGTCATCACCTTCGACCCAGAAGACCACCCTGCAACACTGCCGGGGTCGGGACCCTGCCGCTGATCGTGTCGCCCGTCATCCACAACTACAAGGTCACCAAGATGCTGGTCGACGGAGGCTCCAGCCTCAACCTGCTGACGGCGAAGGTCCTGGCTGTCCTTCAAATCCCCCTGTCTCGCCTACAAGACACTGGGGTGTTCCAAGGCGTGAACGGAAGTGTTACTCGACCCCTCGGGAAGATCACCCTTCCGGTCACCTTCGGCGACTCCAAGAACTTCCGCACCGAGGAAATCGTCTTCGACATCGCCGACACTCCGCTACCGTACAACGGCATACTTGGCAGACCTGCTCTGGCCAAGTTCATGGCCGTCTCCCACTTCGCCTACAACATGCTGAAGATTCCGGCGCCGTGGGGCGTGATCAAGGTCAGGCCGACATCGACGATGCTATCTACTGCGTTCACCAGCTGAACCAGACGGTGGCAACCACGGCGGACATCCCTCAAGGTGTACAGGAGGATGATGATGGGGCTCTCCCCGGGGGCGAAGGGCACCCCGGGGGCTCCACATCTACTCCACCCAAGAAGGCGCCATTCCATGGCGATCCGCAGCTGACCAAGAAGGTGGCGCTAACCAGCGACGGAGTTCGCTCCATCACCATCGGCGCCCGCCTCACCGACAAATAGGAAAGCGCGCTCGTCGCCTTCCTTCGGGAAAACTCTGACGTCTTCGCGTGGGAGGCATCAGGTTTACCCGGCGTACCAAGGGAGGTGATCGAGCACAAATTGGCGGTCAATCCGGGGGCTCGCCCCGTGAAGCAGGTTCTCCGGAACCAAAGCAAGGAAAAGCTGGAATTCATCATCGCCGAGGTGGACAAGTTGATAGAAGCTGGTGTCATCCGGTCGGTTCCCCACCCAAGCTGGGTGGCCAACCCCGTGGTGGTACCGAAACCCATGACCTTCAAGTGGAGACTCTGCATCGACTTCACAGACCTGAATAAGGCCTGTCCCAAGGACCCTTTCCCCCTGCCGCGGATCGACATGATCGTGGATTCCACGGCCGGGTGCGAGCTGCTGTGTTTCTGGATGCCTTTTCCGGGTACCACCAGATCATGATGTCACTCGAGGACCAAGAGAAGACGGCCTTCATCACTCCCAAGGGCTGCTACTGCTACACCCGGATGCCTTTTGGCCTCCGAAACGCCGGCGCTACCTTCCAGCGCGCAATGCAAGCATGCCTTGGGTCGCAGCTGGGCCGCAACGTCGAAGCGTACATCGACGACATCGTGGTCAAGACCCGGTACAAGGACTCCCTCATCCAAGACCTGCACGAGACCTTCGAGAACCTCCGCCGGGTCAACTTCAAGCTCAACCCCGACAAGTGCGTGTTCGGGGTCCCCTCCGGCAAGCTGCTGGGTTTCCTGGTCTCTCACCGAGGGATCGAGGCGAATCCGGACAAAATCAAGGCAATCGAGCGCATGGAGGCGCCCCGGCGGGTCAAGGACGTACAGCGCCTCAACGGGTGCATCACTGCACTCGGGCGCTTCATCTCAAGGCTTGGGGAGCGGGCCTTACCGTTCTTCAGGCTGCTCAAGAATCAGGCCCCGTGGAGTGGACCTCCGAGGCCGAGGAAGCCCTGCAGTCCCTCAAGCGCTACCTCGCCTCGCCACCAATCCTCGTGGCACCAGAAGAGAAGGAGCCCCTACTACTGTACATTGCTGCCACCAACCAGGTGATCAGCGCTGTGCTCGTGGTAGAGCGTGACGCTCCTCCGAAGAAGTCAAGCAAGATCAAGGGCAAGCGACCCGGGAACTCTCTTCCGGGCAACCGTGCAAGAAAAGGCTGCCGGGTGACCAGGGGTCTCATGATCCTGGCGTCACTGCAACTTCACCAGCGACGCGGATCCCGTCGGGAATGGAGAATCTCCCTCCGACGAGACTTCGCCGGGGGCTACATCGTCCCCACCCCAAGACATCGACGGGGGAAGCCGAGCCCTCTCAGGACTCGGCGACCCGCAAGGTGCAGCACCCGGTCTACTTCGTCAGCGCAGTGCTGCGCGACGCCCGGGAGCGGTACCCCATGATGCAGAAGCTGCTGCTGGCAATCCTCATTGCCTCCCGCAAGATGAGGCCGTACTTCCAAAGCCATCCCATCACGGTGGTGTCCAAGTACAACCTAAGAAGCCCCCTGGAGAACCCACTTGCCACTGGTCGCATATCATGGTGGGCCATGGAGCTTCAAGGTTTCGGTCTCAAGTTCGAGCACACGGACAACATCAAGAGTCAGGCGCTGGCGGATTTCACGGCCGAGTGGACCGAGACGGCGTTCGACGACCCGGAAGAGGAAACCTGCCTCCCCGGGAAGGAAGATCCTAGCGCCTGGATCATGCACTTCGACGGCTCCTACACCAAGGGGAAAGGAGGTGCTGGGGTTGTCCTAACCTCACCAACCGGGGACCGGCTGAAGTACGTCGTCCAGATGCACTACCAAGGGAACATCTCCAACAACACGGCGGAGTACGAGGGCCTGCTCGCAGGACTTCGTGCTGCCATCGGCCTCGGCATCAACAAGATCGTCGTCAAGGGTGACTCTCAGCTAGTCATCAAACAAGTGAACAAGGAGTACGCGTGCCCTCAGATGGCACCATACGTTGAAGAGGTCTGGAAGCTGCAGCGGCGCTTCGACAACTTCCGGGCTGTGTACGTCCCACGGGGAGAAAACACGGCCGCGGATGAGCTATCGCAGGTGGCGTCCAAGCAAGAACCAGTGCCTCCCGGGATCTACATCGAGGTCCTCAGGCGACCTTCGATCCCGCCCGAGAGGCTCGCGACAAGATCTGCGCCGGGGGCTGGCGACCCTTCTACCTCGACAACACGGGTAGCCAGCCCAGAAGCTCAAGACCCGGCAGCCCCTCCAGCGGAGGAAGCTATGCTTTCTTTCCGTCGGATGGTGCTACCGGTGGAAGGAACCCACCCACCCTGGGCCCGGGACATCGTCAAGTACATCATGGAGCACGCCCTCCCGGAGGACGATCACGACGCCGAGCGGGTGGCTCGTCAAGCCAAGCTCTACGTCATGATCGACGGCGAGCTCTACCGGCGACGGGACAACGGAGTCAAGCTCCGCTGCATCCCTCAAGAACAAGGCCAAGTACTGCTACGGGACATCCACGAAGGCACATGTTCAAGTCATGTGGCATCAAGATCACTGGCGGGTAAAGTTTTCGTCACGGGTTCTACTGGCCAACAGTCCTCAGTGATGCGGAGCAGCTAGTCAAGACCTGTGAAGCCTGCCAATACTATGCGAAGAACATACATCAGCCGGCGCAAGCTCTGCAGCCAATTCCAATCTCCTGGCCGTTCGCGGTCTGGGGGCTGGACATCGTGGGAAAGATACCGAAGTCTGTCGGGGGCCATGAATACCTTTTCGTGGCCATCGACAAGTTCACAAAGTGGGTGGAAGTGATGCCAGTACCAAGACAGACAGCTCAAGCAGCCATCAAGTTCATTGAAGGGATCGTGTACCGCTTCGGAGTACCCAACAGAATCATAACGGACAATGGCTCTCAGTTCACAAGCCGATCCTTCCTCAACTTCTGTGAAGAGCTGGGAATCAAGGTGTGTTTGCCTCGGTGTCCTACCCAAGGTGCAATGGGCAAGTGGAGCGAGCCAATGCGGAGGTCCTAAAGGGTTTGAAGACCAAGGCCTTTGACAAGTTAGAAGACAAGGGCAAGAACTGGATTGAGCATCTACCAAGTGTCTTGTGGTCCCTCAGAACCACACCAAGCAGAGCCACTCAAGAAACACCATTCTTCCTTGTCTATGGAGCAGAAGCCGTCTTGCCAACAGAGCTCAGGCATGGATCCCCCCGGGTACTTGCCTATGATGAAGACGCACAAGCTGAGAGGAGGATTGATGACATCAACTTCCTGGAAGAGGTGCGGTGCCGAGCTTCCTTACGATCTGCTCGATACCAGCAAGGGCTCCGCCGCTATCATGATCGCCATATCCGTTCACGGGTACTGGAACCCGGAGACCTGGTTCTCCGCAAGAAGCAGAAGCTTGATAACATGAACAAGCTGTCCTCCAAGTGGGAAGGACCTTATCGGGTGACGCATACCCTGAGACCCGGAGCTGTTTATCTGGAGGACGAGAAAGGCAGGCCGGAGGGCAACGCCTGGAACATCGAGAATCTCCGGAAATTCTACCCCTGAATACGAACATGAATCGCAGATAGTTCGAGTCAACTAAGCACGCCCAAGGGGCTAGTGTTCTGTATAAGGGTGTAAGAATCGTCGCCAAGGAATAAAAGATAAGTTTTTCAATTCCGTGAGCCTCTCTTGTTGTCGTGAAGTGTGTTATCCGTAACAACCCCCAAGCAGGGGGCTGACATGGTGCCGGTGGCTGACAGGTCGAGCGCGAGCAGCCTATCAGTAGGCGCTGCCACCTGATCGTGCCGTACTGCCGCGGTAAGAAGTGGAACGGGCAGTGCTGTGTTTTAAAGAACCTAAACACAGAAATGCACATTCAACTTTGCTTGCGGGTTGCTCCGGATGAAACACTTTCACGACATGTAAGGGAGGGTCCATTCTTTTCCTACTGAAAGTGTGTTGTGTGTAGCGCCTCTCCCGGGACAGGATGGATGCTGAAGAGCGGCTCAGGAGCTGGATACCCGGGAAGGACAGAGTAGATCAAGGCACGGCAAAAACCAGCTAAGTCTTTGCATGTGCATCTGGCATTCTAGGCATAATATCTCGCTCGGAGTCAATATACCACCAACCTGCGCATGCTTGACAGTTGATGAGAACCTTTGCGGGGGTAATGCGTCCTCCCCGGCGAACGGTCAGATTTCCCTTCTGGCCTAGTACCCGTGGCTGTGGAGTGGACTCCCGGAAGGCATAGTGCTCTTAGGGGTGCTGCTACTGGTGCGGGCGGTCAGAGCACTTGTCACCTAAGAGATCTCCTCAGAAAACTTGACGGCGCGTTAGTGCAAAGGGAGGTTTGGGAAATGACCCCGGGAGTTGAGCCCTAGGATTGCATTCATCTGAACTTACATTCTGAGTTTACAATTCTGGATTACATTCAGTCGAAGCTTTTCCTGGATACATATCTAGCCTATGCTACTAAGGCCAGCTCAGGGCTCCTGGCTGTGCAGCTCTGTCTTTCTGTTTTATTGCCTGCCGGGTGCACTCTTTTCTCCCGGGGACGCCTGGGATGAAGGAGGGCATTCGCGCAGGATCTTCAGGGGTCCCATGGGCCGGGGAACTTCCGGGCAAACCCCGGCACATGCTGGCTGCAGAGGAGGTGCACATGGTCCACGAACTTATCCATGATGTCTTCCTCATCCTGTACGAAGGGAAGAAATCGAGTCAAGGCACAGGATCTTCCCAAGGGTCGTATTGCCAGAATCAAGGCGGCCTTACCTTGAAGACATCGTCAAGATCGCAGAGGAGGCGGATCAATCTCTGATTGCCTGCGGCCTCCTTCCATAGCTCCATCTTGATGGTGTCCTTCCGGATCGCCAGCGCTACCGATGCCTCCATGGCGGCAGAACCGGCGATGTTCCCCACTGCAGGGAAAACCAAGGAGACTCGAGGGCGAGGATCAACCTCGTCCTTTCTAGTGGCTCGGGCTCCAGCTTCGCTGGGTGCCTCCGCCGCTCCTCGAAAGACGGATTCCGCCGTCGACACATCGGACAAGGCCCTCTCTGCTTCGCCGGACATTGTTCTGCGGGACGAGGGGAGGCAAAGGAAGAAGAGGAGCGGAGCAAGGCGAGAAGATGTGGCGAAGGGGTGGAGTCTGGATGGTCTTTTATAGGCCTCCCACGCTCCACCTACCCCTTGACGCTACGGCTGCTGCAGTAATGGGAGCGCGTTTTGCAAAAAACTCGTTCTCATTCACACGGACGCGACACGAAGACAAGGAGGAAAACAAGATCTTCTTCATTTACAAGGACTACAAGGGGACGATCTTTTTTACAACAAAAAGGTTGGCTCCCGCCGAACAAGGAGCACCGCCGTACAATGGAAGACGCTACTTCCAGAAATACGACGTCAAGGCCGCCAAGGAGGAGGTCAACGAGATCTCCATGGCGCCCGTCCGAAGCTCCTCGCCTTCAGGAAGACGAGCTCCCCTCGACCTTGATGTCAGATGAGTTTTCCTCATCTTCATCCTCGTCGTAGGAGCTCGAGCTGCCGCTGCTGCTCTCCATGCAGCACTCCACGCGTCCGCCATCGACACCGAAGATCTTCACGGAGAGCGTAGCATCTCCGTCGTACCGGAACACCAAGCACTGCCCCCTGGACAGGCGGCGGGCACGGGAGAACGACTTCCACCCCGGACCCAGAAGCAGGGCGCCGTCAGCGGTGCGCTCCGCCATGGCCCAGGAGGGGCCATTGGGGCAGCCTTCCACCTGCAGCCAGAAGCCGGAGGGTCCGATGTCCTCCGTCGCCATCGCGAAGGAATCCGGCAAGAGAAGCCGGCTGCGAGGCCTGCGGTTCAGATCCACGGCGAACTCGAACGGCGCGAAGCTGGTATGAACCATGCTCCTAGGAAGAGGGGCAGCGGTGCCGCGGCCTCCACGGCCGCCGCGACCGCGAATCCCACGACCTCGCGGAACAGCTCGACCACGAGTGGAGGGGCCACTCTCCGCAGCAGCTGAAGAAGTACGAGGGCGTCCAACTCCTCTCTTCGCTCTCGCCATTGGCGCTGGCAGCTTGTGGGGAGGCCTGGAGTTGGACCAAGGAAGAAGATGACCGAAAAGGCAGGGGTGCGCCTCGCTTTTATAGCCCGGCAGTGCCTCTGCCAAGCGTCTCCTCGGTTCTCCGTTAGTGGGAATCGAGGGGGCCCCGCAGTTATTCCCCCGAGCGGAGTAACTCCAAGACCTTCAAGCCATCAGTGAAGCGAGCTGAGAAGACCAGGTACCCGGGACCCACTTTGACCTATCTTTAGGCCATGGCCCCGGCAGCTGGAGCAAGAGCCGCCGGGACCATGCCCGGGGGCTACTGTCGCAACAGTGGAACATGGGGTTCCCCTAGTACTGCCAAAGTGGGTCCACCCCATGTGGGCCCAAGATGAAGATGGACAAGACCAAGACTCAAGTCAAGCTGGCGGGTTCACCGTCAAGACACGCAAGGCACGCAAGTCAAACTCCGGTCCTGGGGACCTTCCGGGTCCCCGAATCAAGCAAGAAGGCCAGGAAGGACCCGAGAGCCCGAGTTCCCGGCAGGAGGCCAGGCTCCCTCCGGGTACCTCCTACGTCCTGTGGATAAGCACTCCACCTCACCACGGAAGACTTGGGAAGCAAGGCGAAGGCAGCGCGGGGGAAGCACGCCCCGTGGTGGTGTCAGCTCCTGTCCACCCCAAGGCGGACGCTCCCACCTAACCCAAGGGAGACGCTAGGCTGAGGAGAGGCCACGTCTCCCCCTAAACTAGATGAGGAGGGTCCTTCACCCCGAAGGACCCTCACGCCCCTCACGTGACCCTGTGGCAACCCCTTAGCCTATAAAAGGAGGACCAAGGCACGGAGGAGGGGAAGGTCGAACCAAGGACGAAGACAAGCTAGAACCAGAGCAAGACTAGTCTAGGGCTGCGAAGGTAGAGAGGAAGGTGATCTCCTCCGGGTCAGGATCTGTCCTTCTTCTACCTCCAGCCAAAACCCTTCCGGGTACCCTGTCCGGGAGGTTCCATTGTAAGCCACACTATGAAGAACTCATCAATTCAGACATGCAGGAGTAGGGCTTTTAGCCTCCGGGCGGCCTGAACCTGGGTAGCTCCTTGTGTCCCTTTGGTTGCATGCTTTGATCGTGGAGAGGAGAGCTTGATCTAGACTCCGCCCAAGAAGACGATTCTCAGCCTCCTTCGCGCCCTGTGCCGAACCTAAAAGGGGGTATCCTATACTCCCGGTGTCCGTGCAACGAGACACGACAAAATCCTCATCAGAATTACTGTCAGAAAAATTCTCGTCAGTGTCCTCTGTGTTTTTGCCAAAGTCCATAATGAGAATAGATATTTTTGGATTTGGTCCGGTCATGCTAAAAACTAGCATGTCTCCTACTCTGAGATTGTTCAGCTTGATCAACTGCTCCCATCCTTTGCCGTACAAGCGAGTCTTGCAATGTTTGTTTTTCACATGAATTTTGTAAGTGCCACCAAGAGAACGAAAAACCAAACTTCTGCGTACTAACTCGAACTCTTGCATGGCATAGCATGGTACAATCTGTGCAGCAGAAACATCAACACATAAATTAGGTATATTATGATATGAACACAAAGACAGTACAAGTATCTGATGTTGAACACAAGACATTCTTTCTTACCACTGACTTCCGGTGGCACTCTTGCAAATAAAGACTGAAGGATCCAGTGTATTTCATGCCTGCGCAATCATTTTGCCATACTTGGCATGCCATATATATCCTGCTAATTAATTAGTTATAATAAACAGGTATCACAACATGTGCATACAAATTCTAAAATGCATGTAGTGCTGCATATTCAAACAACATGGTGCATATTCAAACAAGAAACTCGAGCTAGATTTATATTAGCTAGAACAAACTGATGTTCAGCCCGAGCGGCCGGATATTACATTTCAGAGAACGAAACTAAACATAATCCAAACAGATCCTTGGCAGCTGCTCGTCGTAGTTCATGTAGTACTCTTCACGCCAACTTGTGGTCGTCCAGAACGGCGGTGCCGGTCTCCACAGCTTGCTTGGCTTGAAGCATTGTCGTATTAGCCCGAGCGGTGAGTACATCAGCCCGAGCGGTGAGGACATCAGCCCGAGCAGCCGCAGCATCAACTCGGACGGCCCCGGCATCAGCCTGAGCGGCGAGGACATCCCTAGAGGCCGCGACACTCTCATCAGATCGAGCGGTGGCGACATTAGCCCGAGCGGCCGAGATATTAGCCCGAGCGGAGAGGACGTCGTTCCGAGCAGCCGCGAGGTCAGTCCGAGCGGCTGCGATATCACTCCGAGCGGCCACGATATCAGCCCGAGCGGTCACGATATCATACTGAGCTGACGCAATAGCAGAAGCAGCCGAGAGTTCAGCAGCCCGAGCGGCCACGACATCAGCCCGAGCGGCCGCGACATCAGCCCGAGCGACCGCGCGCGAGATCATCAGCCCAAGCGGTCGCGGCAAATCTTCCTCCAGAGCCATGCCCACCTGTGCCACGCACGTGGCCGACCATCGATCTGAAGTAACGGGGAAGATCTAAGCTAGCGGAGGCGGCTCGGAGAAGATCTAATCTACCACAGCGGCGGAGATATCGGGTAAGATCTAAGCTACTAGAGAGGCGGAGCGGATCAGAGGAAGAACGCACCTGAGTTGGGGATTGAGAGCGACGAGGAACGGCGGCCGGCGGTGAGCAGAGGGGCAACGATGGGGAACAGTGAGGGGGCGGGGAAATGGGGAATGGGGAATGGGGCGGCGGCGAGTGGGTCAGGGTCGAGATAGGGTTTGAGTTTCGTGGCGGCAATGGGGAAAAATCCCCCCGCCCCTTCCCCCTGTATTAATTTTGAGCCAGAAACATTTGGCTTTGCCGCCAATATGCGCCCTTCGGACCCTACATATATATTCGGTTGTTTCGGATTTGGCTCTAGTCATAAAAATATCACACTAATAGTGAAAAAATGGGGGTATGTGCCCAAAAAAATCAAACAGGATAGGTGGAAGCTAGCACACGGGGCGAAAGGAAATGTGTGAGTGACAAAATCGAGTAAGTGCCAAATTCAAATGAGCAAACCGGGAGTTCCAGATTATGTCGGAACGGCCTATGTAGACACATTGTAATATTATTCGTATTGGAGGCCCGGCAAGTTCATATTAGACATCATTTTGATTCATTTTTCTTTCATATCAATTTGATCTCCCCCGCATCAGATTATATGCATGAGTGATTGATATGACAAAAAACATATATATTTATGTTCCATTCAATACCATCATCACATTGAGGTCCAACGGTTGACATGATTGTGTCCTCGAGTATGTAACTCGAGACCGAACCCGCAGGGGAAGACATCTATTAGGAACTAGCCTCTACTAGACTAGCTCGTTAATTGATGATGGTTATGGTTTCCTAACCATGAACATGAGTTGTTAATTAATTAACGGGATCATGTCATTAGAAGAATGACGTGATGGACAGACCCAACTAAGCATAACAATATTGATCGTTTCATTAAGTTTATATTTTCATGCCTTTTATTGTCAAGTATCTTGTTTCTTAGACCATGAGATCATGTTATTCCCGGGTACCGGAAGAATACTTTGGGGACATCAACCATCGCTTCGTGACAAGATCATAAAGGTGTCTTACGGGTATCTCAGAAAGTACTTGTTGAATTACATGTATAAAGACTGGGATTTGTCCCTCCGCGTTTCAGAGAGGTATACTCTAGGCCCACTTGGTAGTGCACATTCGGTAACGCTTGCAAGCACGCGACTAACGAGTTAGTCACAGAGAATGTTGTATTACGGAACGAGTAAAGAGTACTTACCGGTAACGAGATTGAACTAGGTATAGTGATACCCACGATCAAATCTCGAGTAAGTAAAATATCGCGTGACAAAGGAAATTATATACGGATTATAGTAGTCCACGACATAGTGGTTCAACCGATAAAGATCTTCGTTGAATGTGTGGGAGTAATTATGGATATCCTGGTCCTTCTAATGGTTATTGATCGGAGAGGTGTCTTGATCATGTTCGCACGTTCTCGAACCCGTAGGGTCACACACTTAACGTTCGCTAACGCTAGAGTAGCTCTGGGATAATTTTATTAATGGTGTCCGAATATTGTTCAGAGTCTCGGATGAGATCCTAGACATCACGAGGAGCTCGGGAAGAGTTCGGAGGTAAAGATTTATATATGGCAAGTTGATTTCAGGGTTCCGGAAAAGTTCGGGATTTTTTCGGCAGAGTGTCGGAATGTTCTAGAAGGTTCGGGAGGGTCCCACTGTGGGGCCCACCTGTCCTGGATGACCAAGGGTGGCCCACTGGTCCATTTGACCAGCCCTACTTGGTCCATGCAGCCATTCAATGGGTAGCCCTTTAAAAGGGGTGTTACCACTCTTAAAAGAGGGGGTTACCACCTTTTAAATGAGAGGGGGTTATCACTATTGAAAGAGGGGGTTTCCACTTGGGAAATAAAGTGGCTGCAGCCCCTTTCCTACATAAAGAGAGGGAGAGGCGCACCAAGAGGCTAAGGCTTGGCCGCGCCACTTGCTTGCTGCTCCTCTACCTCCCGCGAACCGCTTGACGAAGCCCTGCCCGCGGGAACTCTCCACCATATCCACCACCACGCCGTCGTGCTGCTGGAATCAATCCCACCTACTTCTCCCTCTAGCTTGCTGGATCAAGAAGAGGGAGACGCCATCGATCTGTATGTGTGCAAGCCTCCGGAGGTGCTGCTCGTTTGCGGTGCTGATCGGATCGAACATCATCAACAACTTCACCGAGCTACGTTGAATTAAACGTTCAACGCGCGTGTTCTTCGAGGGTATGATGAACTACTCTCCCGTTACTAGCATCTTCTAGATTGGATCTTGAGTGTTGCTTCCGCATGTGAGAGAATTTTTTTGTTTCTATCGCGCAAACTCCTACAGTCAATCCACCAATCAGGAGAATGACATACTGAAAAGATAGTTGGAAATATACCGTACCCAACATCTTCCATTTCAGTATCTCCAATGACAACATTAGTGGTCTTGCCGCTCTTCTCGCGCTCCTCAAATCGGGTAGGGCATCTTGGAGCCCAGTGATTAGGATCACCGCAAACATGGCAGGATCCCTTCTTCCTATCGGTCTTCCTCTTGAAGTTGGTAGACTGTGAAGGCTTGTTCTTTTTATCATACTTGCCTTTGTCCTCATACTTACTCTTGTTCTTGGGCTTGTAGGACTGGTAGTTCTTCTTATGAACAAAGTTAGCAGTCGAACCTCCCTCAAAAGCTCGAGTCTGTGTGTCTTTCGCTCTCGCCTTTTCTTCCACATCAAGCGACCCAATGAGATCCATAATGAAAAACTCTTGTCTCTTGTGCATCAGAGAATTAGAAAAATTCCTCCACGAAGTAGGGAGTTTGGCAATGATGCCTCCGACAATAAACTTGTCGGGTAACACACACGAAACTTGCTCAAGTTCCTTAGCAATGGACTGTATCTCATGAGCCTGCTCAACAATAGAGAGCTCACCAGTCATCTTGTAGTCAAAAAATTGCTCCATGACATACAATTCACTACTTGCATCCAAGACCCCAAATTTGGCCTCGAGAGCATCCCACATGCCCTTGCCCGTAGTGATGGACAAATACGGGTCGACAATCTTGTCACCAAGAATGCTGAGAATAGCAGCCTTCAAAAGGGTATCGGCTTCCTGAAAAGCTCTCTCCTCTTTGGGAGTGAGCTCTCCTTCAGGCTTGCCTTTAGCAGCGTGAAAACATCATGGTTTCAAACCAGAGAGTGGCTCTCGCACGCCACTTATTATAGTTCACCCCATCAAAAGTTGCGGGTCTCAGTGAAGCAGCAAAGCCAAAAGGAGAAAATTTCCTAAAATAAGTGAAAGGACAAGGATGTCGCCTAGAGGGGGGGGGTGAATAGGCGATTAAAATTTTTCCGGTTTAGGCTTGATAATTGCGGAATAAAACTATGTGTTTAAATTAACAAGCCAACAACCTAAATAAACTAGGCTCACCTATGTGCACCAACAACTTATGCTAACCAAGACAAGCAACAAGGTGATAGTATATAGAATACTTCAAGCACGAAGGCTATCACAATGTAAAGTGCATAAGTAAAAAAGCTCGGGTATAGAAATAACCGAGGCACGCAGAGACGAGGATGTATTCCCCAGTTCCTCCTTGTTAAGGGAGTACGTCTCGTTGGAGAGGTGTGAACCAACACAATGGTTCAACAACCACAAAGGTTTCACCTTCTTCTCCGATGAACCGCACCACAAAGGTTTGGTTCACCTTCCACTATCGGAATCCTTCGAGGCGGAAAACTGGAGCCTTTCAACAACGATCCGGGGCACAACCCACAACGGGATTGGGGGCTCCCGAACAGCTACAAGTGACCACACAATGGTCTCAACCACCACACGGGCGTCTAGGGTCCAAAGACCCAAGAGTAACAAGTTCACAAGCTTTCAACTTCCACGAATCCTCGTGGAGAGCACACCGATGCACCAAATGCAAAAGGCAAGAGCACAAGGCTCAAATCCTTCACTCTCGAATCCCACCACAAGCAACTAATGCTTATGGGCGGAGAAGAGAGGAAGAACAAAGTAGGAGAACACCAAGAACTCCAAGATCAAGATCAACTAGGTTCCCCTCACTTAGAGGAGAAAAGGATTGGTGGAAATATAGATCTAGATCTCCTCTCACTTTCCCTCAAAGATATGCAAGAATCATGGGAGGGATAGAGATGAAGGCAAGCTTCTTCAAAGGTCAACAATGGAGGAGAGAGAAGGGAAAAACTTGCTCAAAACGTGTTCTAACCGTTGGGGAAGAAGCCCCTTTAAATAGGTTACCCGAAACCAACCGTTATGCCCAGAAACTGCGAGCCCGGCCTGGGAGCCGGTTTGGCCGGCCTAGAAACCGGCCATCCATCCGACCCGGCCGGTCTGGGAGCCGGTCTGGCCGGCCTGGGAGCTGGCCAGACAGACAGGACCGATAAAACTGCAATATCTTTTTCATCCGGAGAGCTTGGACTCGTTGGAATCGTAACGAAGAGCTTTACACGATCATGCAGAGAAACATCATAGTCCAACAATGGAGGATAAAACCAAATGGGGAAATGTTGGACCTCTTGATAAAAGAACAACCGATAAAACCTCCAAACCAAAACCGCAATATGTTTCTCATCTGGACTCCGTTTTCTATAATCTTAGGCTTGTTAGAATACTCACAAGCTCTACAAGATCATGCATATACACATCATAGTCCATCATGTGAGGAGGATAACACAAGAGGAGAGTTTGACCTCTCTACAAGAGACGAACCGGTAACACCTCCAACATAAAAAACACCACAAGATATTCAAATGAAATCCGTTTTTGATGAACTAGAGCTTGGTATGGAGATGAACACAAGCTCTAAATTCTCACATGGATAAAAGCCAAATAAGAACCAAGAACGATGATATGCCAAATATTCAAAGGTTTGAGCTCTCCACAAAGATGCGTTCAAGTTACTCACTTGAGAGCCCCTCTTGATAGTACGCCGTCTATCCTATAACCCGGTCTCCCACTAACACCATGAGACCGGTAAAATAGAAAGCCTATCAAGATCATACCTTTGCCTTGCGCATTCCACTTGAGCTCGATGATGACGATCTTGACTCTCTCAAGTTGGAACACCTTTCTTGATTGTGCTTGCTAGCACATGCTTGATGAAGACTTCTCCAAATACTCCCCCATACACCATTATGGGAGAGCCTTGCTAAACTCCGTCTTCATGAATCCACTTGCACTTCATCTTCTTATCTTGATATAGATGATGGCTTGGAGATAAACATGAAGTTCACTCAATCTTCTTTTCCAAGCCATGCTTGCAATAAGCTCAACTCTTCACATGACCATTCTTCATATAAACCCTTGGATGGAACCTTGGTCATCATGTAATCTTCTAGAGTCCAACACATGAACTCCAATCTTTTCCTATGGAAAAGATCTACAAGTATATCTCAATGCAAACATTAGTCCATAAGGATTGTCATTAATTACCAAAACCATGCATGGGCAACACATGCCCTTTCAATCTCCCCCATTTTGGTAATTGATGACAATCCCTTTTAGAGGGTTTATATAATGAATTAAGAAACCATACAACACAAAGAGTAAGGATGCAAGAGCATGAAAGAAAAATGCTTAAGAACGAAACTAAAGCATAACACCAAATTCCCTTAAACCCTCTAAACTTCTCCCCCATTGGCATCGATTGCCGAAATGGGAGGAAAAATTTAGAAGGCCAATATAGTAAGAGCTGCCCCATAATGTGTGCATTTCTCATAATATGAGTGAAATCAAATGCACATATCCAATGACGAATAGAAGAAGGGAGATCAAACTATATTGAGGATCCAAAGATTGCAAAAGAGAAATAAATTGAAAGATACTTCGACAAAAGAAGTAACCAATCAAAGGATCCGAAAAACCAATTGAAAATAAGAAGATATTATGATAAGACCAACCAAGTGTTCTAAAAAACAAGAGGGAACTCCCCAAGGTACGTGCACAATGTAGGATTTGTATTTCAATATGGTGTGCACAACATGGAATCCTCACTCCCTCCTAGATTAATTTTGAACACAAACACAAGAGATGCAAATAGGTCCACAAGCTTATTAAGATGCAAACATATACCAAATGAAAAACAAAGCTTGTGTCTTTTAGAAACCACAAAAAAAAGTAATAAAAGGGTGGTCACTAGAGGATTGGAGTACCAATTAAAGATGTAGCTACTCTCATGTGTATAAGTTTCTAATTAGACATCAATCATGAAGATATAAGTACAAAAAGAAACATGCAAACACAAAATAGTTACAACGGTGAAGAACATGATATCCAAGAGGAAGTCATATATATACCAATAAGATCATTGCTTAAAAGCATAGCACAAAGCTCAATTTTATCTTGAAGGGATATAGATGAACTTCCACCACACACTCATCATAGCATCAAAAATATCCACAAGGGATAAGGGAAAAATGGGATGCTCCGAGAAAGATAACAAGTATCGCAAAAGGCAAAAGATTTTGAAAAGCATCAATATTGCATATGTGAGACATAGAGTAGAAAGTGCTAGATTAACATATATGGGATTGATGAATCATGAAAATGATTATATATATTCTCCTTGATATGTAATCATCCCGGCATGCCCGCATTTGCAACAAAGTTGTTTTGCAAGAACCAAATGAATTGCAACAAGAGAATTCATGCCAACAAACAACCTACACAAGGTTGAAAGCTAGAGAGAATATGCATGAGGTAGATACTTGTTACCGAGATAGCATTGGTGATGTAGAAGATAAGAGTTCACGATCATCCGATCTTGGCTCCAATAAGCACATGGTGATAACACCTTCCTTGTAAATGAGACAAGCTTCCAATGCATCTCCAATGTACCTAAAACAAATTCAAGTACAAAATGGTACCCAAACTCATTGGGTCCAAAGTAGTTAGAGCAACTACAATACATAGGACAAACTCCACATAAACATGTGCATATTGATATGAAATTGAATTTCATGCACATCTTAGCCATTTAGGATTTGATGGAGTTTTATCCTATATATTGGATCAACGAAAGTAAGCATGCCATAAGATATACATATAGTAAATATGCATGCACAATACTTCCAAGAACCAAACGAGATATAAATTGGACAAAACACCAATTAAACCAAGAAAACACACACAAGTGTGACAAGAAAGAGAATTGTCCAAATTATATCAAAAACCCAAATCAACATATGATTGAAGGTACCACTTTTAAAAGATGCCAAATGAAAGTAAGATGCCAATTGATGAAAATATCATCAAGGAATAAACCAAACCCTCTACACTTCTCATGATGGCACAATGTACCAAGACGAGAAATGTTTGTCTTCCAAGGAGACACGTCATCGGGATCAAATACCAATTGAACACAACTAATGTTCAAAAGCATATAGGATGGCTCCCCCAAGATTAGTGCATTATTTATGATCTTGCATTTGAATACAAAATGCACACAAATGGGATCATCACTCTCCATACATATTATTCAAACACTAGTCATGTTCAAGGAAAGCAATAAGATGCAAAACCAATATAAAGAATGATGTTCTACTCAATGTAGGATAGCTTCCCCAAAAATGGGATCATTGCTTTTCCTAACACAAGAAAGCACAAAGTGAATTTTGGGTAGAGCAACAAGGATCCAAAAGATACAATGAAGACAAGTGAGAGTTAGATCAAAGCAAATCCTTGGCAACAAAAATAAGGCAAATTCAAAGCAAAAGTCAAAGTGAAGATGGTCTACAAATATCACCACACATATGAGTATCACTTGTCAAGGACAAGGAGTATATAGAGATATTTCTCGGTGGCATATAGGAGTGATATTGAAGACCAATTTCACAACAAATAAGCATATGGCAAAAGATAGGATTTAATGGCCAAAGCTTAAAAAGATAGATATTCTTGATAGCTTCAAGTATTCACGCGATCATGCAAAGCCACTACAAAGAGTAGCTTGAAGCAACCGATTTCCCAAAAGGGTATGCGAACATATTTGGGGAAAACCGTACCAAGAATGTCCATCACAAACAAGATCCAAAAGATTGATTAAACAAAATCATTTTACCAAAAATGGAACTTGTTTGAGCAACATGCCACATAGGAATAAGATAATGAAGAATATCAATTCTAGGTGACAATACCTCACATGTTCACATTTTTAGGCTTGTAATATGCACATAGCTTATTACTCCCCCATAATGTGATAATCCATTTATTTTAAAACAAGAGGCAAACAAAACCAACTCAAGAAATTAATGGACATTATAGAATTTGAATTTCTCATGAAATGACATACCATATAGAGAATAGATAATATTAATATATCAACACTAAGTGGTATTCCTCATGTATACAAAATTTTAGGATTGTGCGGTGCACGAAGCATATCACTCCCCCAAAATAGGATAGTCCATTATTCTCTCAAAAAGAGAGCCAACAAAGATAAGATATGAAATAAAAGAAACAAGGCTCAACACAACTAAATGGTGTGCAAACCAACATACACATACTTGGTTACTCAAGATAAGTAGGTAGAGAGCACAACACATACCAACACTAGCAAGGTACAAAACCTAACACATGCAAGGGTGCAAGCAACTTTCAATGTATATATGATTTAAATAAAAGTTACCGCAAGGAGGAACATTGGATATGAGATAGAACAATATAATCCAAATGACTTGACTTGAGATAATATAATTGATGAAGGTCCCTTAATTCTTCATGATGTAGCCAAGTCTCCAATGCCCTCCAACAACACCTATTGATCAAGTTTTAGCTTGATGGTCCCCAACCAAGTTGGGTCCTAAGAGGTTAGTCACAATAGGCTTGGCAACCCAAATGGTTCTTTTCTTGACACCACTTTGAGTACCAACATATTTGGCAAACACATTGCCAACCTTATCCTTCCGAAGAGAATAATCATCATTAATAATAATGGGGTTGCATAAGGTACCATTTGTGCATGAAGAAGCAACGTGACCCTTCTCACGGCATAGGTAGCAACATCTACTTCCTCCTCTCTTCTTAGTTGGAGTCTTGACTTGAGGAGGGGTAGCTTGATTCTTCTTGGGAAGAGGTCGTTCTTCAACTTGAGGAACTTGAGTTTGAATTTGAGGCTTCTTCCCTTGTTGCTTCTCACTAAGAGCCTTCTTCTTCAAAGGGCAAGATCTAACATGGTGCCCTTCAACTTTGCACTTGAAGCAAACAATCTTGGCTGAATCTTTAACTTGTTCTTGGCCCTTTTTCTTCTTGTTGAACTTGGACTTGTTCTTCATATTGGAGTTGAATCCAAGTCCACTCTTGTCATTGGGGCGTCTTTGAACACTCAACATATTGTCAAGTGTAGAATCCCCAACATGACGCTTTTCCAAGTCTTTCTTCAAAGAAGTGACTTGGGCCTTGAGCTCATTTAATTCCTCTACATGGTTAGTATCAACAAAAACACTAGAAGAGGTAGAGGCTTCATTGTTAGAGCAACAAGGCATAGAAAGTAATTCATCACAAGATGTAGCAATATTGTGAGTGGATGAATCACTAGGACTAGCACATGGCAATAAAGCATTTTTAGTCGAAGTTGTGCCTTTGTCCACATGAAGCTCACAAGATGTTACCTTTGTAGTGATAGCCTCATGAGCTAACTTTAGCCTCGCATGGGATGCTAGAAGATCCTCATTAGAGCTAGAGAGCTTTTCATGACTTTCTTCCAATATCCCATACTTGCTAGTTAGCAACTCAAGTTGAGCCCTTAGCTCAACATTCTCCTTCAAAATAGATGCTTCACAAGTGATGGAGTTAGTAGCACAAGCATCATCAATTTTAGGTAGTTGAGTTTGAAGTTGATCATGAGACTTGATAAGGAGAGAGTGTTCACTTTCCAAAGCCTTGTGGGCTTTGTCAAGTCTCTCTATATCCTCACTTAGTCTAGCATTGCCAACACCAAATTCAACTTTTTCCTTTTTAAGCACTTTATATTTAGCAATAGCATGATCTCTTTCCTTAATAATTTTAGCAATAATAAGATCATTTGATTCATCAAGAGATTCAAGTTTCTCTTCAAGAGACACTCGAAGCTCTTGCTCTTCATCAAGGGCATTCATTAAGGATGCCTTTTCATCGGCATCCTCTCTCTCAATTTGACATTTCTCGAGAAATTGAGTTTCCAAGTCCTCAATGATTTCCCTACTCTTAATAGCATAAACAATGATTTCACTTAGAGGAGGGATAGCTTTGCTACCTTTGGGGAGAGCACGAAATACTATCTCGCCCTTCTTTGTTATGGATTCAACATTCATAAGCGCTCCATGAGAATCCTCATCCACATCATCACAAGATGTAGAGGGTTCCAAAGGTGGAGAAACCTTTGAATCCATTGCCATAAGGCAAAAGTGGGTAATGGGCGTTGATGATGGAGAAGTACTTGAAGCAGCATTGAGGTCCATGTCTTGTCTCAACAAATGTTGGGATTCCTCTACATTGTTAGCCACACAAGAAATAGAGGATATGGAAGTATTGTTTTCATGGCAACAAGAAAAATGAAGCATATCATCATGAGATTTAGTTAAACACTTATTACATGATATGCAAGGACTATCAACACTAGCATGTAAGACATTTGGAGTGCTAGAAGTGTTTAAGTCCAAAGATAGATCATTGCAATGAGATAGAGATGAAGTATTGTCAATAGGATATTCACCATAAACAAAGCAATTTCTATCACCACTCACCATATCATTACCTTGTGACAAATCACATGTTGGTGAAGTGGAAGAAGTTGTGAACTCGTCACGGCCGGAGGTGGAGGGAGCACAATCATCCTCAACAATGTTGGACACTTCGTATATATCTTGAAGCTTGGTCCAAAGCTCATGAGCGTTCCGAAAAGGCATGATTGATGCAAGACTACATCGCTAAAAACACATATAAGACTATTAGATACAAGAGTTTCGAGACAAGAGTTTTCCTCATCCTCCTTTGGAGAAGAAAAACCCATATCTACAATTCTCTTAACATGTAGGTCTATATCCCGAAGAAGGTTAAGCACGCGAATTTTCCAAACATCATAATTTGTGCCATCGAATTTAAAAGTGAGATTGTGCACTAATTCTCTAAACGACATCTTTACTCTCTAGGCGGTAAAGCCCAAAAAGAGAGCCAGGCTCTGATACCAATTGAAAGGACAAGGATGTCGCCTAGAGGGGGGGGGGGAATAGGCGATTAAAACTTTTCCGGTTTAGGCTTGATAATTGCAGAATAAAACTATGTGTTTAAATTAACAAGCCAACAACCTAAATAAACTAGGCTCACCTATGTGCACCAACAACTTATGCTAAGCAAGACAAGCAACAAGGTGATAGTATATAGAATACTTCAAGCACGAAGGCTATCACAATGTAAAGTGCATAAGTAAAAAGCTCGGGTATAGAAATAGCCGAGGCACGTAGAGACGAGGATGTATTCCTGAGTTCCTCCTTGTTAAGGGAGTACGTCTCGTTGGAGAGGTGTGAACCAACACAATGGTTCAACAACCACAAAGGTTTCACCTTCTTCTCCGATGAACCACACCACAAAAGTTTGGTTCACCTTCCACTATCGGAATCCTTCGAGGCGGAAATCCGGAGCCTTTCAACAACGATCCGGGGCACAACCCACAACGGGATTGGGGGCTCCCGAACAGCTACAAGTGACCACACAAGGGTCTCAACCACCACACGGGCATCTAGGGTCCAAAGACCCAAGAGTAACAAGTTCACAAGCTTTCAACTTCCACGAATCCTCGTGGAGGGCACACTGATGCACCAAATGCAAAAGGCAAGAGCACAAGGCTGAAAGGGCATATCTTTCATCCTACTTTTGGTGAATAAAGACAACATGAATAGAGTCCTAATAAGCTGCTATGTTGTGAAGTTTGATTGTTTCAGGTTCATAAATTAAGAAGAGAGAAAGTTCATCTTTTCTGTCTTGGCCGGAGATTTCCTGGGCCAGGCCGGAAATTCCGGGGCCGGAAATTCCGGGGAAGAGACCGGAAATATCCGGGGAACTTGATTTCGGCTAAGTCGTGAGCAAAGTCTGGTACTGGTGTACCCCAGCTGCTGGCCGGATATTTAGCCGAAGATTTCCGGCCACCTCGGAGATATCCGGGATTCGGCCCGGAAATATCCGGCCCTGCCGGAAATTTCCGGCACTTACCCCGGAAATATCCGGCCCTCTGAAGACTGCAACGGCCAGATTTTCTAGAGGGGTATTTATACCCCTCCACCTACCTCCAGCTCTTCTAAGCTTCAAGATTCTCTCTCCTCCATTAATGAAAGCTTCACCAACCTAGATCTCCCAATCCCTCCACCCAAAAGCGTTGATCTTTGGAGGATTGAAGGAGAAGGCACCGATCTACATCTTCACCAAGCCGTTCTTCATTTCCCCTTCATTCACTTGAGGGATTTGGGCCTAGGGTTTCCTCTAGGAAAACCTAGGCATCTTGTTGTTCTCACTTCCTTGTTACTTTTGTGTAGCAGGTGTTGTTGTGCTTGGGAGCCCCCAATCCTTTTGTGGGTTGAGCCTCAAGTTGTTGTAAGGGCTTCGGATTCCGCCTTGAAGGATTCCGATAAGGAAGGTGAACCGAGCTTTTGGGCAAGGTTCATCGGAGAGTAGGGTGAGACCATTTGTGGCGTCTTGAGTTTGATACTCACACCCCTCCAACGAGACGTACTCCCCTAAAAAGGAGGAACTCGGGAATAACTCTTTGTCTCTGCGTGCTTCCCGTTCGGTTACTCCTTTCTCGCTAGTTCTTACTTGTATCGTGCCTAGTATAGTGTTAACTTGACATATAGGTAAATTCAGCTTAGTTGCATATCTAGAGAATTTACCTTTGTATCAAGCCTAAACTCGAAAAAGAACTAAAAATTGAGTAGCACCTATTCACCCCCCCTCTAGGTGGCCATACGTATCCTTTCAATTGGTATCAGAGCAAGGTTCTCTTGTTCGGGCTTAACCGCCTAAGAGTAGTATGGCCCTTGATGAGCATGGAAATGAGATAAGCTTCCTTCCGTGCCCACTTCGGTTTCCGTGGAGGACTTCAATTCTTTGAAGTCCAATATGGAAACCAAAATGGACAAGTTGCAAGAGATGATCATGCAACTCATGGAAGCGAAGGGTATCTCACCTCCACCCACCCCCCGTTCGTCGGAGGTTGACAAACCCGAGAAGGATGTGGGTGATGGGAAGAAAAAGGGGGGTGATCAAGATAAAATTGACAACCCAATTAAAACTCCACCTAATGGTTCGGGAGTGTATGGTGCCGTTCCGTTCCCATACTCTCCCGACCCTATTATCCCTCATCCTCCTATTCATCTAAGGGGAAACCCACCTAAGCTAAATGCATCTTTGTTTACTAAATGGCAATCTTCTATGAGATCTTATGTGAACAGTGCTTCTATCGAGCTTTGGAGGATCATTGAGCAAGGGTATCAAGCCGTGGATGAATCCAACAAGACAAGAAGAGAAGTAGTTGATTGTCAACTAAATGCCACCGCTCTTGACTTGATCCGTGATGCCGTGGGAGAAGATGATATGTCTCACATCGAGCATTGCACCACCGCCAAAGAAGCATGGGCGTGCCTTGTTGAGGTGTATGTTGGAAATGAAAGCATGAAGAGAAACCGGTTTGAGAAAATGAGCAACAAGGCCGAAGGATTCTTCATGGAAGATGGAGAAGACCATGAGCAAATGTTCCGAAGACTCAAGTCTCTTGCCAATGCCTACAAAGCCCTTGGTGGGACTCATGTGGATGATGCCTGGGTCAAAAGGAAGTATGTGAATGCTCTCTTGCCCTTTGAAGGGGCCGACTTGAAGAGTCTTCAAGGAAGGCTCAACTATCCTCAAATGACCTCCAACGAAGTCATGCAAGAGATACAATCTTTCAAGGTTCAAGCCAAGATTGTTCAAGACTCTCGTGCCCGAGCTATTGAAATGCAACAAGGAGCCTCTCTTGCGTTGAAGGCCAAGGTGGTTGAACACAATGAAGATCAAGATTGTGAAGATGTGTCCTCCATGGACCCCCAAGAACTCAAGAGCTCTCATAGGGACTATGTGGCTCTTGCGGCAAGGACCTTTTGGAAGAATCCATCCAAAGCCAAAGCCCAAATGGAAGAAAAGGCCAAATCTAGTGGCTTCAAGGATGGCAACCCAAAGTTGAAGACTTGTTTCAATTGCCAAGATAGATTTCACTATGTTGCCATGTGTCCCTATGAGAACCGTGAAGATCATGGAGGAAGGCTTGTTCTCAAGAAGACTTTATCGTCGTCATCCTCTAGCAAGAAACCCTTCTTCAAGAAGAAGAGGCCTCCTCCAAGAATGGTATTGGTGACAAGGGAGGAGTACATGTCCGGGGGTGAGAGTGATGAAGAAGAACCCACAAGTGAAGTGGCTGCTATTGCTATTGCGTCTTCAACACCTTCATCCCTTTTCGAATCTCCCAATGAGAATGTTCCAATCCAATCCGCCAAGTGTCTCATGGCCAAGGCCACCGAGGTATCATCTCCTTCCCCCTCCAAGACTATAAATAAAATGGATGATCTTATGAGTCTTAAAGTTAAGGAAGAAAATGTTGCTTTGGATCGTTTCTTGACTAACTTGCAAGGTGAAGCCAAGATTCGTTTCGAATCTCTCTTGAGCGATTATGGGCGGATTCAAGAAGAGCTTGATGAAAAGGAAAGACTTGAAAAAGAGTATGCTAATGAGATTGCTTCTCTCACCTTGGCTCTTGAGGAAGAGCATGAGCTTAGTGTTTCTCTTGAGGAGAAACTTAAAAATCTTGATGAGTCACAAAATGCTATCTTTTCTCAAATCATTAAAGAACGTGACCATGCAATTGCAAAATATAAGCTTTCCAAGAAAGAGAAGGTTGAATTTGGTGTTGGTCATGATAGACTAACCGAGGAGCTAGAGAAGCTCACCAAGGCTCACAAGGCCTTGGAGGGTGAACACTCTACTCTCACCAAGTCTTTTGAACAACTTCAAATTCAATCATCTAAATCAAATGTTGCTAGTTCCTCTATTACTTCTTGTGATCATGCAAATGTCATTGAGAAAAATGCTAGGTTAAAGAATGAACTTGCCAAGGCCTCTAGTCCCCAAAGTAAGCCTATTGTTGATCTTTTGCTTGCGCAACAGCCACACATTGGGAAGGAGGGCCTTGTCTATGTTGCCAAGAAGAAGAAGAAGAACAAGAAGAAGGCCAAGCCCGCACAAGCAAAGAAGACTACCATTGCGAGTAGTGAAGCCACAAGGGGCGACACTCCTCGTAGTGACTTTGCGGGACATGCTAACCCCAACTATATTCTTTATGTTGATTATTATGGGGATGTTTGTGCTAAATATGTTGGTCCTTATGATGGTTACATTGCTTACTCTATTTGGGTCCCTAAAACCCTTGTTGCTAACAAAAGAGGACCCATTGCAAAATGGGTACCTAAAACCAAGCAATGATCTCTTGTAGGACTATGCTTCCGGTGGATCGAAATGGGTGAATGATAGTGGATGCACTAGTCATATGACCGGAAGCAAGGAGATCGTGACGGAGTTGAGAACAAGCATAAATCAAGCAACCGTCGCTTATGGAGATAACTCAAAAGGAAAGGTATCGGGCCTCGGCAAGGTGGTAGTTGCAAGGGATATCACCCTTGTAAATGTCATGCTTGTTGAGTCCCTTGGTTATAATTTAATGTCCGTTCGTGCCGTTAATAAGATGGGTTTTGCCGTCCATTTTGATCTTGATATTGTGGTACTCATGTGGAGCAAGACTCTAAAGGTCGCTTACGTTGGGTATGTCGAAAATGAGTTGTTTGTGGAAGACTTTTCGGAGTCAACCAACTCTCAAACGATGTGCCTATTCGGAAAGGCCGATGTGGGGTGGTTGTGGCATCGCCGCTTATCCCATGTCAATATGAGAACTTTGCAAAGTCTTCACAAGGGTGGCCACATCCTTGGACTAAAAGAGAATGTTTCTTTTTCTAGAGATCGTCTTTGTAGGGCTTGTGTTGAAGGAAAGATGCATGATTCTCCCCACCCACACAAGACCATCATTTCATCAACGAGGATATTGGAACTTCATGTTGATCTCTTTGGTGCCGTGTCTCAACCAAGTCTTGGTGGGAAGAAGTATTGCTTGGTGATTGTCGATGACTATTCAAGATTTACATGGGTTTATTTCTTCAAGTGGAAGAGTGAGACCCAACAAGCCGTCATTGACTTCTCCAATGAAGTGCAACGTCAACACAATGTTCCTATATTGGCCATTAGAAGTGACAATGGCTCCGAGTTCAAGAACTACACCCTAAATGAGTTTCTTAGTGAAGAGGGAATTCGTCATCAATATTCCGCTGCGCATACCCCTCAACAAAATGGTGTAGTCGAGAGGAAGAACTGGACCCTTATGGATATGGCAAGATCTATGTTGGCGGAGTTCAAGACCCCACTCTTCTTGTGGGCCGAGGCCATCTCCACGGCATGTCATTCATCTAACCGCCTCTACTTCCGCACGGGCAAGAAGTTCACTCCATATGAAATGCTTACCGGCAACAAGCCCAATATTTCCTACTACCGGGTGTTCGGTTGTAAGTGTTTCTATAAGATTAAAGGTTATCGCTTATCTAAATTTGAGTCTAAAGCTTTTGAGGGTACTTTTGTTGGTTACGGTGCCGAATCCCACACTTATAGAATCTACGACAAGACCTGTGGGGACCCCGGACTACCTGTCCGAAATACCCGATTATGCTTAACACAACGATCCCGTGATCAGTCTGTCGTTGCACATAATCCGAATTGGATACCAAAGTTTACATCCATTACAATACCGAATAAAAAGTCTTACATAAATGGTCATTTAGACCAAGTCTTACATAGGTGCCTTCATGGGCCAAACCAAAATATCAGCGGAAGCTACGGCGTAGTAGACATCATATTCTAACGATGACAACCCGACAGGCAGCTGACTTGTGGAGATCCTTAGTTGGCGTAGAAGTCGCCATACTCCTGCTCGGCGTAGTGCTCCTCCTCGTAGTCGGCTAGGTCAATAGCCAGGGACGAAACCAATATGAGTACATTTGAATGTACTCGAAACTACCCCAACATGAGTATGCACTAGTTTTATTTTAGTTGACAATTTTTATTTACTTAAAACATCTCTATATCTTTATTGAAAAAGGTAAGAAGAGTTTTATAACTATCTTTAAAAGAAACCATCATCTCATTTGTTCTCCAAAACTCCTCCTGTTTCTGACCATGGCTTACCATGGTCCATCTATTTTAACAACTCATACCACTCCATGTGATATAGCTGTGTAACATCATCTCCAATTCAGTTTCTTTTTTTAAACTTAAAAGCTTTTCCAAAACTTGCACATGGTCAAAGTAGGGCCTCCCAACTGTCCATATCCGAGGACTCGGCTATTCGAATAGTTTTACACTCTGCAGAGTTAGCACGCTTTTCCCACATCCATCCGGCAACTCATCGTGTCCGCCACGTCTAGCCATACAGGGTGTATGCGAAGTAAGCCGCCGACCATAGCCTGTCCTTTGCTCATGCTAGTATAGGATCCTTCCCATATGACACTTCCAACACACTTAACCCAGCCCTTCGGAATCTAAGTGTGAGGACTCATAGGTTTTGTCCGGCGGTTTATGGTGGAACCTTCAATCCTCCTCCTTATCTTTTCATAGAGTTTGAGCGAGGACCCGGGTCAGGGGATGACCAACACACTATCCCCTCATGCATGACGGAGTCATCTCCGTCGATGAGGTATCCAGTACTAATATGAGCAAATTATATGACTAAGCCCTTTCCCATATGTGGTGGATGTGGTCGCACAGGGTATCGGATGGTTGACGTAAGTACAAGGACACACTGTGCATTTTTCATAAACATCACCATTTTTCCACTTCTCCATTCCAACACCGACATCTCGGTATTTCATAATCTCACAAGTAATTTCAAAGGAGTTTTGAATAAACCATATTTATTTTTCCCATCCTATAATTTGATATAACTATCTTATTTTCTACATAAGTGGCAAAATAATTTCCATATACTTTTGAAAAGGGTTTTATAAATCTTGACTTGAGAGTAAATCAGGTTATGAAAGTAGATGCATATGTTTGTAGTGCAAGCTCAGAGAATAGCTTGCCTTGCTCGGCAAAGTGACCTTGCTCTTGTTCTTCAATTTCAACAAACTCTCCTTCCTCGATAAATCCGACAACGTTCTCGTCTAATTAATAAACAAACAATGCAAACAATCACTAATCTATACAAGCAATCATCTCAACATAACAATCATAAACATCACAATAGCTACTGCACACACATCAAACCATACAATTTGGTTTCAAAATAATTGAATTAAACATTATTTAATTACTTCTAAATTATGGCAGAAACTTGTTAAACATGTTTAATTCCACAACTTGAGTTCTGTTGGTCACAAAATACAAACTAAAATTCTATGGAAAGCTACTGATGTGTAGAAGACAACACAATTTGATTTGGATCAATTGGAGTTACTAAACTCCCTACACATTTGTTTGAATCCAGTAACTTAATAATCAAGTTTTAGCTACCAATTGAGTTCTGTTGATCCTAAAATTAAATCCTTTTAGGGGTAACTAAACATGGCTAAATGTGATCTAACAAAATTGGTCCTAATTCATTTGGGTTAACCAATAAACATATTTAAATGTTTGAGTGCAGAAGGGTGTTCAAACTTCAACTTTATACTAAACAATTACTACTGCACAAATAATTCTACCAAAATTAGGGAAGCTAATACATGGCAGTACTAAGCTAGAAAATTGGTTTGGAATTATTTGACTAACAGAGTATCAGAAACAAACAAGTTTAGAATTTAAACCTTCTGTAGTATTTTAATAATATTTTTATCTATTTAATTAAATGACATGAGACCACTTGGGTTGGTTAAACAATTTCATAAGCTTTCCAGAACAATTGAGTTTGATTTATTTGGATTCCTAAATCTTGAGATATTGATTTTCTAAGTTGATGCCAGTACTGAAATTTCCAGAGAAGTTAAATTCGAAATTGTGTTATGTTTGGATAATGTTCAAATTCTGACATGGGGGGCCTACACGTCAGCGGCACAGGAGAAATATCTCGCGCGCTGGAAATGTTTAAACATCTGACGGGTGGGGCCTACATGGCAGCGGCTCAATTAAACGAAGCGGTACGCGATCGTTGATCAAAGATCGAACGGCTCACGGAGCCCGCGTTCATCGACGACCTAACAGAGCGTCGCCGGAGCTCCGGCGACGGCGAGGGTGGCCAGTGGGGGTACCTGGGGGTCTAGGGACGGCGGAGAGGATGGCGTTCGACGGCGGAGGTCGTGGGGAAGCTGGGGAGGTGAGTGGAGCTTGATGGGGAAGCTCCTGGCGTCGGCGACGATCTCCTTCTTCTCCGCGGCCGTGCTCCAACTCCGGCGAGATCCTACGGGGGCTCCTGGGCACGATACAGAGGGGAAAACGTCGCGGGTGAGTGTGGTGGTAATGGTGAGGCAGGTGAGGGCCAGAGAAGAGCAAGGGAGGGAGCAGCACGGCGTGGCCGTGTCGTCGCCTACCTCGGGTGCGGCGGGGCGCAGAGAGAACTACGGGCAGCAGCAGCCTCGCTGCGGGTACCCGCCCTTCTGGCGGTGTACGGGAGAGAGTGGAGTGAGGGAGAGGCTGTGAGTTTGAGGGAGGGCTCGGGGTGGCTTTATAGCTCGACGACGGCGCACGGGCTCGCCGTGGACACGGTGCAGGGAGAGGGTTCCAGGCGCGATAGCTCGCCGTAGCTCGGTAGGGGGCGGCTGCAGCGTTCGAGGTGCAGAGGCTAGCTCGACGGCGTGGCGACGAGCTGTGCGTGCGCGAGAAACGGGACGGCTCGGGGAACGTTTGGACGGCGGTGCGTGCACTGGCACGGCCGTCTCGGGCGGGTGCGGCGGCTGCGTGGCGCGAAACGCGATGGGGGTCCTCCCCGGGATGGCTGCGGCGCTGGGAGCGCAGAGACGCAAGGGAGAGGGGGGCACGGTGTTGGGCGACTGCGGTGTCGACAACGCCGTTGCCACGGCGACGGCCATGGCGCACGGCGCCCGCGGCTGTCCCCTGGTGCTTCTCCTCTTCCCGTGCCTCTTTCTTCGATTTCTTGGACGCGGCGAGGTCAGTGAGGTGCGAGGGAGTGGATGCAAGCATCAATTCGAAGAACAAACTTCGAATTCGATCGAATTGCTTCGGTTGAATCGAACCGAGGATGAACACAGTGGTGTTCACCACGTGTTCGACGAAATGTGCACTCATTTTTAAATTTGAATTTCTGAATTTTGATTTCATACTTTGCTTCATAAATATGTATAGGTGTTTGTGGTGCTGTGTTGCATTTCATGTGTCAAGTGCAACATAGCACACTTTGTGATTTGAATTTAATAAAGAAAGTAATAGAATTTAAATTTAGGTTTTTAAATTAAATTTTTGAGAGGGAAAAGTTGTAAGAATAAAAATGGGAGAGTTTATATAACCACTCCACTGAATTTTGTTTGAAACCATTTTAGTTTCTCACTTGGAGAATTTGTGTGAACAATTGTCACTTTTATTTTTCTTGCTTTACTTGTTATTTTATTTCTTTTCTTTTCTTCCTATTTTTATTTAGAGCAAGCAACACAATTAGCAAGAAATAAATAACACAAGCAACAAGAATTAATTACCACAAGCAACAATTTGCAAACAACACATAATAATTAACAAAAGTTTTTGTTGGCTCTCATTTTTGGAATAATAATACTGATAATATTTTTGGGATGTTACAATCCTTCCCCCCTTAAAATAAATCTCGTCCCGAGATTTGCTAGGCTTAGGTACTAAAGAGGTCTGGGAATTCGCTCCGAAGATAATCTTCGCGTTCCCAAGTTGCTTCTTCTTCAGAGTGGTTAGTCCACTGGACTTTGTAAAACTTGATCGCACGTCTTCGGGTAACACGAACATCTTCTTCGAGAATCTTGAGAGGTCTCTCACGATAAGTCAGGTCTTGGTTCAGGTCGATGGAGAGGTGGTCGATGTTTTTGAAAACATCAGGCTGGTCAGGAACTTCAAGACACTTCCGGAGCAAGGAAATGTGGAAGACATCATGATAATCTCCTAACTCCTGGGGTAACTCCAGCTGATAGGATACTTCTCCTCGACGAGCAATGACCTTGAAGGGTCCAATATACCTTGGCGCTAATTTTCCTTTGACATGGAAACGCTGCATTCCTTTAAGGGGTGTCACTCGGAGATAAACATAATCTCCGACGTTGAAGGTGAGGTCACGGCGCTTGGTGTCAGCGTAACTCTTCTGACGGGATTGGGCAGTTTTGAGGCGTTCACGAATAAGCTGAACTTGCTCTTCAGCTTCACGGAGGGTATCTGGTCCGAACAATTTGCTTTCTCCGGTATCGGACCAATTCAGGGGTGTACGACACTTCTTGCCGTAAAGGGCTTCAAAAGGGGCCATTTGCAGACTGGACTGATAACTGTTGTTGTACGAGAACTCTGCAAACGGAAGACAATCTTCCCACTTGGAACCATAGGATAGAACACATGCGCGAAGCATGTCCTCCAATATCTGGTTCACTCGCTCAGTTTGGCCATCGGTCTGGGGATGATAAGCTGTGCTAAATGCTAACTTGGTTCCGAGGGCTTCATGAAGGGATTTCCAGAATCTTGAGGTGAATTGCGTGCCTCTATCAGATACAATCTTCTTAGGCACACCATGCAGGCTCACTATTCTGGAAATATACAAGTCGCCAATGAGTCCCGATAGGTGGTGTTGACAGGAATGAAATGGGCAACCTTGGTCAGTCGATCAACGATGACCCAGATTGAATCATGGCCTCGGTTGGATCTTGGAAGTCCGGTAATAAAATCCATTCCAATCTCATCCCACTTCCACTCGGGAATTTTCAAAGGTTGAAGCAATCCAGCGGGTCGCTGATGTTCAGCCTTAACTCGCTGGCAGATGTCACACTTGGCTACGAAAGAACCAATCTCTCGCTTCATTCCATGCCACCAAAATCTTTCTCGAAGGTCTTGGTACATTTTGGTTCCGCCGGGGTGGATTGAATAAGGGGTCTCATGGGCCTCCTTCAGGATTAACTCCTTAAGTTCCGTGACATTGGGCACACAGATACGGTCATTGAATTTCAGCACTCCTTCAGCATCTTCGGTAAAACCGGGTGCTTTGCCGAGGGAAATCTTCTTCCTAATTCCTCTATGCTTTCATGACCTTTTGGGCTTCTTTGATTTGATCCATCAGGGTTGGGGTTAACTCTAAATTGGCGAGATAACCATGGCTAACAAGCTCTAGTCCAAAATCTTGGAACTCTTTGAACAAGGCTGGCTGTTCGGCTTGGATCAGGGCATTCAGGGTGCAAGGTTTGCGACTAAGGGCATCGGCAACTACATTAGCCTTTCCAGGGTGATAATGGATTCCAATATCATAATCCTTGATTAATTCCATCCATCTCCTCTGTCGCAGGTTCAGATCTTTCTGGGTGAAAATATACTTCAAGCTTTTGTGATCTGTATAGACCTCGCAGCGATGTCCCGCAAGATAGGGACGCCACGTTTTGAGAGCAAGAACAACAGCAGCTAACTCCAAGTCATGGGTTGGGTAATTCTCTTCATGCGGTCGCAACTGCCGGGACAGGTACGACACAACTTTGCCTTCTTGCATCAGAACGCAACCAAGTCCGAGGCGTGATGCATCGCAATACACGTCGAAACTCTGGGTGACGTCTGGCATGATCAGGATTGGGGCTGAGGTTAGTCTCTTCTTCAGTTCTTGGAAACTATCCTCACACTTCTGAGTCCATTCAAATTTCTTGTCCTTCTTCAACAGTTGGGTCATGGGTTTGGCTATACTGGAAAATCCTTCAACGAACTTGCGGTAATAACCGGCAAGTCCGAGAAAGCTTCGGATTTCAAACACATTGGTTGGGGATAACCAGTCAAAATGGCTTGGATCTTCTCTGGGTCACAGAAATTCCTCCGGCAGATACAACATGTCCGAGAAATGCCACTTCACTGAGCCAAAACTCACACTTGCTAAGCTTGGCATACAGCTGGTGCTCTCGGAGTCTCCAAAACTAGACGCAGGTGTTCAGCATGCTCTTCTTCGGTCTTGGAATAAATAAGGATGTCATCAAGGAAAACTACCACGAACTTGTCGAGGTACTCCATGAAAATCTTGTTCATGAGATTCATGAAATAGGCTGGGGCATTGGTCAGACCAAAAGACATCACGGTGTATTCAAACAACCGTAACGAGTGGTGAAGGCGGTCTTGGGAATGTCTGTCTCTCGGATCTTCAACTGATGGTATCCTGTCCGAAGATCGATCTTGGAAAAGACTCGGGCTCCGTTCATTTGATCGAACAGATCCTCGATCTTGGGAAGAGGGTACTTATTTTTAATGGTCACGTCATTCAGCTTGCGATAATCCACACACAGGCGTGTGGTACCGTCTCTCTTGTCCACAAAATAATGGGTGATCCCCAAGGTGAAGCGCTTGGGCGAACAAGTCCTTTGCTGAGCATATCTGCCAATTGCTTCTTCAACTCAACCAGCTCTTCCGGATTCATCCGATAAGGTCTTTGGGATATAGGGGCGGTTCCTGGGATAAGCTCAATTATGAACTCAATTTCCCGGTCTGGCGGCATACCAGGCAATTCTTCTGGGAAAACATCCTTGAACAGGTGAACAACACGGATCTCATCTAGGGCAGGTCGAGCTATGCTCTCATGGCAGCCTGGGTGAGATTGACTAGTTTCAGACACATACTCCACTTCTACTTCTTTGTCGGTGGTGATGGATACAGCTCTTCTGGCACAGTCAATTCGACCATGGTACTTGGCTAACCAATTCATACCGAGTATAACATCGATGCCTTGGGTTCCCAGAACAATTAAGTTAACTGGAAACTTTTCTCCTTTGATCTCAAGGGGTACATCGGAGCAAAACATCTTGGTCTCTACGGTGGATTCTGGGATTTGGATGACCATGGGTTTGGGTAAGAGGCTCTCGACTAAACCTCCCTTAGCAACAAATTCTTGGGTAACAAATGAATGGGTAGCACCAGAATCAAACAGAACAGTTGCAGGTACTGAGTTGACAAGGAACGTACCCAGCACAACATCCGGAGCATCCTGAGCTTCTTCAGCATTGATGTGGTGCAGACGACCCTTGGCAACAGCAGCATTTCCGCGGGGTGCGGCATTCTTGCCATTTCCATTTCCATTGCGGCCTTGACCATTGTTCTGTGCCGGCGCATTGGGGCGCTGACATTCCTCTTGGGATTGGGGCATTTCTGGAGTAGTGACCCTTGTTGCCGCATTCAAAGCAGACAACATTGGCATTGGGGTTGAAGTTGTTGAAGTTTCCTCCGGGACGGTTATTGTCATTGGGGCGGTTGAAGTTGTTTGGGCGGTTAGGGTAATTGGGGCGTGGAGCTTGGGGTGGACGATAGGCAGGCCTGGGTTTGCTGAAAGATACGAGGTTTCTGGCTGCTCGAACCTTCCTGAGCATTCATCCTCCTCTTGCGACCTTCATACATAGACTTGCGCTTGGTCTCCAGCTGGATGGCTTTGTCCACAAGTGACTCCAGATCACGGAAGTCATGGATAACCAGAGCACACTGCAGTTCATCATGAGTCCACTCATGAAACGCTCCATCTTCTTCTCTTCTTTGTCGGTGTCATCAGGAGCATACCGAGATAAGTCGGTAAACTCATCCAGATAACCGACCACATCTCTACTTCCCTGCCTCAGTTGCGGAACTCATCCTTCTTCCTCTCAATAAGTCCGTGGAATATGCTTCTTGCGGAACTTCTCCTGGAACTCAGCCCAGTTGATGACATGACCAGCTGGCTGGAGAGTCTTGGTAGTTTCCCACCAAGCTCTTGCAGGTCCAGCGAGATAGTGGGTTGCATACAACACTTTCTCATTTTCTCCCACAGCAGCAACTTCAGATTATTGTCGATGGTGCGAAGCCAATCATCGGCTTCTAGTGGGTGAAGTCCCTTGGAGTAGGTGGGTGGGTTGGTCTTCTGAAATCGCCTAAGGTGGATCGCTGGTTTCCATCCATTGCCATTACCACCATTGTTGTTGTTGTTGTTGTTGTTAAGCGGCTGCGAGTTGTTGCAGGGCACGAGATGAGCCTGGCGCTCCTGCCGGGCATTTTCACGTTCCTCCATGATAAGCGGAGAAGTTGGGCGGGGGTTGGGTCCGGTGGTGGTGGTGCTGATCCTGATCCTCCGCATTGTGCGACGGGGCGGCATCCTGAAGCACACCGGGTATAAGAGGCAAGGCAAGAAAAGTTCGACTAAGGGAAAAGACGATTCTCAAGTGGTTGATTAATTTATATGAAAATATTTCACACAGATTTAAACAAGACAAACATACTTATATTTCACAAACATCACATCAAGGAGTTCACAACAACATCAAGCTTACAACATCACCTTACATCTAAGATACATAACATCTGGTTTCCAAAAGAACCACTACTTCGACTCGACTAGCGATAGGGGTCAACCTAATCCTGCGGTAGTGATCAAGTCACTCGCCTACTGAGGTGGAACCTCCAGCTCTAACACGTCAGCATCTGACTGGTAGGTGGCTCCTCGGGATCCTCCTCCTCGTCCTCGAGAACTGCCTCGAGTGGCTCCTCCTCCTCGTCAACTAACTCCTCCTCATCATCTCCTCCTCACAGTCCATCTCCTCCACGAAGTCATCATCGTCACTGAGGAAAGCGTTGTTCTCCTTGCGGAGATCCTCGCCCTCCTCCTCCATCTCGTCAGTATGGTGCTCTAGATCCTCAATCAGCCCGTCCTGCTCTGCCACCTTCGTGCGGAGCTTCACGATAGTCTTCCTCAGCTGGGCCCTCTTCCTGAGAAGAGCGACCTTCTCCTCCATCAGCTTCATCTCGTTCTCGCGAAGCTCAACGAGCGACTCGCGGTCAAAGTGGAGCTGAATCCTAGTGCGCAACAGATCATCCTGAGTGCACTGAAGTAAGATCTCCATGTCCATGATGTAGCTCCCAAACATCGGGTGGTAAGGTGAAGGAGTAGGGTGTCCATCGCAGTTGCGCCTCCCGTAGAACCGGAAACGGGAGTCTACTAACTCCGCCTTGTGCTCCTCACAAAGTCGGGCTAGCATCCTCTGTGTAGCAGTACAGAGACCGTCAACCCAGGTGGCCTCCTTGGTGGTGAAGATGAGCGTCCTGGAACTGGGAGACTTGATGTTCCTGCGAACTGACGACTGATGAGCCAGCTCAGCCTTCCGACACCGTGAACATCAATCTGAGCTCCCTCAAACTCTGGAGCGGGGCGACCTAACAGCTTGGTCAACTCGAACAAGTCCCTCTCAAACGTCAGCTTGCTGTCCTTCTCAGCTGAACGAACTCGGTCCAATGGAGTGCCATCTACAATTTTTAAGCAAAATTTTAAGTTAGTTAGGTGACAAGTGTATCAAAATTTTAATATAGTAGGCAACAAGTGAGTCAAATTTTAAGCTTAATGAGAGGTGTGCAAAATTTTAGGATACAAGGAAAATGTAATTTTAATGAGTAAAATTTTGCATAAGTAAGAGGATTGGAGATAAGCAGTTTTCGAAAATACTTCATTCCTTTCTTTTTAGAAATTCATCTTTTGTAACATTTGACAAACGACCATGCTAACTAAGGTTTCCTAAAGTCAGGATGGCTCTGATACCAAGTCTGTGGGGACCCCGGACTAGCTGTCCGAAATACCCGATTATGCTTAACACAACGATCCCGTGATCAGTCTGTCGTTGCACATAATCCGAATTGGATACCAAAGTTTACATCCATTACATACCGAATAAAAGTCTTACATAAATGGTCATTTAGACCAAGTCTTACATAGGTGCCTTCATGGGCCAAACCAAAATATCAGCGGAAGCTACGGCGTAGTAGACATCATATTCTAACGATGACAACCCGACAGGCAGCTGACTTGTGGAGATCCTTAGTTGGCGTAGAAGTCGCCATACTCCTGCTCGGCGTAGTGCTCCTCCTCGTAGTCTGGCTAGGTCAATAGCCAGGGACGAAACCAATATGAGTACATTTGAATGTACTCGCAAACTACCCCAACATGAGTATGCACTAGTTTTATTTTAGTTGACAACTTTTATTTATTTTAAACATCTCTATATCTTTATTGAAAAAGGTAAGAAGAGTTTTATAACTATTTTAAAGAAAACCATCTCATTTGTTCTCCAAAACTCCTCCTGTTTCTGACCATGGCTCACCATGGTCCATCTATTTCAACAACTCATACCACTCCATGTGGTATAGCTGTGTAACACCATCTCCAATTCAGTTTCTTTTTAAACTTAAAAACTTTTCCAAAAACTTGCACATGGTCAAAGTAGGGCCTCCCAACTGTCCATATCCGAGGACTCGGCTATTCGAATAGTTTTACACTCTGCAGAGGTAGCACGCTTTTCCCACATCCATCCGGCAACTCATCGTGTCCGCCACGTCTCGCCATACAGGGTGTATGCGAAGTAAGCCGCCGACCATAGCCTGTCCTTTGCTCATGCTAGTATAGGATCCTTCCCATATGACACTTCCAACACACTTAACCCAGCCCTTCGGAATCTAAGTGTGAGGACTCATAGGTTTTGTCCGGCGGTTTATGGTGGAACCTTCAATCCTCCTCCTTATCTTTCATAGAGTTTGAGCGAGGACCCGGGTCAGGGGAGACCAACACACTATCCCCTCATGCATGACGGAGTCATCTCCGTCGATGAGGTATCCAGTACTAATATGAGCAAATTATATGACTAAGCCTTTCCCATATGTGGTGGATGTGGTCGCACAGGGTATCGGATGGTTGACGTAAGTACAAGGACACACTGTGCATTTTTCATAAACATCACCATTTTTCCACTTCTCCATTCCAACACCGACATCTCGGTATTTCATAATCTCACAAGTAATTTCAAAGGAGTTTTGAATAAACATATTTTTTTTCCCATCCTATAATTTGATATAACTATCTTATTTCTACATAGTGGCAAAATAATTTCCATATACTTTTGAAATGGGTTTTATAAATCTTGCTTGAGAGTAAAACATGTTATGAAAGTAGATGCATATGTTTGTAGTGCAAGCTCAGAGAATAGCTTGCCTTGCTTGGCAAAGTGATCTTGCTCTTGTTCTTCAATTTCAGCAAACTCTCCTTCCTCGATATATCCGACAACGTTCTCGTCTAATTAATAAACAAACAATGCAAACAATCACTAAGCTATACAAGCAATCATCTCAACACAACAATCATAACATCACAATAGCTACTGCACACATCAAACCATACAATTTGGTTTCAAAATAATTGAATTAAACATTATTTATTATTCAAATTATGGCAGAAACTTGTGGAACATGTTTAATTCAACAACTTGAGTTCTGTTGGTCACAAAAATACAAACTAAAATTCTATGGAAAGCTACTGATGTGTAGAAGACAACACAATTTGATTTGGATCAATTGGAGTTACTAAACTCCCTACACATTTGTTTGAATCCAGAAGCTTAATAATCAAGTTTTGGCTACCATTAATTCTGTTGATCCTAAAATTAAATCCTTTTAGGGGTAACTAAACATGACTAAATGTGATCTAACAAAATTGGTCCTAATTCATTTGGGTTAACCATTAACATATTTAAATGTTTGAGTGCAGAAGGGTGTTTAAACTTCAACTTATACTAAACAAATACTACTGCACAATAATTCTACCAAAATTAGGGAAGCTAATACATGGCAGTACTAAGCTAGAAAATTGGTTTGGAATTATTTGGACTAACAGAGTATCAGAAACAAACAAGTTTAGAATTTAAACCTTCTGTAGTATTTTTAATAATACTTTTTATTATTTAATTAAATGACATGAGACCAATTGGGTTGGTTAAACAATTTCATAAGCTTTCCAGAACAATTGAGTTTGATTTATTTGGATTCCTAAATCTTGAGATATTGATTTTCTAAGTTGATGCCAGTACTGAAATTTCCAGAGAAGTTAAATTCTAATAAATTGTGTTCTGTTTGGATAATGTTCAAATTCCTGACATGGGGGGCCTACACGTCAGCGGCACAGGAGAAATATCTCGCGCGCTGGAAATGTTTAAACATCTGACGGGTGGGGCCTACATGGCAGCGGCTCAATTAAACGAAGCGGTACGCGATCGTTGATCAAAGATCGAACGGCTCACGGAGCCCGCGTTCATCGACGACCTAACAGAGCGTCGCCGGAGCTCCGGCGACGGCGAGGGTGGCCAGTGGGGGTACCTGGAGGTCTAGGGACGGCGGAGAGGATGGCGTTCGACGGTGGAGGTCGTGGGGAAGCTGGGGAGGTGAGTGGAGCTTGATGGGGAAGCTCCTGGCGGCGGCGATGATCTCCTTCTTCTCCGCGGCCGTGCTCCAACTCCGGCGAGATCCTACGGGGGCTCCTGGGCACGATACAGAGGGGAAAATGTCGCGGGTGAGTGTGGTGGTAATGGTGAGGCAGGTGAGGGCCAGAGAAGAGCAAGGGAGGGAACAGCACGGCGTGGCCGTGTCGTCGCCTACCTCGGGTGCGGCGGGGCGCAGAGGAGAACTACGGGCAGCAGCAGCCTCGCTGCGGGGTACCCGCCCTTCTGGCGGTGTACGGGAGAGAGTGGAGTGAGGAGAGGCTGTGAGATTGAGGGAGGGCTCGGGGTGGCTTTATAGGCTCGACGACGGCGCACGGGCTCGTCGTGGACACGGTGCAGGAGAGAGGGTCCAGGCGTGATAGCTCGCCGTAGCTCGTGGTAGGGGGCGACTGCAGCGTTCGAGGCAGAGGCTAGCTCGACGGCGTGGCGACGAGCTGTGCGTGCGCGAGAAACGGGACGGCTCGGGGAACGTTTGGACGGCGGGTGCGTGCACTGGCACGGCCGTCTCGGGCGGGTGCGGCGGCTGCGTGGCGCGAAACGATGATGGGGGTCCTCCCCGGGGATGGCTGCGGCGCTGGGAGTGTGCAGGGACGCAAGGGAGAGGGGGGGCACGGTGTTGGGTGACTGCGGTGCCGAGAACGCCGTTGCCACGGCGACGGCCATGGCGCACGGCGCCCGCGGCTGTCCCCCGGTGCTTCTCCTCTTCCCATGCCTCTTTCCTTCGATTTCTTGGACGCGGCGAGGTCAGTGAGGTGCGAGGGAGTGGATGCAAGCATCAATTCGAAGAACAAACTTCGAATTCGATCGAATTGCATCGGTTGGAATCGAACCGAGGATGAACACAGTGGTGTTCACCACGTGTTCGACGAAATGTGAATTTCTGAATTTTGATTTCATACTTTGCTTCATAAATATGTATAGTGTTTGTGGTGCTGTGTTGCATTTCATGTGTCAAGTGCAACATAGCACACTTTGTGATTTGAATTTAATAAAGAAAGTAATAGAATTTAAATTTAGGTTTTTAAATTTAAATTTTTGAGAGGGATAAGTTGTAAGAATAAAAATGGGAGAGTTTATATAACCACTCCACTGAATTTTGTTTGAAACCATTCTAGTTTCTCACTTGGAGAATTTGTGTGAAACAATTGTCACTTTTATTTTTCTTGCTTTACTTGTTATTTTATTTCTTTTCTTTTCTTCCTATTTTTATTTAGAGCAAGTAACACAATTAGCAAGAAATAATTAACACAAGCAACAAGAATTAATTACCACAAGCAACAAGTTGCAAACAACACATAATAATTAACAAAAGTTTTTGTTGGCTCTCATTTTTGGAATAATAATACTGATAATATTTTTGGGATGTTACAAGACCTTCGGGACTATTGTAGAATCTTGTAGTGTGGAGTTCGATGAGAATGACGGCTCCCAAGTGGCGCAATTTCATGTTCGTGATGTAGATAATGAGGAACCTCAAGATGCAATAAGGCGAATGGGCGTGGGATTCTTTCGCCCAATCGAGATTTCTCATGAGGCGCCTCAAGAAGGACCAAGCTCCACCCATGTGGATCAATCATCATCACAAGTGGACACCGCACCATCCGATGGAGCAAATGAAGCACCAAGCCAACAACAAGTTCAAGACCCTCCTCAAGTGATCAAGTTGCTACGCAAGAACCAAGTTCTCCAATTATTGATGCTAGCCATGATCAAGACCAAGGTCCATCTTCCCCTTCAAGTGATGAAGGTGCACATATTGAAGACCAAGGTCATCATTCCGGTCAAGACGGGGACACAAATGATCAAGATGATCAAGATGAACAAGATGATCAAGAAATTCCTCCAAGCTCTCGTGAGGACATCAACACCCGTCGTCGTGCAAGAAATGTCAAGACCTTTTCCTCCAAGCTCTCGTGAGGACATCAACACCCGTCGTCGTGCAAGAAATGTCAAGACCTTGTTGAGAAGGCAACACCTTTTGGACAATATTATTGGTGATTTGAAGGGCAAGGTTGTGACTAGAAGGCAATGCGCAAACTTTAGTGCCCATCAAGCTCACATATCCTTGGTGGAACCAAAGAAAGTCTTTGAAGCTATTGAAGATCTGGATTGGTTGGATGCTATGCATGAAGAGCTCAATAACTTCAATCGCAACAAGGTGTGGAAGCTAGTTGAGAAGCCAAAAGAGTGCCGCAATGTTATAGGCACTAAATGGATTTTCAAGAACAAGCAAGATGAACATGGCATGGTGGTGAGGAACAAGGCAAGATTGGTGGCTCAAGGGTTCTCTCAAGTTGAAGGCATTGATTTTGGAGAGACCTATGCTCCCGTGGCTCGCCTTGAGTCCATCCGTATCCTCCTTGCATATGCTTCTCATCATAATTTTATCTTGCAACAAATGGATGTGAAAAGTGCTTTTCTAAATGGTCCACTCAAAGAATTAGTATATGTTAAGCAACCTCCGGGGTTTGAGGATCCCAAACTCCCTAACCATGTCTACAAGCTCGATAAGGCACTCTATGGCCTTAAACAAGCCCCACGTGCGTGGTATGAGCACCTTAGAGAGCTTCTAGTAGACCGTGGATTTGAGGTTGGGCAAATCGATCCCACTCTCTTTACCAAGAGAGTAAAAGGGGAGCTTTTCATATGCCAAGTCTATGTGGACGATATTATCTTTGGCTCATCTAACAAAGCTTTCAATGATGAATTTTCAAAGCTTATGACCGATAGGTTTGAGATGTCTATGATGGGAGAGTTGAAGTTCTTCCTTGGTTTTGAGATCAAGCAATTGAGGGGCGGGACTTTCATCTCTCAAGCTAAATATATCCAAGACATGCTCAAGAAATTTGATATGGTTGGTGTTAAGGAGAAGCGCACTCCAATGGACACAAAGGTTCATCTTAAACTCAATCCAAATGGTCTTGATGTCGACCAAAAGGTATACCGTTCCATGATTGGTTCTTTGCTCTATCTTTGTGCATCTAGACCCGATATTGTGTTGAGTGTAGGGGTGTGTGCAAGGTACCAAGCCGCTCCTAAAGAAAGCCATGATATGGCGGTCAAAAGAATCCTCCGATATTTGGCTCATACCCCAAAGTTTGGTTTGTGGTACCCTAAGGACAAGGTTTTCTCTTTGTGGGTACACGAACTCGGATTGGGCCGGTGATCATAATGATAGGAAGTCCACTTCCGGGGCTTGCCAATTTCTTGGTGGTTCCTTGGTGAGTTGGTCTTCCAAGAAGCAAAATTGTATATCTCTCTCCACCGCCGAAGCCGAGTATGTGGCCGCCGCAAGTGCATGCACCCAATTGTTATGGATGAGGCAACTTTAAAGGAATACGGTGTCGTTTGTGACAAAGTGCCTCTTTTATGTGACAATACAAGTGCTATCAATTGCCCACAACCCGGTGCAACATTCAAGAACCAAGCATATTGAGATTTGTCATCATTTTATTCGAGATCATGTTTCCCGTGGTGATATTGAGCTAAGCCATGTTTCTACACAAGACCAACTTGCCGATATATTCACGAAGCCTCTTGATGAAGCAAGATTCACTTATTTGAGGAATGAGCTAAATATCGTGGATTGAAGGAGCGTGGCTTGACTATTTTGCATACACACCTTTGTCTCAACTATCTATTGTGTTTAGGTGTAGGCATGGACATAGGGGGAGTGTGGTCCTAATTCATTGGAATATCCCTCCCCCCATTATGCCGATAGTAAGATTTCATTTGCTTTTCTATTTTCAATTCATGAAAATGTGAGCTTAAATGACGAGTGTTGGTTGTGAACCCAAGATACATCTTCGCGGTGTCACGCCATAATCTCATACATGGTGGCCTAGGCCACCGCCCTCTTCTTTGCGAAGAGTTGATCTTATTGGAGCTTCTTTGGATTTTATTGCCTATCCGTTGTTTTTATGGAAAACTCACTCAAATGTTGGTTTTAAGACTTTCATTTGCTTTTTGTACATGTTTGAGTGTGAAGTACCATTTCCAGTCACTTGATATCTTCCTAAGCCTTCTTTTCTCAAAAACCATGCTTTTCTCTCACTTGTGTCCTAAGTTTTTCCTTGGAAGATTGTTGGCGTCGATATCCCGGATTATTTCCGGGTCCAGCCCGGATATTTCCGGTGCCCTTTTTCCGTTCTATTTGCGGCTAAGGACCTAAACAACTTCAGTACTGGAGTTGCTGGAAATTTGCCCGGAGATAGTTCCGGAAATTTCCGGTACCGGATATATCCGGCCTTTGGGCCGGAAATATCCGCCTAAGTGGATCTGGGCCCTTTTCCACGGAGGCTGGGTCAACTGCTCCCTCGCGTTCAGTTCTTCCCCCCGCGTCTCCCTCCTTTCTCTCTCCTGCCCAGAGCTCACACGATGCCACCAATCTCGCCGGGGGTCTTTCGACCTCGGTTTCTTCCGGTTCCGTGCCGGATCTGCATCCCCACGCCGAGGGGATCCTCTTCATCCAAATCATTTTCTCCATGGAGTCCGGTAATCATCTCTATTTTCACATCTAGGACGAAGTGATTTTCGTGTTCCCTGGTGATTCTAGAGATTTATACCATGATTCTTTTGGTAGAAATGATCATCTAGGCTTGCCCTACTGTGTGTTAGCATCGATTTGATTTTTGTTGGAAATTTCTTGAGCAAGATGCAAATTTCCGCTGCAGGTTGCACCGGATATTTCCGGCCCATGGCCCGGAATTTCCGGGGCCGGATATTTCCGGCCAGCGGACCGGAATTTCCGGACATGCTCACTGTTTTCCAACTATAAATCTTCTCATGCTACGCTTGTTTGTTCCTTGGACACGAGTGCTTACCCCTGTGCTTCCTACTGCTCTATCTCTCTTTCTGCAGGTGGTAGTTCACGCCGGGGTCGAAAGCTTGTTACCTCTCGAGGTCCTCACCCTCGGGTTGATGAGGCAAGTTCCGAGTCAGAAAGCAGCCAAGCTGCCTTTGCAAAGAAGCGTCGGCGCCCAAAGAACAAGTCTGTACAGCGATCTCTAGACGATCTGTCCTTGTCTGAGTTTCGCACTTGGCGTTCGGCATTCACTTATGAGGTTCCTCAAGAGGAAGACATTGATACCTGTTTCTGGACCTCTCAGATGGAGCTGCTGCACCGTGAGCTTTATCTCAAGCTGTCTGACAAGCACAAAGTTTTCCCTCACAAGGTTATCAACTTTCAGAAGCTAGCAACCAAGGCAGACTATTTTGGTGGGGCAGTCAGTGTAGTTGATGCTATGGGTTTGAGGAAATGATGAAATCCTCTTGCAACTACAACATTCCCTTGATTCATCAGTTTTACTCCACAGTTGTGTTTGATTCATCTCCAGACCGTGGTATGACTTGGATGTCTGGGCCTCACAGGCTTCATGCTACCTTCCATGACTTTGCGGACCTTCTTGGCTATCCTTTTGAAGGCAACCTCAGCCCTCAAGGTGAGAGTATGCATGTGGAAGGTGTTACCCCAACAAGAACATCTTGGCTGATCTCTATGTTACTGGAGGCTCTATTGGTACTATCACAGGGCTCTTGCCGGTGTATGATATTCTGCTTCGCATGTTCTGTCACACCATTGCTCCTAGCGCCGGCAACAACGATGATATTCGAGGAGGCCTTGTCCCTCTTCTGGCTTTCGCGCATGAGACTTACTTGCTTGGTGACCCCGCTCCTAACTCTTGCCGTATTGATGTGATGGATTTCATTTTTCATGAGATGCACCAAGCTGTCATGGAGAGGAAGGTTCCTCCATATGCTCCTTATATTATGAAGCTCATCAAGCATTTCTATCCTCTAAGTGAGAAGAAGCAAAGGATGTGGATCTTGCCCTTGATTGTGAATCTCACTCTTATGTCCGTTTGGTCCAGAAATTTGCTCATGTGATTCAAAAGCAAGCCACCATGCTAACATTGATGAAGATCTTGTGAATGATTCTCGGTCTCGAGCTCCTAGTAACCCCAAGGTGAAGAAAGCTGGTCCTCCGAAGAACCGTCCATGGGTTGTCCGCGCCATGGAGAAGATGTTATGCATGGGCTCTGAACTCCACAAGGAAAACTATGTCACGTATGAAGAGAGGCATGCTATTTTGACCAATCAGTCCAAGATCTTTGATCATCTCAAGATTCCCAATGCTCCCAAGCCTCCTAAGAAGTTGATTCCTTATGAGCAATGGAATGCTGAAGCGGTTAACTGGAACTGTGAGGTCGAGGATGATGTGGATCTTGATGAGGATGGCAATGACCTGGACGCGTGATGCTTGGGGCGCTAGCATCGGTCTCTCTCCCTTTTTGGCGTAATGCCAAAGGGGGAGAAGTATCTCTATTAGTCTTCGGGGATTTGCATGGGTGGGAGTACAAGCTTGCGTTTTTCTTCTATTTGTATCTTATGCTTGTTGCTCCCAACTTGTTTTATTTGTTTTTTTAAGTAAACCTCTATTTGCATGTGTGGTAAGACATATGAGAACTCCTTTGAACTATCTATTATGTGTATTATTGTGCGTGGCAAGTACCTTTCTTGTAAGTTTATATCTTGGCTTGAACTTGCGAGGTTTGTAAAATCTAGGGGGTGTTTTTTCCAATAATCGTGTGCATTTTGTATTCAAGAACATATTCGTAATAATGCACACACTTAGGGGGAGCCCGTCTATATTTTGCAAATCCCTCTAGTCATGTTGTCATTATTCGCCAAAAAGGGGGAGATTGAAAGGGCATATCTTTCATCCTACTTTTGTGAATAAAAACAACATGAATAGAGTCCTAATAAGCTGCTATGTTGTGAAGTTTGATTGTTTCAGGTTCAAAATTAAGAAGAGAGAAAGTTCATCTTTTCTGTCTTGGCCGGAGATTTCCGGGGCCAGGCCGGAAATTCCGGCCGGAAATTCCGGGAAGAGACCGGAAATATCCGGGGAACTTGATTTCGGCTAAGTCGTGAGCAAAGTCTGGTACTGGTGTACCCCAGCTGCTGGCCGGATATTTAGCCGGAGATTCCGGCCACCCCGGAGATATCCGGATTCGGCCCGGAAATATCCGGCCCTGCCGGAAATTTCCGGCACTTACCCGGAATATCCGGCCCTCTGAAGACTGCAACGGCCAGATTTTCTGGAGGGTATTTATACCCCTCCACCTACCTCCAGCTCTTCTAAGCTTCAAGATTCTCTCTCCTCCATTAATGAAAGCTCACCAACCTAGATCTCCCAATCCCTCCACCCAAAAGCGTTGATCTTTGGAGGATTGAAGGAGAAGGCACCGATCTACATCTTCACCAAGCCTTCTTCATTTCCCCCTCATTCACTTGAGGGATTTGAGCCTAGGGTTCCTATAGGAAAACCTAGGCATCTTGTTGTTCTCAATTCCTTGTTACTTTTGTGTAGCAGGTGTTGTTGTGCTTGGGAGCCCCCAATCCTTTTGTAGGTTGATCCTCAAGTTGTTGTAAGGGCTAAGGATTCCGCCTTGAAGGATTCCGATAAGGAAGGTGAACCGAGCTTTTGGGCAAGGTTCATCGGAGAATAGGGTGAGGCCATTTGTGGCGTCTTGAGTTGATACTCACACCCCTCCAACGAGACATACTCCCCTAAAAGGAGGAACTCGGGAATAACTCTTTGTCTCCGCGTGCTTCCCGTTCGGTTACTCCTTTCTCACTAGTTCTTACTTGTATCGTGCCTAGTATAGTGTTAACTTGACATATAGGTAAATTCACCTTAGTTGCATATCTAGAGAATTTACTTTTGTATCAAGCCTAAACTCGAAAAAGAACTAAAAATTGAGTAGCACCTATTCACCCCCCCCCCCCCCTCTAGGTGGCCATACTATCCTTTCAAAGGCTCAATCCTTCACTCTCGAATCCCACCACAAGCAACTAATGCTTATGGGGGGATAAGAGAGGAAGAACGAAGTAGGAGAACACCAAGAACTCCAAGATCAAGATCAACTAGGTTCCCCTCACTTAGAGGAGAACACGATTGGGGAAATATAGATCTAGATCTCCTCTCACTTTCCCTCAAAAATTGCAAGATCATGGGAGGGATAGAGAGGAATGCAAGCTTCTTCAAAGGTCAACAATGGAGAGAGAAAATGAAAAACTTGCTCAAAAGTTGTTCAAGCGTTGGGGAAGAAGCCCCTTTAAATAGGTTACCCAAACCAACCGTTATGCCCAGAAAACTACGAGCCCGGCCTGGGAGCCGGTTTGGCCGGCCTAGAAACCGGCCATCCATCCGACCCGCCGTCTGGGAACCGGTCTGGCCGGCCTGGGTGCTGGCCAGACGACAGGACCGATAAACTGCAATATCTTTTTTCATCCGGACTACGATTTCGATGATCTTGACTCGTTGGAATCGTAACGAAGAGCTTTACAAGATCATGCAGAGAAACATCATAGTCAACAATGGAGGATAAAACCAAATGGGGAAAGGTTGGACCTTCTTGATAAAAGAACAACCGATAAAAACCTCCAAACCAAAACCGCAATATGTTTCTCATCCGGACTCCGTTTCTATAATCTTGGGCTTGTTAGAATACTCACAAGCTCTACAAGATCATGCATATACACATCAAAGTCATCATGTGAGGAGGATACACAGAGGAGAGTTTGACTCCTCTACACAAGCAACCGGTAAAACCTCCAACATCAAAAAACACCACAAGATATTCAAATGAAATCCGTTTTTGATGAACTAGAGCTTGGTATGGAGATGAACACAAGCTCTAAATTCTCACATGGATAAAAGCCAAATAAGAACCAAGAAATAGATAGCCAAATATGCAAAGGTTTGAACTCTCCAACAAAGATCGATCAATTACTCACTTGATAGCCCCTCTTGATAGTACGCTGTCTATCCTATAACCCGGTCTCCCACTAACAACCATGAGACCGGTAATAGAAAGCCTATCAAGATCACACATTTGCCTTGCGCATTCCACTTGAGCTCGATATGATGATCTTGACTCTCTTAAGTTGGAACACCTTTCTTGATTGTGCTTGCTAGCACATGCTTGATGAGACTCTCCAAATACTCCCCCAATACACCATTATGGGGAGCCTGCTAAACTCCGTCTTCATGAATCCACTTGCACTTCATCTTCTTATCTTGATATAGATGATGGCTTTGGAGATAAACAGAAGTTCACTCAATCTCTTTTCCAAGCCATGCTTGCAATAAGCTCAACTCTTCACATGACCATTCTTCATATAAACACCCTATGTGAACCTTGGTCATCATGTAATCTTCTAGATCCAACACATGAACTCCCAATCTTTTCCTATGGACAAGATCTACAAGTATATCTCAATGCAAACATTAGTCCATAAGGTTGTCATTAATTACCAAAACCACGCATGGGGCAACACATGCCCTTTCAATAAGGTTTTTTATTGTTGAATATATGAGCAATTTTACCACAAGATTTAATCCATAAAGATAGTATATAAAACATGGCTAGAGAAATAGAATTAAACTAGTCATGCCAATCTAACAGAAAGTACTCATAAGAAATTCTACACATATGATAGAAACAAAGTCTGACATGATCTCGAATAGACAAAATAGGAACATACGTGCCAGTGGAGGAAGACCCGTTCGTGTTTGCTGATGAAGACATGTTGCCGAAGAGGACGTCGACGTCGGGAATAAGTCGTCGTCCCGGAAGTAGTCGTCGGAGTCCGTGTTGGAGAAGAAGCCAGTAGTCGTGTGATGACGCTCCCCAAAAACCTTATCGCCTCTCTCCCGTACAGGGCACGAGAGACGGGGTTCCGGAGGCCTACTGTTCCGTCACGCAGTGCACGCCGCGGAACGGAATGAGGAAGACTTGATCGACGACGCAGTGCTCGAGAACCAGGAGGCAGGCGCATGAGATTGGTTGTGTTGGCGGTGTGTCTAAGAGCGAGGAGCGACCTCTATTTTATAGACACAACATCTAGAGGCGAACAGGCACCGCTGAGAGAAATGAAAAGGCAGGAGGTGGCAAAAAGAACACATCGGCTCGGCGAGATTCCCGTAACCCGCGCGCGCAGCCGCGGCGTGACGAGCAGGCGGGCGGGGAGGGTGGAGGAGGAGGAGCACGGGGGACTCTCACTTATTCTCATGCTCATACTAGTGCTAGAGAAGCTCACCTTATAA